>CM030858.1:6597800-6665300 GCA_018105865.1 Metaphire vulgaris
TTAATATAATAATATAACAAGGTTTAAAGTGATTCAGCAGGGACTGCCCTGTGTGAGAACCACTGTTGTTCCCGTCCAATCTAATATCCTAAACTATACTGAGGTTTATTTTGAACTCGTTCACAGTTCATGTTCATTATTTCGCTTTCAACTTAAATCAAAGCCGTGCCATTATAGTTACGTACTGAGTCAGAGTCCTGGTGTCGACGGTGACGGAACATTTGCTGAATTTGAGGGGTCCTTCCAGGAGAGTCCAACCGTCGGCAGTGAACTGCAGCACGCCGACGTCATCCTGTTCCACGGTCGTTGTTGTACTGGATTCGGGAAGCGGAAGTTTAAGGGTCAGTGCCCGTCTGAATGTAAAGTCCGGTACCGAAGGGTACATCTTGAAAACGTCCGAAATGCAGACGAGGTCGTTCTGGTCTTGTCGCAGATGGTCGAGGTTCAACGGAACGATCTACGAAATAAATTGAAGTAAATGAAGGTTATTCAGACTGACAGTTTTTTAGAAATAACTAAGAGGATCTTCTAAACAGTGGCGTCATTGGGGGAACAGGGGGCCGTGGTCCCCCAAGGAAATGAAGAAATAATGTATAATGTCTTAAATAAATAAATGCGAAATGCGCAAAAAACGCCCAAAATTTGCCCAAAATGTCGAAAATTTACAAATTTTCCAAAATTGGCCCAAAAATTGCCCAAAATTTGCCAAAAAATTATCTGACCTCCCCCAAGAAAGTGTGAAATGACGCTACTGCTTCTAGATCAATGTTTACAAAGGCAGTGCTTACACAACTTGTCTTGTGATTACAGAAGATCTTGGTTTCTTTCAAGTAGGACAGGTATCAGAATAATCCTGATCTGCAGCTGACTAATATTTCTACACAGCACATAGCTTGATAATCTTCATAATACCCAAACAATGCCTTCGCCATTTCAGACACGTTTGCTTAATAAGAATTCAGCCTAGAAACTGCCCACAAAAGAAAATGTTACTTCTCTGATGTCTTAGTGCTAGATAAAATATCCGTCGATAGATCAGATCTAATTAATTCGGATTGCATTACGCAACTAAACTGTAATAGACAAACACAGGAAAAGCAAAATTCCGATTAGAAGATGTTCAGTTTTGTGTAGCATTGCAAATGGCTTAATCACAATCGCTTAGTTATAGTTATAGGTCTATTCAGTTGTAAATGTTTTGCGAATATAATAATAATAATAATAATAATAATAATAATAATAATAATAATAATAATAATAATAATAATAATAATAATAATAACGCAGTCGCCTTCCACGGAACTTTCACATAATAGGCTAATAGTGTGATTTGAAGTGGCTTATAAGGTTAAGTCAGTCTGTGTGAAAGCCACTGTAATAACTCTACATTCAATAATAATAATAATAATAATAATAATAATAATAATAATAATAATAATAATAATAATAATAATAATCAGGGTGCGATTTGTGACCTGGAGCAGTGGGGGGATATGATGTCGAGCTTGGGGTATGTAGTTGTTGGGAAATGTAGCAGTGGGGGGATGTAGTGGTGGGGGATGTAGCAGTAGGGGGATGCAGTTGGGCAGTGGGGGGAAGATTCCCCCCTACAAATCGCCCCCTATATATAATAATAATAATAAATTAATAAAAATAAAAATATACTTAAAATAATGACGATGATAGTAATAACGTCATTTCAACTGGTTTATGAGGCATTGACCTGTGTGAAAACCACCAAAACAACTCTCAACATTGAATAACCCAGTTCTACTATATAACTTTTTTAATCCATTTACAGTGTAATGTTTCAACTGATACTGCCTTTGCGTCCAAACTGTTCCATAAACCCATGTTATTCGCTACAATTAGGCCTATTTTAACCCCTTGACTGGGGACCCCGGATATATCCGTTCATTTTACATTGAGTTACAGTTAAAAACCCAGTTAAGGGGTTAAACTGTTGACACCCTCTTATACCTGAATTTCGCAGTGCATGTCAGCGCTTGTCGCCGTCTTCGGAAATCGTACGGACATCTGTCGGCAGACTTTGCCCGTGTAGAGACAGCCCTGTGCCGGGATCGCGAATCGCTCCGTCCGCGGACAGGCAACGGCCGCCGCTGCGCATTCCTTCGCGGTCTCGAAACTGAAGTAACTGCTTTCATCAGTTTGCTGACATTTAAAAAATCAAAATGTAACCTGTAATGTAATGGAGCAGAATATTTTTGTAGCACCTCTTCCAAAGAATCCCCCAGAATATCAGGTCTTTCGGTTGTGTCCGGCAATTGACTGCCATTAGCGTCGCCACGGGGAGGGGGGCAAATGGGGCCACCCCCACCCCAACCTGCCCCAGACCGCCTACCAGATTCGCGGAAATCCGGTGAGAAAGTTTTTTGTGGAGGGTGTGTGTGGGGTTGGGGTAAGAAATCTGACACGCCAGCCCCCTTTCGCCCCCAACCCAAATTCCTGGCGACGCCACTGTTGACTCCTAAACTGTGTTTTTCCATTCATTTCTGTCTTTTCTTATTTCTTCCAAAGTCTTCCTCTTTTCCGGGCGCTCTTCCTTCTAGTTTCAGTCCTACAGTAGAGCTTCGATATAACGGACTCGGCTATAACGTATACTCCCGTGTGATGCGCTACCGTATTGGATGTTAATACGACGTACCTCGGATATAACGTGCCCAATTTTACAGACCCCACTAAGTACGTTACTGTATTTGGTTTAGGTCTTTTCTACGCGATCTGTCCACCTTAAATCCAGGCTTAGATCCAGGCTTAACACTTAATTCTAATTAGCATTTCCTCCATAGTCGGTCTTGCTTTTCCCTCTGACTGATCTCTGGAATGACCTGGTCTTTTGAAGGTGAATTTGAAGTACCATCGATTGATACCCTTGGGTATTAGAACTGGTGCTATAGAAGTGCATAATAATAATTATTATTGTTGTTATTGTCTTATTCTTCGTTTCCCTGTTGGTTATAGCTCCTTGATTTGCGGAAGCAGAGACCGGGGCCGTCGAGAGAAAATACGGCCCGGGGGAAAATATTGATTCCGGGCATCTTGTTTCAAAATGTTGGCAGGCAAAAAGGTCGTCTCGTTATTAAATAAATGCTGACGATCAAAAAGCAAAAAGGTCGTCACTTACATCTTTTACATTGAAATATTATTTTCTGGTCAACGCGGGTCCTTTGTTTATCGCCGGGCCAGGGTCAAAATGTACTCCTGCCCCCCCCCCCCACTCGTCGGTCCTGGCAGAGACGCATGCTTCTGCTTTTGCTGATGGAGATACCCTATACAGTAAGCTAATGGTGATCTCGTCGACTCTACCTACCATCTGCATGAAATCGGTTTCCTGCCAGGCGCTGTTGGGTCCCAGTGATTTCGTCAGAAGGCGCATCGTTGTGGCTTTGTGATTCAGCTGATAGTGCGGAAGCTGAACGAAGATGCTCCGCTTAAATCCGCACCCGTTCGTTACTATGACGAACAGCTCGCTAAGCAAACGCTCGTCCTCCGACCTGCGAGAAAGAACATTGCAACGCAGAGATGTCAATGGGTCCATTTTTAGTACCCAATCCAACCCAACCCGTCAATTCTCCAACCCAACCCAACCCATGCTGTTAATAGGTTTACTTGACCCAACCCAACCAACTGTAATACATTGCAGTTTCTTAAACTATGACTTATTTTCGGACCCAACCCATCCCAACCAACCATTAATATGGAAAAGTCTGACCTAACCCAACCCAACCCATGGATTAACCACAACCCATGGGCATTTCTGTTGCAACGAACATACAACGAAAAGATGAAGGCAATAATCCAGTCGATCAATGGTTCAGTTGGTTGGCGACAGGGGGCGTACCTGGGGTTATTTGGCGCCGCCCACGGCAGGACGTCAGAAAATTAAATTTGCGGGTTAACAAATCTTTAATTAACTAATTCACGACATTTTATTGGTACAAGATTAAAACTACAGATGCACTTTTCTTGCTTTTACTGATGCGAACGTTTCTCTATGGTTTAATCAGTCAATTTTATCGGCTTTTTCTCTTCCTGCACTGAGAAGAGCGAGATCACGAAGTTTTCTGGCGCCCCTTTCAAGTGGTGCCCAGGGTCGTACCTGCCCCGCCTGCCTTATCCTAGGAACGCCACTGCTTGACGCTAAAAACAAGTTACGCAGATGTAAGAGAAAAGGCGAACGCCTCGAACCCGGATTTAGGCGACGCGCGTCGCTGTCGAGCAGAGCTCGGTGTAACAATCGGTACAGAATAGGTCGAGTTGTCATACAGCAATTGAAGGGTGGGATTAACGATGCTCAAAAGTGTTTGACCTCCACTGAGAGATGGTCCTCACCCAGTGGGGCGGGGGGGGGGGGGGGGTAAACCAACCCTACCCTTAGCAAATCGAACGTTGCTGATGGTGGATTGACAATAGTTATAACTGTGGCAGAATCAACAATAGCGAATTCGACGTTTAGCTATCTTCTGCCTCTTCTTCTTCTTCCTCTTCCTCCTCCTCTTCTTCCTATTCTTCTTCTTCTTCTTCTTCTTCTTCTTCTTCTTCTTCTTCTTCTTCTTCTACAGTCTTTGTACTTCTTATGGAGCATAGTCCATAGTCAAGATCCTTCCACGCGGTTCGATCTTCAGTCAGCAAAACTAGATCGCTCCAGTTGAGCGTTCGTTAGTCCTTACCTCATTGTGTACTTAGCGTCTAGCTATTTAGTGTACTATTTCTATGAATTACTGCAATGTTCCTGCGATGGCGTAGACTTGTATGCAACATTACCGTAGGATTGGTTCGTATTTGTATCTTTCGTGAGGAAACACTATCCGACACGTAATGACGTCTCCTCTGTCGAATGTTTCCGGAGGAATGCGGATAAATCCTCCGAATGGAAGCTCAAGAGTTCCGCTCCTTCCTCCGGGGGCAAACCGACCGTAGAGATGTTTGCTGCAACAACGCAGAGGGAAAAAATTGCTGTTGTGTCATTCGTTTAATATTTTGGGCTTTACTGCATTCGACAAAATAACACAGGAAGATTACGATGATCATTAGTGCAACCACGGTGAGACAGGACCTCCTCTTTGTACATTAGCTTCCAATTCATTGAGTATTTTCAGATCCAGACTTAAAGCACATCTCTTTCAATTAGCTTTTCCTCCATAGTCCGTTTTACTCTCTCCCTCTGACTGATCTCTGGAATGACCTGGTCTTTTGCGGATGGACTTGAAGTACAATCGATTGATACCCGTGAGTATTAGAACTGGTGCTATAGAAGTGCATAACTAAATAACTGGTTGTGAGATAGATCTGCTCAAGATCGAGGAAAAAGTTAAGTTCATGGGTAAGAGTGATTGTCGATAAGTTGGGTCTTGGAGCCCGTAAATTTCTCCAAAACTCTAATACTATTACTCAAACTGCTTTCGCGACTGAGAAGAGACCCAGAGGTGACTCCATAAGGTGGGGACGCGAGGCCAAGAACCAGTGTTTTATCCAGACTCCAGGCCTTTGGGGGGGAATTGAGGCTTTCGGGGGCAAATCGACTTGGTTGGAGGGGAAAAGACACAGTTCAATGCAAAATTTGTGTAAGTGCTGGAATTTTTGGAGAAGGAATTTTGAGTTTTTTTTTGGGGGGGGATCTTCCCTCCTAACAGGCCTGTATAAAACACTGGCAGTGACCCTATTGGATGCCTGGCCCCCGTCAAGAGTTATATTCTTCCTGTAGGTGCTGATTTCTGAAAAAAGCTGCCAATGTTTAGAAGTTGCCATGCACCCCAACGGTTCCCCTCTTTGCCAAATCCTGGAGCCTCCACTGACGAGACCTCAGATCATGCTCGAGGATCTAACGACCTTTCCCCCAAACCCAAAAGATGAACTAAGCCCTTCATATAAGACTAGACGCTGGTTTTGACTCACTGTCCGTCCGATCCGTCGTGTAGCTTCGCTCCGTATCCTTCTTCATCCAAAGCCAGGTTAGGGAACGCTCTCGATTTTCTGCGCCAAACACCAATCAACCTTTATACTATTAACGATATCCCATTGAAATTAATCGTTTAACCCCTTAACTGGGGATCCCGGATATATCCGTCCATTTTACAATGAGTTACAGTTAAATACACGGTTAAGGGGTTAAAACAAAAAAAGCTGCAATTACTACGGTACAGTTAAGCCTAATGTACAATGGCTTTAGAAGTGTAGATATCACTTTGGAAAAGCTTCCTTCTTACGACACAAACAATGAAGACGTTGATCTTTCTTTGTTGTGAGCGAGATTGTCTTGTTGTTTCAAATACACTGCTTCGTTTTTCATTTAACATTTTAACAACATCAGTTTTTTGTATGTTTTCTGTTTCTATTTAGGCCTGATTATCGCGATCTGTAGGGGAAGGGGGATTTCCCCCTGCCCAACTGCATCCTTCATACTGCTACATCCCTTCACCGTTATAGCCCCCACTGCTACATTTCCCCCAACAACTACATCCCCCAAACTCTTTTCCCCCAAATATTCCCCCACTGCTCCAGTCACAAATCGCACCCTGCTGATTATGCGAGAATATATAAAATTCTTGAAAAGGCTTATCGAGTAAAAAGAATGCTTATATCAGCAGAATTTAATACGTTGATGTCTTTACGCCGAGTGACATGTCAGCTGAATGTAACAAATCAATCCGATGATAAAATTATTTGAGTGACAAGTCACTTAGGTAGCTTTTCATTTGAGTGACATGTCATTTGAGTCATTTGAGTGGCTAAATGAATCGTTGCAGTTATTTAAACGATGTTTTTGCGTGACATTTCGTTCGAGTTGTCACTCATATTATTATGTCACTCAGAATGACGTTTCCACGAAAAAGTCATTAAAGCTATGCGTCGCTCAACCGCAATATTTCTTGTTCTGTCGTTCAAACGAGATAACAATATACTGCAAGTTTGCACTTTCTCACTAAAATTATGCACTATATATTATATAACCAGTGATAATAGAATTCAACGGATATTGTTGTGCAGTGTTTATTCTAGCCACCTTGACATGGGTGGGGGGAGTTTGAAATGTTTGGCGGGGAGAGAAAAGTTGTCTCCCCAAAAACTTTGACAAGCAAAAAAAGGTCATCTTATATTTCATATATATCCTTCTCCAATGCTCTGACGAGAAAAAATATAATCCTTATATTATCCCCCTCTTAAAAGAAACCCCTCCCCCTCACTCGTCACACTTTGGGGGGGGGTGAATTCCCCCCAGAGAAGGCCTAAAATAAACACTGGTTGTCGTGTCCAAAGAGAAAACGGAGAAAACGGAACTATTATGGATCTCCACGCCCAGGCGACACGGGTCGATCAATCGTGTCCCGCTCAATATTGGTGATCACGTTATTGGCCCATCAAGTAACGTACGACTCCTGGGGGTTTTACTGGACGAGACGCTGTCCTTCGAGGTGCACATTAGCGGTCTGATCCGCAGCTGTCACTATCAGCTGCGAAGAATCAAGTCGATCCGACGTTACATAACAGCCAGCGCCGCTGTTCAACTCGTTCGAGCGCTGATTCTAACCAGGATCGATTACTGTAACAGCGTACTACTTGGAATCCCAGACCGCCAGCTCAACCGTCTACAGTCTGTGATCAACCTATCAGCACGCTGTGCCCTAGGTCGTCGCTGGAATGAGCATGTGACGCCATTGCTGAAAGACCATCTCCACTGGCTGCGAATCAAAGAGAGGATAGTGTTTAAGCGCTGCTGGCTCACCTATCGAGCTCTATATGACTCGACCTGCCCCCGCTACCTGGCCACCATGGTGACTAGATCTACGGAGGTCGAACGGCGGGCTCAGCTAAGGTCCAGCAAGCGGAATCAGCTAGGCCTACTCGTGCCTCCACCATCCTCGACTCCTCTATTTGGCGAGAGATCTTTTACACGGGGAAACGCCGATCCTGTGGAACTCTCTTCCGGACAGTGTGACCAATGCGAACGCTGCCGCGACGTTTATTACCAACTTGAAAACGCATTTATTTAAGCTCAGTTACGAGTAATTAGTTGTCAAAGCACCCTTGTTTTGTGTCATTCGCTCATCTACGGCGCTATAGCAAATTGTCTGACAATAATAATAATAATAATAATAATAATAATAATAATAATAATAATAATAATAATAATAAAGAGATGAACTAAACCAGTGGCGTTAATCTGTAGTAAAAGTTGTGATGGTCCACCCGTTGTTGTTGTGCCAGCTTGTGCTGTGCTGAATGTGTGCACCATGTACTCTTTTAGTATAATTCTTATTACTCATTAATGTTCCAAAATACCATTTACTGATTATATCTATTATCTGCCCAACGCAACAATTTGTTATATAATTGTACAACGGTTCAATATATATATTTACTCAGATTTTTGTGAGGGCCCAATGCCTTATGGACCATCACAACGACAGTTTTGTGAGGATCCGGGCCCAAGGACCCTCGCGGGATTGACGCCACTAAACTAAATGCATCAGAAAGGCCAAGTGTTGGTTTATATCGCCATTATTTCACCCACTGGCTTAGCCACAGTGGGGGTCACCAGTCACGGGGGTCCGGCCCCTATTTAGATCGCAACCAGTCGTGAGATTCGTCCAAAATGGTGAGTATTTAGGAGGAGGAGGGTAAAGGGTAATATTTGATCGAAGAGAACGCACCAGATTTTAAAGCGTTTGAGACGACGAACTTTTTGCTCGTCAAGACTTTTGGACCGAAAAACGCGTGGAAGTGCCCTCCCCCCACCATTCGGGAATCCTGGCTACGCCACTGACTTCACCCAATGTCACTGGAATGATGTGCGGCGGCTGTTGTTGTATACCTTCGTGTCGTTGCTTTAACCTTGACTTTGACCTCGAGGTCATTTGCTCCTATGTCCGTATAGTTGAGTTTCCTTCGTAGACTGGCGTTGACGTAAGTGCTGTGATTTAGTGGTCGACCCTTTGTCGCCGCCGTCGTCGTCGCCGTCGTCGTCGTCTCTTCGTCGTCGACGTCGTCGTCGACCTCATCCTCGGCGACATCTTCTTCGTCGTCGAATACGTAGGCGTCGATGAATTCCATTGGTGTTCTTGTTATCGCTGTTTTTAAACCTTTCCTGTCAAAGCAGTTTGGATTAAATCTAAAGGTGAAGTTCAACTCTCGATCTGTACCTTAACGCATTCATTCATTCATTCATTCACTCATTCGTTCATTCATTCATTCAGTCATTCATTCAGTCATTCATTCGTTCGCTCATTCGTTCATTCATTCGTTCGTTCATTCATTCATTCGTTCATTCATTCATTCATTCGTTTATTCATTCAGTCGTTCATTCATTCATTCGTTCATTCATCCATTCAGTGTTTAATCTAGACTCTGGACTCAGGGGGAAACTGACAAAGACGGGGGGAAGTCAGCTAGGGGGCTGCTGTTAGTTTGTTAGTTGATGTAGTATGCCAAAATTTCCGGGGGGCATTTGAAATTTCCGGGGTAAACAGGGCAATACCCCCCGGAAACTGCCTAGATTAAACCCTGCATCCAGTCGTTCGTTCGTTCGCTCGTTCAATCGTTCGTTAGTTCATTCGTTCGTTCATTCATTTAGGCATTCAGTCATTGGTAGTAGAGATAGTGGGGTGGTGGTGTCGTCATTATTTGTAGTATTGGTTTCGTTTGTAGACTTGTTTCAGCGTTGTCTGTTTCCACAGATAGAGACATAGTGTTTTATTCAGACTCCAGACCTTTGGTGGGGGAGATTGACTTGGCTGGATGGAAAGAGGCACAGTTCAATACAAAAAATTGTTAATGCTGCGATTTGGGGGGGATTGTGAGGTTTTGGGAGGGAAAATCTCCCCTGCTGACTGGCCTGTATAAAACACTGGACAGGCATATGACCGGGGTAAACAGGCGTACAGCAATAATAATTTCGTACTATGTAATTTTAAACCAATAATACGAATATAAATATACACTTTGAAATGCTAATTTCCATGCAGCTACTCGCGAGTTTCGCTGGCATACAGTATGGCAGGCATCTTTAATTTGCCATTTTTTAAATTTCCGTTATTTAGAAGAAAACGTACGTCGTCGATTGAAGTCAACCTCCATTTTTCTCATGTTGAAAATTCAATGATACGATTCAACGTGAATTAAACAGTCCTGTGCACGAATCGATCTGGCGGCATCAAGAAAGTGAGGTTTACAAAGCCAGTCGGCTCTGTGCAAGTGACGCCAAAATGCTCTGCGATACCAAGCAGTGCTTTGCGATAAGCCACAATGTTTTGCAGTACTCTGTAATCTCTGTGATACACTCTAATCATCCAATGCTTTGTGACGACTATAGAGGGTTAACGATACATGCTGAAAACAGCCAGATATCGCAGTCTAGGCAATAATATACTGAATTCGCATCAGCAATAATAATTTCGTACTATGTAATTTTAAGCCAATAATACGAATATAAAATTGACAAGCAATTAAACGAGAGAAAATGACCTCTTCGAGTTATTTGAAGACCTCTTCCTTGACAAAGAACTTAACCAACAGCAACGTATGCCAATTGTGAAAACCAACGGATAGAGTCGACTCGCTTAAAGAGAGCGCGATGACGAATTCTAAAAATACTAATAATCAAAATGACAGCAGAAGAGTTCTTAGAAGTGTTCGTGTCGACATCTTGCGTCGTCTGCTAAGGACCCCGTGACATCGACCGGTCGATCTTCGTGAAACCGGTTCTGTCGGATGTCATCCGTTGGTTCAAATGCGATTCCGTTGACTGCTCTTTTCATCCTAAAAACGTTTTATGGGTTCAGGTAGAATACACCCTCCACTCTCCCCCTCTTTCGGTCTCAGTCTCAGTCTCTCCTTCTCTTTCTCTGTCTCTTTCTCTCTCTGTCTTTATCCCTGTTTCTCTTTCTCTGTCTTTATCCCCCTCTCTATGTCATTATCTCTATCTCTCTCTATGTCATTATCTCTCTCTCTCTCTCTCTCTCTTTCTCTCTCTCTCTCTCTCTCTCTCTCTCTCTTCTTGTCTCTTTTTTTATCTTTGTCTATCTGTTTCTGTGTCTATGTCTGTCTGTCTGTCTGTCTCTCTCTCTGTCTCTCTCTGTCTCTGACTGCGCGCAAGATTACCGTCATTCAAATGCAAATAGATAGACAGACAGACAGACAGACAGACAGACAGACTGGCAACCAGAGGCGTAGAAACTAAGTCACGATTTACGGCCTGACGGTCCGCAGAATCCGTGTGCGGAATTGACCGGGGGCATCGATCCTCGGCTTTGCGCTTAATCGAGGTCCCCGTTGCCCTCGAGGCGGCGGTCGACGCCAGCAGCGACGACGATGTTTGCCGATGACACCGTTGCCTTTTGACTGCCACGCAGGAGTTTTATCGATAACCGATCGTGGCATTTGCGTTTCACTTTTAGTTCTCTTCTCTGGCGAAACAGACGATTCCTTCACGATCGACTGCCTCTTGGACGATTTATACGGACACGGATCCGTAGTTGTCTGCGTTTGAACTGTGCAGATAGGCCTACTACAGGGGCGTAGCCAGGCATTTGATTTGGGAGGGTATAAATATTGGAGGGGGCATAAACCTTAACTATAAACCATATAACCTACATATAACCACATATAGCCAGATATAAACCACATAGAAAACTTTAAGTCAGACTGATTTTGGGGTATATATACACCGATGTACCCCCCGTCGCTACGCCCCTGGCCTACTACAAAATAATATCGTTACAGATGATATACAGGCGTTTCTAATTGTACGTGTGCATCGTAGCATGATGTTTTACGGGTGTCGCAGAAATTAAGCACGTGGCCAGAGATATTTTTACATCCCCTAACACCCCAACACCCCCACCAATCTGAGACCGACACCCCCAACACTCCTCAATCTGAGAGCCGGATGATCATTTTTTGCTTGTCAGGCTTTTTCGGCAGGGCACACCCAAAAATTACCAACCCCAACCCCCCAATTGTTAATCCTAGAAATAACCCTGCACACGGCCCTACGTAACTATGCTCAATCGATTCTGAATGTTTAGTAATATAACAATATAATATAATATTAAAAGGTTTAATATGGTTCAGCCCTGTGTGAGAACAACTATGTTTTGCCCATCCAATCTACTATTCTATAGGACTAAGGTTTATTTTGAAACCGTCCACACTACTATAGCCATTACTATCTTCTTGTCCAATAATTAATTCATTCATTCCATCTGTCGACCACTCTCGCGCTAAAATGTTTTTGTATCTCCAAACGTAAGCCTATTTCTTAAACAGCTTCATGTTGTGTCCTCGGGTTCCATAGTACCTTACTCTAGCATCAAGGAGGCAGTGATCCCGAAGGATTCGTTATGTTAAAAATATCTCGTGACTGCTTCATTTCCTTCGATAGAATATCCGGCTCCAGACCAAGGACCGCCTCTACCGGATCTACATACTTCCGGTGTTCTTTTGTCGAGCTGAAGAATGGACGCTGACATCTTCGTTGAACCAGATGATCGGATGTGTTCAGTGGCGTAGCCAGGATTTCCTGAAGGGTTTTTTGGTTTTAGGTTTTGACCGTGACCAACTTTGGAAAAATCCTGACAAGTGTGTTGTTTTATAACTGATGATGAATACAATCTTGAATCTTGAATATAGTCTTATGTAGGTTTATTCTATGGCCAAAACCATAACTAAGGCGGCGAGGGGCAAGCTGCCCCCCAAGCGCCGTCTTGGGAAAGTTGGGGGTGCCGCGAAGGTGTTGTCTGTAGGCTATAGCAATATGACAAACCTAACAAAAAAAGGTCATCACCAGTTGTTAAACTGTCGGGGGCGGAAGATTTATACCCTGTCACGTGCAAAAAATGTATACCTTGTCACTGGCGGAAAATTTATACCTTGTCACTGGCGGAAGATTTATACCCTTGTCACGGGCGCCAACTATTCTAGCTACGGCTCTGCCTGTGGCTCGCTGGCCGCTGTCATAGCCTTGGTCTTCGCATTGCACATTGAGCTGCAACGATTAATCGATTACTGAAATAATCGAACGATTAATCGAAACTATGGTCACATATTGCGCCTTGTTTATGTTCATGTGTTCTTTTATCGTTCATTGATAAAATGAGCGGTTTTCATTGGAAATTATACGATGTTTTGTTCTATAAGGGGGCTTAGTTGCGCAATGTTCTTAGTTGCGCAGTGCATATGTACATGCGTCTGTGATGAAGTGGAGAATAATTATGACCTCAGAGTGGCACCTTTTTGTTGCTGCTTCTGGCAGGTGAGAGCTTCGAAAAACTGGTCTTGGGGTAAATTTAATCTGGAATAACTACAGTAACTATTAATCTGTTACAGTGTCGTAGCCAGGTGACCAAGACTTCCACACACCGACAGTTCCTGTGCTCACTGGGAATCTTGAGGTAGCGCGGTGTCAGCTCCCTGAACGGGGTCTGGAGCAGAGTCATAGACGCCCCCAATTTCGAGTAATGCTAGATTCAAACCTTGAACTTTGGAGCAAATTTGCAGCCCATTTGATAAGCGCCTTATTCGTTCAAGTTTCCCTAGTATTTCAGCAGGAATCTCATCACTATTGTTGGCATGCTCAGATGCTCAGAGAGAGAGAGAGAGAGAGAGAGAGAGAGAGAGAGAGAGAGAGAGAGAGAGAGAGAGAGAGCCCGTGTCCAGACCGATGCCCATGCCGTAGCAGCGCTAATGGACGTGAAGACAAATATGTACAATTGTACATCCCATTTATCCGGACTCAGTGGTTTGGGAATCGTATTAAAGCCCCCCACCCTAATGAGGTCTAGGGAGGAACTTTGACCGAAGATTTTATGACAATTATGGTTAGTCTGCAAGCCCTGGTGCATACCTTAAAGTATTTATTACTGATCGGCCAAAAGCCGTGATAAAACTAAGTATAGGCCTAATGATTCTTTCGCTATCTAAACCAGAGTTTCCCAAACTTTTTGGAACTGCGACCATTTCAGCGGCTTTGTAACAAGCCGCGACCCTGCAAACTTATTGTCAACTAAAATTTGATAAAACACTAATCATTTTAATATAAGTTGTGTATAGAGAGTTGCAGGCATATAAATTTCTTAAAACCTAAGCCTCCTTGCAACTTTCAAGGTTTGTGACATTGTGACTTCGGTTAGAAAATGACACTCTTGAATCTAATATCGCGCTACTGCTCGACCCATTAGACTGAGCCCTGCGAACCACTTTTGAGTCGAGACCCACAGTTTGGGAAACACTGATCTAAACAATTTCTCTTCGGTTCTACGTAAATTTCACATGGCACAATAGTTGCCCGCCCCGTGAGTGCATGCACGAAGTGAGTCTCAGTTCGACGCGTCCAATGTTGAACCTATATAGCTTGGACGGTTTGATGTTCTCTATAGTGACGAGCAATAAATACCCAACTGATAACATGGCCTCTATGGCGCAATTCTAATTATGCACTTGGCTTTAGTTAACGGTCGAGCAGAGATGCGTTCGTGTTAAATCCTAGATCCAGAGCAATTATGTTGTCCATCTAATCAATTTTGGTTCACAGGTTGGGTAAATAATAATTGAATAGATAGGCGATATGAGTTTGCACCCAAAGGTCGTGAATTATCGACCAACTAATACAATTAGTCAGATCAATAAATACAAGACAAGCCTTGTTCTAATGAGGGTAACTTGTTTACCCCTTGAAGCTGTAGCCATATAACTAGTCATGCCCAAACATGTATGTACCTCATGCCCGTTGCTTTAGGACTAGACTGTGGAATGTATTCGAAGTCTTCGGGAAACTTAGGCATCCTCGTTGGATCTAGAAGGAACAACTGTATTCCCAGATGTACTCTAATAGAGGTACTGTAGAAATGTCCAAAACGAGGCTAAATGTCACCTTTGTCCTCCCGTAAACGGTTTCAAGTCGACCATAGCTGAGAACTCTGCGAGACTCGGCTTGCTTAGCTCTTCGAAGTAAAAGGCAGCGGCGAATTCCATGAGAACTAAGTATATCCATGATCTTAGAAATCGAGGTCTTCAACTAGTTCGTAGGTCAACGCCCAAATTAAGTAAACATTCCGATAATATCGACAGATATTCCAGAGATGACAAGCACAGCATAAAAAATAGTACACAACAAGGAATAACACAAATCAACTGAACAAAAACCAAATAAAATCAAACTAATAATAAACTAATAAACTAATAAACTAACTAACTAACTAATAATAAGGTGATTTTAGGTGGTTTAGTAGGCTAAGTAAGCCTGCGTGATATCTTCTTACGGGTGGTTCTAGGGCATCTAGGCCTATATAGATCATTCAGCTTATTTGATCAACGTACCCGACACGAAACCCTAATGGGCTTCACGTTTGATCGGCACAGCAAGAGAATGGAATCTAGGCGTTGAATCATCAATCACTGTTGGCTAACCTTTGTTCATGAAGAAGAAGAAATACAGATACAAATACGGATACATGGAATGTATGTAGCGGAGTACAAAATTTTCCATAGCAATGACGTGGTTCTCACACAGGACAGACCCTATACTGAACCACTTCTAAACCTTATTATCATGTAAATCAATTCGTGTTTGCTTTAAGCGGAACACGTCGAACGACAGACACCCAATGGACCGTGAAAATCCGAGAATAAAGGGAATAACCGCTAGCATGGGACCAAAGTTTGAAACGCTGTGAATGACGTTATCCCAATCTTGTTATTCGACAAAATAGCTCCGAAGTTCAGCAAGGACAAACAGCTCAAGTCTATAGGCCACGACGGAACGGCTTATCTGGAGCACGTTCAAAGACAAGCAAATGACTGTCCCAAATCGCTGTTGTAGCCCGATGTTTTGCCTACTTTCGGTTTTCCATAAAAGGACGAGGTTCGAAGCAGTGAACGTTCTCATCTGCTTCAGTAATCGACTCGGCGATACTCGGAGACCAGCTACGAACGACACACGCGGTGAGCTTGATTAATGTAACAGGGGTACAATAAATTGGGTTGGGCTAGACCAGGGGTGTCCAACCCGTGACCCGCGGGCCAGAATGTGGTCCGTCGAGCCTTTCTATTTGGCCCGCCGAGCGTTTACAAAATTAGTCAACATTAAAATATTCGTGTGAAGAATTCAGATTCTCGGTTCGTAGTTGTCATCGTCATAGAAAAACGTACGATTTCTGAAAATTGATCATCCAATGGTTCGTGGACACAAGATTTGTCGGTGTGGAAAATTTTGAATCTTTCTCATTAGCGTCGCCACGGGGGGGCAAATGGGGGCAACTGCCCCCCCAACCTGCCCCAGACCACCTACCAGATTCGCGCAAATCCGGTGAGAAAGTTTTTTGTGAAGGGGGGGGGGTAGGGGTGGGTAAGGAATCTGACACGCCAGACCTATTTTGCCCCCCCAACCAAAAATTCCTGGCGACGCCACTGAATTCTTTCTTATGCCTTACATGTGGGCAGCAACGCTAAGAATCGCGACTTCGAACCATAAAAGCAGACATTGACTACTTGTGCAAACAAAAGCAGTGCCAAATTTCTCACTTAATTTTAGAGTCCGGTATAAAAGATTTTGCATAATAAATATATTTAGTTTTAAAATACTGTATACATTATACTATAGTATTATACAACTATTTACAATTCCGGAATTTGTGAATTTTGTACGAAGTTGAATCGGGTGTTATTTTGTATTAGCTATTCTTTTTGACTAATTTTTCATTTGTCGCTAATCTGGCCCACCGATTTTTGCAAAACTGCTCATGTGGATCTCCAGCAGGGCCGGCTCGTGAGTTTCTGGCGACCTAGGCAAGCGGGTCCATGGCCGCCCCTGACCCCGATTTAAAATATGTATGTATATAGCTAAGATAATAATCCATTGCTTAAACACGACTAGAGATTTCCTTTATTGGCAACGTTTTATTTAACACTGAATACCTAAACAAACAGTTAATTATTTTAGCTGCTTCTTAGTATATTAGTAATACTCCTTCGTAACATCACATGACTCGCATCTCGCAACGTGTTCAATGAATGATTTAAGCTTCATGATCGATCACTTAAATAGCCAATACAGTGCCCTTTGTCTGCAGCAAATTCTCTGGCAATATCGGTAACATCTATTTTACTGAAGTCTTCACCTACAATCGAGAGAATGGCTATAATGGCTAAGCTATTGGTTCATCGACGACCGTAAATAGTGTTTTATAAGTTTTAATCGCGAGAAACGACGTCTTTTTCCAAATGACAAACTTACAGGAATTGTAAACATCGTCTGACATTTGCCGCCCTAGGCAGCCGCCTAGTTTGCATATCCCACGAGCTGCCCCTGCCCTCCAGAAAAAATGTTGGACACCCCAGCTAGAATCATCATTATCGTCGTCGCCGCCGCCGTCATCATCATCATCATCATCATCATCGTCGTCGTCGTCGTCGTCATCGTCATGTTCTCTTTTCTTCAAGTAGTTGAAGACGAAGTGAGACGATGAATCAAGCATTTCCAGACAGCTATGTCTTTACATGCTGTTGCTACCAGGCCTGAGGAGAGGGGGGGGGGGGGTGCAGCCGGTACATTGTACCTACCGGAGCCCGTGGAGTTTCCAGGGGCCCAGATCCGGTGACGATAAGGGTTTTTTGCTTGTCAGAGTGTTTTTTGAGAATTGACAATGGTTTTTGCTTGTCAGGCTGTTTTTGGAGAGTTGATAACGTTTTTTTGCTTGTCAGGTTTTTCGGAGACTTGATAAAATTTTCTTTATAAGGGCCCGCAAATTTTTTTGTTCCGGGGCCCGGAATTTCTCTCGGCGGCCCTGGTTGCTACTGCTGACCGCTGTCATAGTCATTCCCGTCCATTCTTCGCGTCTGTCTGTCTGTCTGTTTGTCTGATTGTCTGTCTGTCTCTTGTCGTTATATCGAGGATCTGCTGTGTTTCTGTATTGCACAGGAGAAATGAAGCGAGACAGAATGGCCGTGATGTTGATCTTTGCAACGGTCTTGGCGATCTTAGCGTCGCTTTCGTCATCTGTTCCTCTGATTTCTGGAATGGTCAGTCTTACGATATATCCCTTATAATCATTCAAGGTTTATCCATGTGACGTCATTCTGTAGTAAAAATTGTGAGGGTCCACCTGTTGATATGCCAGCCTGTGCTATGCTGATGGAGTGCACACATGTACATAAAAGTACATGTACAGTACTCTTTTAGCATACTCCACTTATTGCAGTATATGTGTATATATATATATATATATATATATATATATATATATATATATATATAATGCTCATAGGTTTATTTGAAACAGGTGCTTAAATTCTAATCTAAAAGTTTGTTTTAATTAAAATCTAGGAGGAACATCCCGTGAAGTACCAGATGGAAGTATATGCGATCTGTGACAAATACTGTGTAAGCCCTGCACATCCGCTAATTAATTAGTCTATAAAACCAGGGGTGGTTCCACGTTGGGGATGACTGGAGATGCACCTCCCCCACCGAGCTTTTTTTGTTTGTCAACGTTTTCGGGATGTACCGGGTCCGAGCCGCTATACCCTTATGTGTGCAAAAGAGACCTGATGACCATTTTCTGCTTGCCAAACTTTTTCGGGATTTCGTTGCATTCCCCCCTCCAACTTCCTAGAAATTCTTTGCATCTCCCCCCACCAAGAATTCTTGGAACCGCCACTACTGCTAAAACACTATTTGACTATTTGAACAAAGGCTGAAGTCGACTTTGCTCTTGATTCTAGACTCTAGAGTTTTTCTATCAAACCTGGCATTTATTGGCAAAGACGCTACTATGACAATGCAGCATATCGGACATAGATAGTCGCCAGCAATGGGGAGGTTTACTGTGTTCAATCTGCCGGAGGTTATGTGGATTTAACCACAGTTGCCTGACCTTAAAATTGATGTCAAAAACTTTAAGGTGGATGTAGTCCCACCCGGTTTTTATATTTCTGTAATCTTTCGATTTGAGTTCACGAAGAAAAAAACTGTCTAGGCCTATAGGTTGAACGGTTGAACACGCGACAGCGGTTGGTTGCAGGCTATTTCCCAGGAATTTGCGTTAAGGGGCGCCTCATAATAGCAGGGGGTGTCAGTGTCCAGTGTTTCATCTAGACTCCATGGACTCAAGGGGAAAGGAATTGGGCGGGGGTGGTGGCGGGGGTTTGACGTTTGGCCGCCGGAAAAAGGTAAATACAAGTTAAAAAATGATTTTCGTTGTCATCTCTTCCGTTTTCATATGGTCCATTCTAATTTGTGTGGAGTCAGTTATAGTGGCTCAAGTTTCAATTTCCAGAGGTGAATTTCCCCATTTAGAATATTTTAAATGAATAATTTAACATATGTCTGTTTTGGTGATAGCCAACGCCAACCCTGGAAAGGGGCGTATAGGGGCAGAGTATGTCTGTCACAAACCGTGCTTTTTAAGGTTTGCAACGTTTTTTAAAGATTTATACCCCCGAAATCGCATTATTCCCCTCCTCAATCAAATTCCTGGATAAGCTCCTGGTCTTGAGGTCGACAATTGGACACAAATTTTAAAAAACCATGAACATAAAATCTACGTAGCGTCCTAGATTGTTGGCCATTACGTGCTATTATAAAAAAAATAGTACATAATTAATTTTGAAATTTAACGGCCAATGCAAAAAATTGAAAAACGCTTATATACTTACACTGTTGGCAGTGAAGAGTCGGGGAATTTCGTCGAAAATGAACATCTAGGCGTATAAACTGGATTGGCGTAAAACGTTGGCGGATAAATCAAAAAATTAAATATGATCATGACGAATTGGGTGAATATAGGTCTACAGGCTTACCTGATTCACGATTTATTTTTCAGTTGAAAAACATTGGAAACCCGACACAAACTAAACAAGTGATTCTGCAGACATTCAATAATGTCGCTCAGGTGAGCAATATGGTTCATTCGAAGATTAAACACGTCATTTAGCAGAGCTGGCTGCGTCTCAGTGTTTGAAATATGCAGACAAAAGAGAAGCTTGATCAATTTTCTGTCAATGCTGGATATATGAATTATGTTTACCCACATCAGACATATCCTGAAGTTACTTCCTATATTGTTAATTCTTACAGTTTCTACTGGGCATGGTAACACAAAGGAAAGGCTAAAATCAAGTTTATCAGATTGAGAGGAAGGGGGTTATATTAAAATAGAGTCCAAAAATTAGACCATAACTTTTTCAGCGTTGTCAGAGGCAAAACTTGCGTAAGTGCGAAAGTAAGACCCTACTGAAGTTTGTCTTAAGTAAGTAAGTAAAATCCCGTGGATTTATATAACGCTTAGTAAATAATAGTAGGGCCTACAACAGTAGCTGCTTATTCTTAGGCGCTTCGCCGTTCTTAAGATAGCCTTTCTATGGGAAAGGTGAATGATCAGCCAGGCAATGGTCAATATATATCCCGAAGGGCAGTGTGGAAATCCGAGTGCTTACCAGTCTTGTCTGGTAACTGTAGTAAACTTTAAGTATTCCCAAACAGAAATGCGATGATCGCCAATAGACAGTGGCGGCTCTAGGATTTGGCAAGTGGGGGAGCGTTGGGGGGGGGCAACTTCTAATCATGGGGGGCCAACCATTTGTTGTTTAATGTATGTAGCATTAAGTATAGAGTCCCAACTGGGGGGGCCACTGGGGGGGGGCAGGCAGTCAATAGAGGGGCACGGGCCCCCCTGGCCTCCCGGTGGAGCCGCCACTGCCAATAGATACATCCAATACTAGAGATACAATTGAAATTTATTCAAAGCTATTTTTTTATTTTTGGAGGTTGACTTTTAAGAAATGAATTGTATATGACACAGGAATACTTTTATACTTCCCTAACATCCCCCAACACCTCAAATTTGAGGTCGACACCCCCAAATTTGGTAATGTGACAATGGTATGCATACAAAATGCATACTAATTAGCTCCGGACACCTCTCCCCCCCCAATTTGAGGTCGACACCCTCAAATTCACAATCCTAGAAATATACCTGGTAGGACAACGAACCCTGTCAGTGATTCTATGATTCCCATAGTAGAAGTTAAGCTACATTTCCATACTTAAAATTGTCTGAAGTCATTTTGATTACATACTTAAAGTTAGTAACTGGACGAAGAATTTAAAACGCTATGCTTCTGATAGTCGCAGGTTCGATTTGATGACGGGAGGGGTTGGTGGATAATACTCCTAATAGTCGACGATGGTCTTCTAGTGACAGTAAAAAAATTAAATTTTTGTTCTTAACCGTACGATTCCCGTTGGAAGTCGAAAGTTTGGGGCTGAGGTAGCCCGATAGGCCTACCCACTTTTAAAAAATCGAATATGAGTCAGAAAATTTGTCTTCGGGCCAGTGCATCGGCCGAAGTAAACGCTTCGATAATAACAACACAGAGTGCATCCTATATTATGTTATGTTATTTAGATCATTTAGATAGCGCAATATTCAAAGCATAAAGCTAGAGCCAAGAGCGCCTTACACTTCGCATTCGAACAAGATGTTGAATAAGTACGTTTTTAGTTTCTTAGATCGATATTTGACTCGTTAGTAGTGGCGGCTCCACAGGGGAGCCAGAGGGCCCGTGCCCCTATTGAGTTCCTGGCCTCCAGTGCCCCCTGTTGGGACCATATACTTAATACAACATACCTAACAACAAATGGTTGGCCCCCATGATTAGAAGTTGCCACCCCAACGGCCCCCCACTTGCCAAATCCTGGAGCTGCCACTGGTCACAGTGCTAGGTAATAAGTTCCAGAATGCAGGATTGCCACGCGTGACGGACCCCGCCCTCCCCCGCACCCTGCACATTTTACATATTATCATAATTTGATCGTTATGAAGATAATGAGGCAACTGGGCATTGAGCTCGTTGTGGTGGGCATTGAAATCTGGGACAAGTACAGTTGGGTGAACATGACGGGGTCATCAATGGTTCCGTTCAGCTGGACGGCGTCAAAGATTGGATACTACCTGAACAAAACCTACTTCGACGACATACTTTTCATAACGTAAGTACCCACTTCTCGAATTCGACGATTATTGTAATTTCTTCTACTGCGCCAGTGCAATACTTGGCGTTGTGCGACCGGTTCCCGTCAGAACACCGGTGTTAAGCAACGTCGAGCGCAGTTAGTATTTGGATGGGTGACCGCACCGGGATCGAGTCTTGGTGGCGGCGGCCAACCTAGCCGTTAGTCGCTTTGGCGTCGATAAATTGGTAGCAGCGTTAAGCTGCGAAGATAAAACGCGGGTCTAAAGAAAGTAAGGGCAATCTACTCTAGATTTATGGCGTAGGCCACATGCGTCGCTGCTTGCCCAGTAACCGGAGATCAGCGCCGGACCCTACGCTCGTTCGAGTACGGACTTTGCGGGACTATCTTACCTTTATTTCTGCTCCACCGATACAACTTAAAACCATAAACTGGGATGCATCTGATAAACCAAAATGAAAAAAATTACTATAAGAAACTGTTGATGATAGAGTGCTAGACAGGCAAAGTTATTACTGTTATGTGGCAAATGTTAGCTTCTGTTGGTCTGTTAATCGGTTTTATTTTACCTTTCGCGAGCCGCAGTTTAGCCACCCCGATCTATATAGCAGGGTTTCCCAAACATTTTGGAACTGCGGTCCACTTCAGCCGTTTTGTAACGCGCCGCGACTCCAGTCATAGAAGGTAAATAGTGCCATCTGGCGAACGTCAGTTTAAAAAAAATATTATGAGTTTTGAGTAAAAAGCAATACAAAAGCTCGGATTCAATTTGAATGAAAATACGGCAACCATATGTGGCAGAGTATTTATATTTTTGCTAAATAAGACTAAAGGAGAGAAATAGATATTGAAATTTCTTGACACTTGTCTAATTTAAAATTTTGCCAGGAACATACCTTTTTTACGCATTATAAAAATCCTATGAGTATGGCAAAAGTCGCTTAACAGCTTGGTACAGAGCAAGTGCGGGTAGGGTCCCTAGTGACGCATTGTTAGTGGAGTTTCAGAGCAAAATGGTAGGAATACCTTTCCTTGCATTATTGCAAAATAAGATTAATTAATTTCCAAACTTTTTGGAACTGCGACCCACTTCAGTGGCGTTGTAGCATCCCGCTACCCTGCAAGCCTATTGTCAACTAAAATTGAATAAAACGCTAATCATTTTAATATAAGCTGTGTATGGATGATTGCAGGTATAGGCACATAAATCTCTTAAAACCTAAGCCAACTTGCAACTTTCAAGGCTTGTGACAATGTGGTATTGGCTAGAAAATGACGCTTCTGAATCAAATTTCGCGCCAACCCGCGACCAACTAGACTGAGCCCAGCGACCCAATTTTGGGTCGCGATCGACAGTTTTGGAAACACTGATCTATAGCAGTGTTTCTCGGCCCTTTTTGCCTCGCTGACCACTTTTGAAGTTCAAAAACTTCTCGCGGACCACCTGATAAATTGAGCAGTCATCTGCTCCTAAAAAGCGGTCATGATCTTTTGTTCTTTTTTCCTTGTCAGACTTTTTCACATTGAAAATGCACAAAATACACACAAAATGTGCCGATAACCTTTCTGTGCTGATGACCTTGTTTTGCTGGTCGCACTGTTCAGATTTTTCACATGAAAAATAAATATGTCTAATTTTTATTTACGTTTTTTCAGACTTCGCCGCGGACCACTAGACCCCCTCTCGCGGACCACTTGTGGTCTGCGGAACACGGGTTGAGAACTACTGATCTATAGTATAGTCTAAATTGTAGAATTATTTTTAGCATTATGGCCCGCTTAAGTGTCGAAAATAGTAGGCATGGCCCTCTACTTGAAAAGCCTGGGAAGCACTTAACTGTAACCTAGCAAAGGGACAGTTTTCGCTGTTGGAGATTGGCCTATGGACAAAATGGTGTTATCCCCAGTTATTTCATTTAAGAAAATCCAGAGGTGTTTGCAGTGTTTTATCCAGACTCCAGGCCTTTGGGGGAAAATTGAATTTACAGGAGGGGATGTTCACTGCAAAAATAGATGTCAGTGCTAAATTTGTAGGGGGTATTTCGAAGTTTTTTTTGGGGGGGGGTCTCCCCTCTAACAGTAGTGCAACACAATTCTATAATGTAATTATTAATGAACTGAGGCATATTGAATCGTGTTGTAGTGTATAATGATTCCAATAATCAATTGTTTATTCTTGAAGTTGAGTATGAAATAAAGATATGATTTGAAAAAAACAGGCCTGTTACCTGCACAAAACACTGGGTGATAGAAAAGATATGGCGTTCAATCAGGGGCGTCATTTGGGGTGGGCAGGGGGGGCGTGGCCCCCAAGGAAATGAAGAAATAATTTATAATGTATTAAATAAATAAATGTGAAATGTGCAAAAAATTGCCCAGAAATGCCAGCAATTTGCAAAAAATGTCGAAAATTTACAAATTTGCCAAAATTGGTCCAAAATTTGCCCAAAATTGCCCCAATTTGGCCAATTGGCCCCAAAATTATCTTCCCCCTCCCAAGCAAAAGTGTGAAATGATGCTACTGCGCTCAGTACGGTAGCCCATATCCCAGCCTAATTCCGTGCAAACTTTTTACGGCATCTTTGAACGTGCAACTAAAATTAAGTGAATCTAGTAAATAGGAAAACTGATAAATATTTGCATTTTCTAAGCTCGCCGTTTGAGCCGTGATTGATTTTTATAATATACAGTAGTTTTCTTTCCGCTCTTGTTCGACATAAGTGGAATGCCGATGGAGGACAGAGTGTTCAGAGGAAGGCATGGCCAAGGCTGCATAGCCAACTCCTGGTGCAACGGGGTAATTTACATTCCGTCGAATCCGGACACGATGAACGTCGCAACTTCTGTGGCTCATGAAATCGGCCACGGCCTTGGAATGGATCACGACGACAGTAAGAGGAAAACCGCATCGGTTACAGTGCTTCAAATGCCATCGCATTCATTTTTATTCATTAGTCTATTTAAAAATTATTATTTTTTGTAACTTAATTAATTATTTTTTATTTGTTTACGTTCATTTGTTTTGTTTTAAATTTATTTCGACCGCTTGCTTTGTACGCATCGGTTTCTCTTGGTCCGCCATTGGTTTCCTATCCGATGTCCAGTGGCTTACTAGAATAAAAACTGGGGTCCTGAAAATTATTGTTGATCTCTGTGGAACATTGATCGCAGAAACAAAATTCCTGCTTAAGTTGATTACTAAATAAGTTGTGGTCTCCATTTTTATGCATTTAATTTTACAAACTATTATCCCAAAACCCAAGTTACTAAAACGGTAATATGTATTTACGCGGTTTAGATGCCCAAAAAGTGTACTTACTCTGAAGGGTCCTGAGAATTCACCCATAATATGATCACTAGCCTTCGCCGAGGTTTATGTTTAACTACGCAATATTTGTACAGAACATACACATTTTCTGAATATGATCTCCTACTTTATGCCCAGACCACACTATTTCGCAACGCCATTTTAGAAATAGCTTATCTCCTAACTGAAAACTGAAGAATCTGTCTGTCTGTCTGTCTGTCTGACTGACTCTATTTATCTCTCTCTGCCGCTCGCTCTAATCATCAACTTCATAGTTTCATGGTTGCGTCTCGTGTGAATGATTTTAGTATTTTCAGATTTGTTTTGCATCAATTCTCAGATTATTATATGATGCACTCCGTTGTTCTTCATAGACGCTTGTGATGTTGGACAAAACAGTTGCATCATGAGTAGCGTTTGGTTAGTATTCATTTAACGCAAGTTAGAATTTAACATATATGCTAGTATTTGGCGATGAATGAATTATTTATTTATTTAAATAAATCTATTTATCTATCGTCTTTTTATGGTTCACGGTTAAGAGATTAATTTCCGAATTTAAAACTTAACTTTGCAGTCTTTCTGCAACTGAATAATTAATTCTGAAGCGTGCATTTCTTCAAGGTCTTCGAATATTGAACGCAATCCAATATACTCCAGGCAATCGAAGTCAGTTGTGGCAAAATACTTGAATTCGACCAAATCCTACGCTATGCGCAAGCCAATTGCACCAGCAGTAAGTGAACAGATCACTTTAAACTGGTCCTTGTTGCAGATATCACTCGTGTTTTTGTGAACGGTTTACTAGAAAAAGATGAAATTGTTTGATAAATGCATATCCAAACCAGTACGAACAAAATGAAACTTAAATTTAGAGCGTCTGATGTGTACGTTAGCATGTTGCCCGTGGTTAACCTATTAATGCTATACTCAAAAGTCAAAGTCAAAGTCCTTCCCGAGCCTCACGGGCTCATAAGGCGGCGCTGCTCTCCATTGCTATAGCCCTCAGCCAGGCGTGCAATGTCACGGATAGGCTACGGGGCTAGTATATCGCGTAGCGTACCTGTTTGACTTATCGCAGGGATTTTTCCAACTGCTCCTCATTTTACCACCACGAAAAAGGCAGAGTCGACCTTTAGGGCTCCTGCGGACTCGAACCCGCGACCTCCTGCTCCATCACCCAACGTTGTTACCACTCTGCTAACTTCCCACCCCTGTGCTAAAAATAGTAATGTTATACTAGTAAATTTAAATTTTTACGTTATTATCATTATGCGAACTGTGTTGAGCTTGTCTCGCACGATGATGTATTCCAAAGTTGGTTCAAATCCTCTTATTTTCGGGTTCTTCTACTTCAAATAGTAGCGTCGTTGCTTTCGTAGAGGTAGAGTTAGTCTCGTACTCTGACGAGCGTGTAGTCCGGCGCTGATCTCCGTGTTACCAGGCGAGCAGCGACGCAAGTGTCTTGGCCATTGATTAATTAGAATAGCCTGCCATTGCTTTCCCCAAGACCCGCGTTTTACTTTCGCAGATTAACGCTGCCGCCAATTTATCCACGCCTAAGCGATGAACGGCTTGGTTGACCTCCGGCACTACGGTTCGATCCCGGTACGTTCACCCATCCAAGTACTAACCGCGCTCGACGTTGCTTAACTTCGTGATTCTGACCGGAATCGGTTGCCCAGCGCCATTTAGATCGATTGCTTCTTGCATAAGGCGCGTAATTCGAAAGTACAAGTGGTAACACTCGTCTACACTATTGCTGCAATTACAAATGATTCTAGTTTCGTAATAATGTCGTATCGAATTGCGATATGGTCTTTCTTTCTTGTTCAGGTGGTGCAAGTAGTCGGGGTACAGTGTGGTAACGGTATCGTTGAAAAAGGAGAAGAATGTGACTGCGGAACGGTATGTTGTTGGGTGTTGTTGATGGCTTTTAAAAAAGAACTACAGTACAGTAGAACTTTTTTGTGACGCGCTTAGCCTGTCTGTAAAATTGAGTATGTTTTATCCGTGGTACGATATATCCAATACCCTCCAATACGGTAGAGCTTCACACGCGCATTGCATGCAATACGTTATAACCGAATATATAGGAGTTATAACCGAGTCGTTATAACGAACTTCTACTGTATATGCCATTCGAATTAGCTTGGTTTTCAGTTTAATTCCTGAGCTGTCAGCGTGACTCACAGTGTATGCAAATCGAGCGCCATATAAATTGAAAACTATCGTCTAAGCAATCTTTATTTCTGAACATTTATGTTTAGAATCGATGTACAGTTAATTAGAGTGCGATTTCAACATCAAAGCAATGAATCTTATAATTAAATCGAACGAAACGTGCTGATATGGATCGTGATAGCGAATTGTAGACATTCACTTCGATACAAATTTCAGTAATTATGGTCTTATATTTTGCATGCACTCTAATCATCAAAATTCAATGTAAGATTTTTTGTTAACTCAATTATGAGTTCAGTGATTTGCTATAGCGCATACCCAAAACAGGCACAGGCCCTACTATTTTCAGACCCTACACTGGCAGTGGCGGTTCCAGAATTTCTTGGTGGGGGGATGAAATGAACTCATAGGATGCATCCCTACTCATCCCCCACGTGGAACCGCCACTGTATACACTGGTACTTTAAAGGGCTCCATTTTATTTGACTCTCTGATCCTGAATACCCAGTTAACCCCTTAACTGGGTATTTAACTGTAGCTCAATGTAAAATGGACGGATATATCCGGGGTCCCCAGTTAAGGGGTTAATGCTTTTATTTTTTTCCAGTCTTGTCTGCCTGATGGCTGTTGCAACTGTTGTCGCAATTGCAAACTGGTTAAAGGAGCTCAGTGTGCGTCTGGAAAGTGCTGCAATTCTAAAACGTGCAAGGTTTGCAACTAATTAATCTCTTTTTCACTCTGATTTGACTAAGAAAGGTCAGAGATGTAGCAAGTACGCAATGCTTCAAGTACAAGTACAAGTACAAGTACCTGGCCTCCGAGTACAAGTACAAGTACAAGTACTAAAAATATGTGCTCGAGTACAACTCGAGTACAAGTACCAAGTACTACATCTCTGAGAAAGGTAAAGGTGCACTCCATAGAGGCCAACGTGGACCAGTCGCCGAGCGGAAGGGTTAGCGCCTTCAGTTTTACACGGCAGTGGCTGAATGAGGGCGGATTGCCAGCCTTTCCCTCGTCGCCTTTCCTTACGTCGAGTTAACAACCGATGTACTCATTCACAGCTGAGTCGACTGGGGGCGCTTGGCACAGAAACAACCGAAAAGTTTCTACCACAGCCGGGAGTTGAAC
Organism: Metaphire vulgaris; assembly: GCA_018105865.1. Taxonomy (NCBI): domain Eukaryota; kingdom Metazoa; phylum Annelida; class Clitellata; order Crassiclitellata; family Megascolecidae; genus Metaphire; species Metaphire vulgaris. The sequence goes on from CM030858.1 coordinate 6,626,408, forward strand.
CACGGACCTCAAGATTGGCAGACCAGTGCGTTAACCACTGCTCCACCGCGCACCCTGATAAAGAAATTTATATAATGTCCTAAAAAGGTTGTTGATTATGGGCAGAGAACTTTACAGCTGAGTTGAATGCCATTTAGAAAATAAATCTGCCTTTTCCTTAGCGTTTTCTTAAATGTATTTAGTCTTTTTGTGTTTCTTATATCTGGATTGTATCAGAAAGGCGTATGGTCTCGTCCACAAATGACGTAACGCGCCTAGGGGGGAGGGGTCCGGACATTTGTTACGAAGTGTGACGAGGGGGAGGGAGTTCCATAAATGTGACGTAACGCAACACAAAATTTTTAAGTGACGACGTTTTTCTTTTTTTGCTTGGCAGGGTATTTGGAGAGAGAAAATACAGAGATGACCTTTTTTGCTCGTCAGTATGTTTGCAGAGGGGGAAAATATAAGGATGAATGACCTTGTTTTTGCTTGTCAACGAATGTGCTTTACTTTTCAGTTCAAGGCTTCGAAGACTGTGTGTCGAAGAAGGCGTGACGAGTCATGTGATACAGACGACTTCTGCGACGGAAAAAGCAGTGAGGTATTTGTGAGAACAATAATTTATTATTTATTATTTATTATTGGCCTGCCCAGAAATCGAATGGCGTTTTGGCTTAAAATGTGCTATTTAATTGCTGAGGCGTTAAAGTTTATTCTAATCTCTCGGCCGTAGCCTATACCGAGGATTTAGAGATTAATCACAGATTCACATTCAGCCTTAACAAATAAAAATGTGTAATTATAATAGAATTTGTCGACATATACGCACGTGTGTGTGTGTGTTGGCTACGGTAATTTCCAAATAAGTATTTAAAAGTTCGAATTAAAAATATTGAGATATTTTGCATTTCTAACAAATCTCTAGAACAGTGTCTCGCAAACTTTTTACCTCGCGGCACACTAAACAGAACAAATTTTTTTCACGGCACATTCTTCATAAAATTACAAAACCAACCAACAATTTATTAAATTGAGTGTTCTTTATTAAGGAACTGCCGGGTCTGCAGTCACATATAATGATATGTAGATGTAACAAACGCGAAAGTAACGTTCATAGACTGTAGATTCTCGCCGTTGTTTTCCTTAGTGTCGTTTTCACCTTGCATTTTCTCAGATCTTGCCAAAAATTTATCCATTTCAAATTTCATAGGGCTAAATCTCGGTAAAAGCATCAAATTCAACTGTTACTATACTTATAATTACCCTACTATTGCAACATCTCAACACATGCAATGTAATAATTTCAAAACGGTAATTGGGTCAAATGTATCCTTGCGCGCTCATGCAGACGCTGTTGTTTTTACATTGTAAAGGTCGCAAGGACGGTGACGTCAACGAAAGACGTTAATTTCTGGCAGTTGTATCGTTGCGCGCGCAACGTTATATAAAAAAATGGATGTCCGATATATTGTATTGTAGGCTGTGCCGCAGGCTGGTGTGAGGTTCTATATATGACGCCATTTTTACACTTGCTCATCCGGCAAAATTTTTAGGAAGGGAACAAAAAAATTAAAATAATAGTAAAATTCTGAAATTCTTTCACGGCACAGCTGGAATCTCTAGCGGCACACTAGTGTGCCGCGGCACACAGTTTGCGAGACACTGCTCTAGAATTTGGTTGTTTTTGTTTTTTATTTCAGTGCAAAAATACGAAGTCAGATGACTGGACAGACTGTACTGATTTCGCAGGCGAGGTAACGTGAAAAGGAGTGCAATATACAGAGATGCAATTCAGTAGCTTCAAAGACATATATCTTGAAATATTTCAACGGAACGCTATTAAGATCTCATTTTAAATATTTCTGATATATGCCACAATATTCAAGCATGGGTCCAATATTAATCAATCATAATTCAGTCAATGGACTTCTTTGGCGTCACAATCAGAGGCGTAGCGAGGGTATCCGGCGCCCGGGGGCAAAGTGTACCGTTGGCGCCCCCAACACTGCTGACGAGCAAAAAAAGGTCGTCGCACATGTTTCTTCTTCTTTATTATGCATTTCACTTATCCAAATACCCAATTTTGGCGCCCCCACCTCGGCGCCCGGGGCATGTGCCCCCTGCCCCCTCGCTACGCCTCTGGTCACAGTCATTAATGAATAGGGCATCAGCCGATATAGTGCGTTGATTTCAAACCGAATTAGAGCCAGATGGAGCCGGAAAGGTGAGTCCGATAGGCGGAAGAGTAATCCAAGGGAAAGGAGCCAAGTGAAACTAATTAATACGTCCCTTAATTAAACCCGGATCTAAAATATGATGATCACAAAATAAGTTAAAATTAAATCGAAACCCGTTTTGTTGAATTTGAGACTGTTTTCAAATCTATTCCTCGATTCCCTGGCTTAATACATCATACGGTAGCATGCGTACGATCCTAGCCAGGGGCTGTTCCACGTTCGGGATAACCGGGGATGCATCCCCCACCGGCCCACCGAAAATGCGTCTTCAATGGAAGATGATCGTCTGAACGGATTAGCCTTGATGTATATATCCGCAAAGACATGGACATATCCATAGTCAATGTCATCGACAAATTAGCTTACAGCAAGAGAAAACTCGATTTTAAGCACTATGAATTTGTACAACCAGACTAAAAAGGCTTTTATACATCGGCAATTCTGAACATTGTATTTTATAAATCAAATCTGCAGGTTTCTTCTAAATCGTTTTCATATAATTCCTTTGACAATTGGTGGGATCTTCCTAGAAACTCATTGCATCCCCCCACCAAGAGTTCCTGGAAACGCCACTGATCCTAGCAGTTTATTCGTATTAGGCTAAGCAACTATATAGCACGCGTTCTCCTGGTTTTAGACCGGATACTGCCAAGAAGGTTTCTGTAATACTATCAACGTTCAATGTCGCTTCGTCTGGGATAAAGGTATGACAACTTCCTTTACCTGTTTTTCTTCCGAGGAGCAACACTTTTTTGTAATATTTTATTATTTCTATGCGACCCCGATGAAACTGTGTAAGATGAAAAGTGAATTTTAGCTTTTACTGGCGAATCCCCATCTAGCGCGATTGACTTAAAAGGGTGTGACAGACTTCACTCTGCTTAGAACTCATTTTGAAGTCATTTTAAGGCGTAAATCGGTGTGCAGTTTAGTTGAACCATGCTATTTCAGATTATAGAGCAGCTTCGGAAAACTGTTACGTTGCAGACAATGGAGACAGAGATCAGTCAAAGTATGTACAGTATCTTGAATATCCGTCACTTATTTTACTGTACTATAATCAACCTCTGATCAACTAATTACTTTCTATATGTTAAATTTTAATCACATCTGTTTAGTTACTAAATTTGTATTCTTGTGTTAATTTTGATTATTTCTAGTATAAATTAATTAAGTATCTTGAGTCATGTATTTTTGGTTATGATGTTGGTCGTGTAATAATAATAGTAATATTAAACTCTAAAAAATATAAGAGAAGAACACACACGAAGTAGAGAAATATGAAAATATTGTTATGAAAGTGCCGAAGCGGTCCATGATAGAGATGTTTCGTTTGAATTTTGACAATATGGCAGACATCTTCGGGTCACTAGTCGACTATTATATTCCTTGACGCTTCTTCGCAATATCAAATTTCATTTTCAAGTCTCGCACCCATTTATTCTGGAACATTGTACACTAGCCGGCGCTACGTCCTAGGGCAGACGTATTCAAATGGCGGCCCGCAGGCCAGATTCGACCCTCCAGCGGGTGTGTAATGGTCCGCGAGATGCTGAAACAAAAAAGTCATCAGCAGTTTTTCCCCGTAGTTTTACTAGACTTTTACCCAAGAATTAAAGGCAGGAGGGAGAGAGGCCGGCCTCGTAGACGATGGACGGATGATATTGTGGAAACGGACAAGACAACCAAATTATCAATTGCATCAGAACTGCGAAAGACAGACTTGCGTGGAGAACCTAGTCGTCAACTTGCATACAGTAGCATCCGACCATCAGCAATGAGGATGAAAGATCATACCATACCATAAAATTTAATTGAATAGCCATGTCCTAGGGTGTTCGTGGTTGTTTTGCATTGTGCGTCTTGTATGAGGTCACACCAGGGATATTTTTACACCCCTTAACACCCGCCTAGCACACCCCCCCCCCATTTGAGACCGACACCCACAACACCCCCACCCCCAATCTGAGCCAGTGCTGACCTTTTTATTTGCTTGTCAGACTTTTTCAGCAGGGACCGACCCCCAGAATATACCGACACCCCCCAAATTGTCACAGTATCTTACCGAAATGCGTTTGGCTCAATAGTTTTTGTGACGGGTACGAGCGGGTACGGCGTACCGGAAGCCGTAAAAACTGGCTTATATTTTCTCGTATCATACGTTCAAAAACTTAAAATATTACGTTTTTAACTGTATCTTTTACTGTCTCCCTTTTTATCATTTGATTTTTTTATACATTATATTTTTATATGTGGGTTCCAAACGGGGCCGTATCATGCCACCGCCTAGAAATTTATATAAACGTTAACATTATATTCCATAACGGAAAATATTGTTTGCCTTTCTCTGTCGTTATCATTTACAGGAATGACACGGATTATTACAAGTGCAAAACTCTAATCTGCAAAGGAGATAGCAACAACAACGGTCTCAATACGGAAAGGAATCCCAAGAGAACAAAGACATCGAAGAAAGAAGAATGTCTGTGAGTTCTAAAAATTGGTTGATATGACTATGTCAACTAATCGACGTAACGTCAATCAATCAATCAATCAATCAATCAACCAACCAATCAATCAATCAATCAACCAATCAATCTTCTATAGCGCCACTATCATAATGCCCAGGGCATAAGCCGATGGCTCACAACGGTGGTTCCAAAGCTTTTCAAATAGAGGGTCGTATCTACCACGGTACTATTTCTGTGCTTAAGCTGGCCACGGCGTAATATATTTTTGACATTTAGGTTGTAGACTATTATTGATGATTCTGAATTTCTGATCCGGGTTCTTGAACTTCTTGTGATGAAAAATCAAATCTAAATGCTCGTAAAATTATAAAACTTGTGCAAAATCATTCTTAACTTTTAGAAACCAATTTCTAAAACAGCGTCGGTTCCAGGAATTATTGGCGGGGGATGAAATTTTTTATAGAAAGTTGGTGGGTGGATGCAAAGCGAAGAAGAAGAAAAGATAAAGGTCACTGTTAGTGTTTTGCCCGCTAAATGTTAATAAACCTTACCAAAAAAGGCCGACAAGCAAAAAAGGTCATTCGCAGTATTTTCACTAACTTTTTTAAAACTTGCCGGAAAATAGGTTGACAGGCAAAAAAGGTCATCCGGAACCCCGGTGGAGGTATGCATCCCCAGTCATCAACATGGTGGAACCGCCACTGTTCTAAAGCTATAAATGCAGTCAGTCACGTGTCTCAGCCCTCAGAAAGTGGACCGCGAGACCTACAATCCGATATTCACTTTCTCATGGCTGGCGGGTCACTGGTTGCCCGCGGGCCGTAAATTGGGAACCTGTGGGCCACAGTGTATACTGTAAAGAGGAATTTACTCTCTCGAAATTTTTTCTTGTCGAGTCTTTGCCTATCAGCGTCAGAGAAGAATCTGGTTCTTGTTGTTGATCCAGGGTCGGACGGTATCTGGAAGTGGAGCGAGCGTATCTCGGCTTATCTGGAACAATGATGGTCGAAGACGGAACCAAATGCGGAATGGGCAGTGCATGCTACGCCGGGAATTGTATTTCCAAATACGACGCCATGGCTCAAATAGTTAAGTCCTGTAGAGCATGGTTTAATCTAGGTCTTTTCCGGGGGGGGAATTGCCTTCCCCCGGAAATCTCAAATTTCCTCCGGGAAATTTTGGGCATACTACATCAACTAACAGCAGCCCCTTAGCTGACTTCCCCCCGGCCTTGTCAGTGACCCCCTCCCCGGAGTCCAGAGTCTAGATTAAACACTGCTGTAGAGAGGAATTTGTACGTGAATTGTCACTGGAGTTTTGCAAAGAAACATCATAATTGGGCTTGCTATTCTGTTTAGAGATTGGTCTGCATTTCTTGAGCATATAACCTTGTTCAAATGCCTCGAAAGTTCCTTCGATATAGCGTCATCTCTATACCTAAGATTGTCCGTTCTTCTTGTTTTCTCTTTCCCTCTGACTCTGTCACTTATCTTTGGAATGACCTGGTCTTTTGCGGATGGATTTGAAGTACCATCGATTGATAGATACCCTTATAGGCATTAGAACTGGTGCTATGGAAGTGCATAATTATTATTAATAATTATTATTACTAGGTTCTACGGAACGGCAATTGTATAACTGATCTCGGACAATCATATGAATGAACATTAATATGGCATGTGCTGGTCCTTAGATTGAGAACTAGTGGGTTAATGTCCCAGTTTAAATCGGACATTTCCGTCATAGATATGGGACGCCTCATTTTATACTTTGGTATCCAATTTATCACGTTACACTAATTGTCGCGTGCGATTATCACCTGTTAAATAGATGTGGGAGAGAGACAGAGACAGGGAGAGACAGTGTTTGTTTTATCCAGACTCCAGGCCTCTGGAAGGGGCAAATTGACTTGGCTGGAGGGGAAGAGACACAGTTCAATGCAAAACTTGGTACCCGTGCTGGGATTTGGAGGGGATTTTGGGATTTTGTGGTTTTGGAGAGGAAATTCTTCCCTTATCATGCCTGCATAAAACACTGTGCAGAGAGAGAAAGAGAGAGAGAGAGAGAGAGAGAGAGAGAGAGAGCGTGAGAGAGAGACTGAGAGACAGAGAGACTGAGAGAGAGAGAGAGAGAGAGAGAGAGAGAGAGAGAGAGAGAGAGAGAGAGAGAGAGAGGCAGAGAGGCAGAGAGGCAGAGACAGAAAGAACGAAATAGTTACTCTCTTGTACAGCGTCTCTGTTTATTAACGCGATTATTTTATTCAGAATTCATTTACTTTGACATTTACTTGTAATCATCTGACAAGTAAACAACAGCAATATGCGTCTGTTTAACTAAATGCTCTGTTTCATTTGCAGAAAAGAAAACCAGTCTTCGCCAGGGTAATAAAGCTTTCTAAACATGGCTGTAGAGAAATCAGTTTCTAATCGGCTTGCTTTTGATTGATTGATTTGATTGATTGCTTGATTTGATTGATTGATTGATTTATTGACTGACTGACTGACTGATTAACTGACTGACTGACTAATTGACTGATTGACTGACTGATTGATTGATTGATTGATTGATTGATATGACCTCTGTGATTTGATTTGTAAAAAATGGTTATGTAACACATCTGTTTATTTTTATGGCATTCTGAAATCCCATACAGTGGACTGCAGCAGTAATCAAACTAATTTCATCATCCTCAAATTAACTTAAATATTTCTTTGTTATACTAATAAACAATAAAGCGAACGACTAGTCCAGTGTTTCCAAAACTGTGGGCCGCGACCAAAAAGTGGGTTGTAGGGCTCAGTCTAGTGGGTCGCGGTGCATCGCGAAATTAAATTCAAAAGTGTAATTTTAAAAAAATAATACCACAATGTCACAAGACTCGAAAGTTGCAAGTAGACTTAGTTTTTAAGAAATTTATATGCCCACAATCCTCCATACAACGCTTACATTAAAATTATTAGTGTTTTATCCAATTTTAGTTGACAACAACTTTGCAGGGTCGCGGGATGCTACAAAACTGCTGAGTGCTGAAGTAGCAGCAGTTCCAAAAGGTTTAGGAAACCCTGTCCTCTAGTACTTGTAAAAATTAATCTTATTTCGCAATAACTCAAGAAAAACGTATTCTCACCATTTTGCTCTGAAACTACACTGACAATAGAGGATCTACGCCTCATTACGGATAGACCCAGCGGTTAAGCGATTTTGCCAAAATCATAGGATTTTTAAGACGCGTAATAAAGGTATGTTCCTGGCAAAACTTTAGAAAAGATAATTTTCAAGTTATTTTAACCTCTATTTCTCTCCTTTTATCTTATTTGGCAAAATATGAATAAGTCTACCTAACATATTTGCCATATTTTCATTCGAATTGAATAAGAGCTTTTGGTTTGCTTTTTATTCAAAACTCAGATGATTCTCTTTTCAACTAACGTTCGCCAGATGGCCTAATGCGTTTTAAAAATTATTGCATGCTGTGTTTACAGTAGGGTCGCGGCACGTTACAAAAACCGCTGAAGTGGGCCGCGGTTCCAAAATGTTTGGGAAACCCTGGATTAGTCAATAAAGTGAGCAATTCAAACGGAAATTAAATTACTGCTAGATTTATAGGGTGGCGCAAAAAACCGGACTAGCCACATTTAGTTTTGCATTTAATATAGTCCGGTTTTTGTTTTTGTGCCATCCTGTATTTTCACAGCAGGATACTGATCTATCCAAAATTTTCTCTGTGTTCCGATAAGAGTTCGTTAGGCTGAAACAAATGACTAAATATGAAGACAAATTGTTTTACAGCCTGGCTATTGTGGCAATGGAAGAATAGAGCCAGGAGAAGACTGCGACTGTGGAGCTCAAGTTTGTATATAGAAATTTAGTTTGTCTGAACGACATATTTTCAGATTCCGTGTTTGAATGACGAATTTGTCAAGAATCTCCTTGTGACATTTACTATCATATTATTTGGGATCTGTTGCCAAATTTTCGTTTCAATTCAGAGTAATAATTTGAAGATCAATCATTTGGGTCACGTAATATTACTACTACTACTACTACTACTACTACTACTACTACTACTACTACTACTACTACTACTACTGCTGCTGCTGGTACTGCTACTGCTACTACTGCTGCTACTGGGCCTGCTACTGCTGCTGCTGCTACTGCTGCTGCTGCTGCTACTGCTACTGCTGCTGCTGCTGCTGCTGCTGCTACTGCTGCTGCTACTGCTACTGCTACTACTGGGCTGCTACTGGGCCTACTACTACTACTACTACTACTACTACTGCTACTACTACTACTACTACTAATAATAATAATAATAATAATAATAATAATAATAATAATAATAATAATAATAATAGGGTCTATTAATAAAATAATAGACCGTATGGTAGAATGCTGTGACTAACTTAAGAGAATACTGGACTAAAATAGGATATTCACATCTCATATAAGCTCAAGAGTGTATCAATAGTATTGTGAAAGATGTTATCTATCGGTCTGTTTGCTTTGTAGCAATGCTCCTGCTGTGATCCAAACACCTGCAAGGTATTCTGTTTTTATGCATCTAAAAAGCCGGACAAAAAACGTCCCGTATATTATTTTTTGTATTACTGTATTTAATGTGCCCTTTACTGAAACTGTAGTTTCTACTTTTTCCATAACTTCAATGGGTTTGTTATGCAGTGTTTTTTTCTAGGCCTTCTCTGGGGGAAAATCCCCCCCCCATTTGAATTTTCCCCAAATTTTTTTGACATTTTGGCAAGTAGAATGACCTCTCCAATGTCTGTTCCCCCCAATTTTTTAAAACTCCCCCAATGTCTAGGTGGTTAGAATAGCCACTGGTTATGCATATAAGCTAGGCATGCGTTATATGCAAATGTAAGCGGTAGTCACATGTTAAATATTCAAGCGGTATTACGTCTTTCCAAAATTATTTGTTCATCAGACACTGAAAGGCATTTCCATTGTGATGCACATTGCATTGCCTTCGCAGAATTTCTCATTAGGCCCAGTTTAATGCGATGTGGTGAAAGGTTATGTTTTCACTTAATCTTGATTGTCATGAATTCCATCAGTCTCTCAGAGAGAATCAACAAAATGATGAAGACTTGAGTAGTTCATTTAATAGAGTATTGTCTTGCAACAAACCCACGAGACACTAATGGATCAAGAAATGAATTCTGTTTGACGCAACTTTTAAACGGATTAATAATGACGGTCATAACCATTTACACAAATAGATTCAAATGAAAGACTCCTTTAAGGAGGTGTTTTTGCTAAGCATAATTAAAGTATTTACTCTCCTCCTTCTCCTCCTCTTCCTTCTTCTTCTTCTTCCTCTTCTTCCTCTTCTTCTTCTTCTTCTTCCCCTTCATTCCTTCACTGACATTTTTCTCATTGTGAGATTTGGTTGTTATGACTTCGTCTGAAATGTACGTTTTCAGTTTCAACCAAAGGATTTTCCGTGTCTTGAATCGTGCGGTTTATGCAACGGAAAATCAGAAAACGTACGAAGTCATCCTCTGTTTATTTGATATCAGTAGCTATTATTATTATTATTATTATTATTATTATTATTATTATTATTATTATTATTATTATTATTATTATTATTTCATTATTATTATTTCATTATTATTATTACTATTATTATTATTATTATTATTATTACTACTACTACTACTACTACTACTACTACTACTACTACTAGTAGTAGTAGTAGTAGTAGTAGTAATAGTAGTAGTAGTAGTAGTAGTAGTAGTAGTAGTAGTAGTAGTAGTAGTAGTAGTAGTAGTAGTAGTAGTGCATTCTAATATTTAAACGATTACGTTCAGCGTTAGTTCTAGGTTCCTTTAGTTCAGTGGCGTATCCATGGTTTTTAGAATAGGGGGGCACATCGACATTTTCGAGTTTAAAAAGTCAAAAAGCCTCCGGCGAACAAACAAGAATTGTCAAGGAGTTCTTGAGTTCGCCCAATATCACGTAATCTTTTCCATCATGCAACCTTACGCGCGCCCCCACTAATTTCTAAACGGTTTTGCGCAAATTTCACGACCGGTCCCAGCCAAAATAGCCCCCCGCCAGTGGCTACACCAATGCTTTAGCATGACGTATCTGCTAGACATCGTTGGCAGTGGCGGTTCCAGGATTTCTTGGTGGGGGATGAAGTGAATTTATAGAAAGTTGGTGGGGGGATGAAAATAGAAGGAAAAATCAATAAACTTTGCCGAAAAAAAGCTGAAAAAAGAATGTTATCCCTTATTTTACTACACTTTTACCGGAAATTAGTTTGACAAGCAAAAAAGGTCATCCGCAGTTTTTTCCCCGTAGTTTTACTAGACTTTTACCCAAAAATAGCTTTCACAAGCAAAAAAGTAAGTCCGGTTGGGGGATGCATCCCACTCCTTCCACGTGGAACCGTCACTGATCGCGTTGGCCTGTAGCTGTCTGTTTGTGATCGTATCGTACGCTTTGAATGTTCTCAATGTATAGTGTAATGCTTTGAGTGGATCGGCCATTAGCGACTACAAACAGTGCGACGGCGACTTCACCAGCATGTGCTACAACGGTTCCTGCGTTGATCTGGCATTCACTTGTCAAAATCACTTCTCTCTCTGTTAGTATTTCAACTCTTTTCATAGAGGCGTAGACTTCTACCAGGCCGTAACTATAGGGCCTCTAGGCTCGAGTCTACCATTGACAATGGATCGCCATGTGTCTCTATTTAGTGCAGTTCCGTGAGCCTCATATCAGGTTGATCTAATCGTTTCGCTCTTCGATGAAGTCGATACATCGCTTCTTTAATTAATCTTCCTCCGCCTCTCATGCCATGAACATGTCTTTGGTTTTCTGTTCTTGTCCATTCTTACCACATGGTCAAAATAATGTAGGAGGTGTTGCTTAATCCTGGTTAGAATCTCTTAAGTCGTGATTTAGTTGGTAAATAAATAATGACGAATTTATCGGCGATTTCAAAGTCAGATGCACCTATCGCAATTTCGATTTTACCTACTAAGCAACTACTGTACTACTTCAAAGGCGCTATATAAATTTACGAGATTCTACTTACACTGTACTTACTTACTTGCTTGCTTTGCTTATTTCGTTTTCTGTTCTTCTTGTTAACAGCCCTTCCTGCCATGGATCTCGCTGCAGCGAATGCCAACCAAAGCACCTTGACGGCGAACGCCGGTGGATTTGTGGCGTACGTGAATGACAAATCAGTGTATCAAGAATTCAGACAAGGAGAAGATGATGGGTTAATAATTATGCTCTTTTAAAGTTTCCAATTTTTTAAAAATAGTGGCAACCTACTCTAGATTAATGGCGTAAGCTACCTGCGTCGATGTTTGCCTGGAACTGGAGATCAGCGCCGGGCCCTACGCTCGTTCGAGTGAGGGAATAATACCGTTTTTACCTCTTTTTGTTTCACCGATTCTACTAGTTCTATAGCGTAATTTCTCTGTTTTGTAGAGTCTGTGGAATCGTCAAATGTCGCAGTTTTCTCGACTCAAAGGGATTCTTCAATAGAATTGACCGGAATGGGAACAAGTTGTCCTGTCCAGTAAAGGCCTTTCAAGCGAGCAGCTCACAGGCGGATTTGTAAGCCAATATACTGTTTGGATGTTCTTAACCCCTTAACTGGGTGCCCCGAGTAACGCTCGTCCATTTTACATTGAGTTACAAATAGTTGCCCAGTTAAGGGGTTAAACAAACCATAAAGCTGCCACGATCATTGGCAAGCATTTATTACATTTGATTGGGGGTGGGGTGGAAAGTTTTACTTTCTTATTTTCCTGGAATTTCCACAGCGTGGACATCTTGATTTTTCAATTTTCCCATTGAAAAAGAAGGAATTAAGCGTTTTCACGGGAGTGGGTGGGAATGGGGGACCCGACCCCCCCCCCCCCCTATTCGGATCGGAACCGGTTGTGAGATTCGTCCAAAACCGCGGAGTTGGTCTCGGGGTAGGGTAGTAGAAGATCGAGAAAATTGACCAGACAGCAGACTTTAATGCGTTTGAGATGACGACCTACTTCTCCAATATTTTGGCATATTACATCAACTAACAGCAGCCCCCCAGCTGACTTCCCACCCCCGGCCTTGTCAGTTCCCCGCCCCCCTCCGGAGTCCAGAGTCTAGATTAAACGTTGAGTACAGGTAATGATTAGGCCTAGAACTTGTTTTTCCTTTTCCCAGGGTCTTGTATCATCAATGCGACGCTCCTAAGCATATCGATCTGGAGAATGTTGGACGCTCCTACGTCAACGTCAGCCATCCGCTTCTCACGTACGACGGAGTACCGTGTAAGCTGGCAAACGGGAATGACGGGGTGAGCAATTTCCTGATTTTATCTCGAAGGTTTCTATCGAAGCTGCTCTATTTAAGAGTGTTTCCCAGACTGTCGGTCGCGACCCAACAGTGGGTCGCAGGGCTCAGTCTAGTGGGTCGTCGGGTAGCGCGAAATTAGATTCAAAAGCGTCATTTTCTAATCAATACCACAATGTCACAAGCCTTGAAAGTTCCGAGTATGCTTAGGTTTTAAGAAATTTATATGCCTGCAATCCTCCATACACAGCTTATATTAAAATGATTAGTGTTTTATCAAATTTTAGTTGACAATAAGTTTGCAGGGTCACGGCATACAAAGCCGCTAACGTGAGTCGCACAGTTCCAAAAAGTTTGGGAAACCTTGGCCTATTGTACTTTCAAAAATTAATCTTATTTCGCAATAACGCAAGGAGCGTATTCCGACCATTTTGCTCTGAAACTCCACAAACAATAGAGAAACTCCGAATCTCGAAGACGTTGGTCAGTCTACCTAGCGGTTAAGCGATTTCGCCATATTCATAGGATTTTCAAGACGCGTAACAAAGGTATGTTCCTGACAAAATTTTAAAAAGAGATCAAGAAATTTCAATATCTATTCCTCTCCTTTCGTCTTAGGCTCTTTGGTAAAAATATGAATAATTATGCGTAATATATTTGCCATATTGGTTCTTGTCGGTTAATTCCATTGGCGTCCGCAAAAATATTTCCAAGGGGTGCAAAACAAGGTTTTGTGACGAAAGAAACAAGCAATTTTACTTTTTTCATAACTTCACAATTCAGTATACTATCACGAGCAGTAGCGGTGGTCCTAGCCGGAAAAAACTTGGGGGCTATGCACACTGCTTATTGCGCATATGAAATTGTCAGAATTAATAATGATGATGATGATGATGATAATAATAATAATAATAATAATAATAATAATAATAATAATAATAATAATAATAATAATAATAATAATAATAATAATAATAGCAACAATGTTTAGAGTGGTTCAATAAGGTCTGCCCTGTGTGAGAGCCAACTATACGCATCTGATTTTTAAAATGTGTAAAATTTTAATTCAGATTTAGCTAAAGGTGTTCCAATTAACATTCTGTTTGATAGTATTGTCGCACCTACACTACAAAGTCGACGAAATATCCGTGTATTCACTACTACTATTCGAAGTGTACTGAAATTCCAACAACTCCAACCAACAGCCGATATCAGTTCAATAAATTCAACAACTGACAGCCTGTTCACTGCTTGCGTTCAAGCGAATGTCATGCATGACACATTAATTTCATTGAATATATCTAATTTCAGTTTTTATTTCTCATTTCTTCAGTTTCGTGTCGTCCGTAAACAGTGGCGTAGCCAGCTTCCGGAATAGGGGGAGGTGGGCACATCGGCATTTCCGGATAAAAAGTTTCCGACGAGCAAAAAACACGTCAAAAAGTTCTCTGCACATTCGCGTACTGCTACCTACACCTCCCCCCAACCAACTACTCGCCCGTTTTGTGCAAATCCCAAGACCGATCTCAGCCAGAATATGGGGCTGGAGCCCATGTCCTCCCGTGGCTACGCCAATGTTTGCAGATTTCGTAGAGAAGACGTCTTAAATAATCTTGCGTTTAGTTTAATATTATCGTGTAATTACTGCTTGCCGTGCACGAAAAACAATTAGGTGTTCTATATTTAATTCCTCTGATCAAAAGGCATATTTGAAGGGTAAGGGGCTGTCCATTAATTACGTCTAGGGCCGCCGAGAGAGAGGGCAGGGGCAAATGCACAGGGGCCCGGCGGCCTGGAGGGGGCCGGGGCCGATCGATGATGATGTTTTACCAACAATAATAACACAGAAAAAGGTCAACCTGATATGTGCACATGAGCCCGGCGAGTAAAAGGGGGAGGGCAGGCGATGAGAAATCATAAACAGCGTGAAAAAGAGCGATAAGCAAATAAGGTCATCACCAGTTTTCGACAGTTGCAAAACGCCGTACTGTTCATTCGTCCGTGAAATCAATGAGAAGCAAAAAAAGGCCGTCAGCAATTTTTTTCCAAGACTTCTTACTTGTCAGGGGCCCGCCGGCCCTCTTCTGCACAGGGGCCAGGAATTTCTCTCGGCAGGCCTGATTACGTCAACAAAATAGGGGAGGGGTTGAAAAAGTTTGACAGTTGTTGACAGGGGAGGGGGTCAAGAGAAGTTGACCTCAACAGTTTCATTTTTTCACAAATGATAAAAATAGGAAATTTCATGGAATACTATTTATTACAACGGGAAAAGTCAGACAAGCAAAAAAAGGTCATCACCACCACATTTTGACACTTGATGAACAAAAGAAAGGGAAAGATCTCATCGCTGCAAAAATAATAACCTTCTAAACTTTTATGGGGGTCCGTCGCTGGTCTTAGTGGGATTGGTCAAAAGTTTTTGACATAATTATAGGGGGTCACTGAAAGTTGGCAGTTGTAGACAAGAGGGAGGTGAAAAATTGCTGACGTAATTAATGGACAGCCCCTAATTACATGTCGGCCTATGTAAAGAACGTACGCAGAGAAGGATTTTCGCTTCTTAGGTGTTCACCTTTCACCGAGACTAAGTTAGAGCGGTTTTTAATTTTTAACTTTGAATTTTGACTGAGTTTGCGTTGGTTTTACTTAATAAAAGGAACGGATTTTGTATCGATTCACACGTTTAGGGGCCTACTTAGACCCAATATATATAATAAATGCTGTGCTTTTAAGGGGTGTTTCATATTTATTAGTGCTAACCTACATTTTACCGCACGCATTGAAAATAATCTCACAAATATAAAGTATATTCAAGAAGTAGCCGACAATTTTCAAATTTTACACAAAAGTACAGCTAAATATCCCGATATGATTTCATTTTACATTTAATGTCCAATTTGATGCCGCTTTGCACACAAGATATACAGTTAATATCTGCAAGGGCGGGAAGTTAGCAGAGTGGTAACAACGTTGGACGACAGAGCCAGAAGGTCGCGGTTTCGACACCCACAGGAGCCCTAAGGTCGACTCAACCTTCTTTCGCCAGATGGCAGTGGCAACTTAGTAGCGAATTAATCCGCGGAGTAAACAGGCGCGTTGCGTGAGAGCTCTGGCCCCGTATCATGTAATCTGACCAGCTGCCTGGCTGAGGGCCTTGGTAACGAAGATCAACGCAGCCATAAAAACCTTGAGGTTAGCCTTGAGAGCTCGGGAAGGACTTTACTACTACTTTTATCTGAATAGTGACGTAGTAGCAGTGGCGCAGCCAGGGTT
The DNA here is from genome assembly GCA_018105865.1 of Metaphire vulgaris. Taxonomy (NCBI): domain Eukaryota; kingdom Metazoa; phylum Annelida; class Clitellata; order Crassiclitellata; family Megascolecidae; genus Metaphire; species Metaphire vulgaris. The sequence goes on from CM030858.1 coordinate 6,642,696, forward strand.
CCGGAATAGGGAAGGCACCAAGGCTTGTACGGACCGACATTTGCAGTCGTGTCACATTGTCTTGATGGTTTTAGACTACTACTGTAGCCTATGTGTGATGACCCATGAATCTTTTTCCTCGGTTGTAACTTTTAGTCCCTTCCCACGTGACTCCAGGATCCAATTTCTCCCCGCCAACCATAGAGCATTTATATACAGTATATTGAAAAGCATTTGCCAATCTTCTGACCATTGAGATTGTCATATTAAGTCATCCTGTAAAATGTTTACATTAGTTCCTGCATGCCAATGGCGTAGCCACGGTTTTCGAAAGGAGGGTTTGGTTTGACTTTTGACCGTAACCAACTTTCGAAAAAAATGCCATCCTCTGTATCTATCCTATGTCTTTCCTTCTACAATTGTTCCTTTCAGATTCTGACAAGCAAGAAAAAAGGTCGTCACGCATATGGAGCTTTAAAAAAGTTTGGTCAGCAGCCCCAAGGGGGATTTTGACCCTCAAAAACGCGTCTGAAAATTAAAAATGAATGGAACCACATTTTAAAAAAATTTCGGCGGCGCCCAATGGGGGGTTTTAACCCCCAAACCCCCATTGGCTACGCCACTGGTTCCTGCCACTCTCTCCGCGGAGTAAAAATCCACTATAGGCCAGGAGGCCTAAGTGTAAAATTCAAGTAAAAATACTGTTTAAAATATCTCGAAATCCGTATCTTTGCGTCTCTAACTATCGCAGAGCAATAGCCTATTAAAAAACGATTTTCAACCAACATTTATCTTCGCGTGCGTACACAACCGAGACAAATGCGCGATATCCATACAGTTCGTTCGTAGAAAAAAACTGGTTTACGTGATGTTTGAAAAATTGCAACCATCAGTGGCGGTTCCAGGATTTCTTGGTGGGAGGATGAAATTAATTTATAGGAAGTTGGTGGGGGATGAAAAGAGAATGAAAAACATCAATAAACTCTGCCGAAAAAGGCTGACTACAGGGAATTCCCCCTAAATTTGCTACACTTTTACCGAAAAATAGGTTGATAAGCAAAAAAAGTCCGCTGGGGGATGCATCCCCACTCATCCCCCCACGTGGACCCGCCACTGGCAACCATGACAATAAGTTAAATAACAATGCTTGCTAGTTGCCTACGCATTCAAAGTGGAATCAGCGGGTTACGAATGGCGCGCAGGACAAGGGTTAGCAGTAACACAGTTTTCGACCTTCAAAATTCAAAATATTTCCCTCCATAGATGTCGTTTGAAGAATGTCTGCCCTCTGGCCTCGTATTCTTTTGGAGTTTGAGCAACACGTCAATCATTTCTCAGACGAAATTACAGTATTAGACGTTCTTGAAATAAAGAGAACGATTGCACACAATTCTTCTTGAACAATGGAGAAAACAGTGGTCCGACTATTCCCGATGATTTGTCGCCGATTCAACTTTTCCAACAGAAATAAACAAGAAACGCATCTGAACTTCACTATAGGTTTACAACTATAGTTAAATTAGCATAATTCCTTCAAATTGTATTTGAGGGAATTCATTCACTCATATTCGCATTCCCTCAAAGTGAGGGATTATTCTCTACAGCTATAGGAGACGGATCGATTATTCCCTCACACATTCCGTTACCGGTAACGGATTATTTTTTTTGAGTGTACAGTGTAGGATTTTAAAGTCCATCAAAACAATCATGATATCTTTTTCAAAGACCGGTCTTTGACTCTCTCTCTCTCTCTCTTTCTCTCTCTCTCTCACTCTCACTCACTCTCTGTCTTGTCTCTGCCTCTCTGTCTGCGTGTGTCTGTCTGTCTGTTTCTCTCTCTCTGTCTCTCTCTGTCTCTCTCTGTCTCTCTCTGTCTCTCTCTGTCTCTCTCTGTCTCTCTCTGTCTCTCTCTGTCTCTCTCTGTCTCTCTCTGTCTCTCTCTCTCTCTCTCTCTCTCTCTCTCTCTCTCTCTCTCTCTCTCTCTCTCTCTCTGTTTCTATCTAACTGTCTCTCTCTCATTGAAATTACAGCAGGCGTTTTCAATTCTCAAAGGGTAAATTTGTGGTGGACAATTGGAACAGTTTGGACGAGGTGAGTGACAGTTGCTAACTCGGAAAACTTGGTTATTGAATGTGGAGAGTTACTATACAGTGGTCTTCACACAGGCTTACTTAGCCTCCTAAACCAGTGTTTCCCAAACTAACTGTGGGTCGCAGCCCAAAAGTGGACGCACGGTTCAGTCTAATGGGTCGTGGGGTGACGCGAAATTATATTCAAACATGCCATTTTCTAACCAAGCAAAACTTTAGAAAAAAATATGAATAATTCTACCTAATATATCTGCCACATTTTCATCCGAATTGAATCAGAGCTTTTATTTGCTTTTTATTCAAAACTCAAAATATTTTTTCCAAATAACGTTCCCTAAATGCCCTAATGCATTATTTTTATTTTTCATGGTATGATTAGGGTCGCGGGGCGTTACAAAACGGCCGAAGTGGGCCGCGGTTTAGGGTTGCCAGATGCATGGGTAGCCAAAGGAGGACATAGCCAGGCGAAAAGGAGGACAGAGGAGGACGCATTGAATGTTCCAAATGAGAAAATTAATATAAATTCAATGGAAACTATTAACATCAAAATGCAAGAAACATTTTTGCAGCAATTATTTATATATACAAATTGTACCTTTACCTCTATTATCCCTACTGCTACACAACATATTTCTCAGAGGAACCAACTTTTAGGCAAAGATCCTCGTTGTCGATCTCATATGCACAGTGGCGGCTCCACCGGAGAGGCCAGGGGGCCCGTGCCCCTATTGAGTGCCTGGCTCCCCAGTGGCCCCCCAGTTGGGACCCTATACTTAATGCTACATATATTGAACAGCAAATGGTTGGCCCCCATGATTAGAAGTTGCCACCCCAACGGCCCCCCACTTGCCAAATCCTAGAGCCGCCACTGCATATGCATAAAACTGTTTACAATTAAGATTCTTAAAATTGTACTTTGTGAGAATGATACCATTTAACAGAGTCTACCAAGAGTTTGTTCCTTTCCTTTGTCCACTGAGCATTAATCAAGAAGAACACTCTTTCCACGTTGCCATGTGTCCAGAAATACAAAATAAATAATTCACAAATTTTAAGTAATTCTGAGAAGCAACTACGTTTACAGTCTCTGCGTTTGCTACCGGAAATGAATTTAACATTTTGACCATGGACTATTGCATAGACGCTAGAGGTAGAATGACGAGAGTCGAGTACTTTGGGACTTTGGACAATCGATATTGGTATTATATTAAAACGCCATTTTAATATCGATGATTGGGTAAACTGAGATAACGGACCAAAACGTATGAAATTCGTCAATACCGCGAGAACGAAAATTGATAGCATGCAAAATCTCAAAAGGAGGACATTTTGCAATTTTTAGCTTCGCCTGGAGGACGGAGGATAAGGACCTAAAAGGAGGACATGGCCTCCTTTTGAAGGACGTCTGGCAACCCTATACCGCGGTACAAAACTTTGTTGGGAAACAAGGCTATCAAAAACATCTCACCAACGTCTAATTATATTCAGTTACGTGCCCCACATTCTGGACTCCTGCAGAACTGCGTGTTTACCCTGGCTGGAAAAACCTAGGTTTCTAAGAAACCAGAGGCGTAGTAGCCATATGGACAACTTGGCCAAATGCCAAGGGACCCCGACCTGCAAAGGGCCCCCCGACCCGAGCCCAACAATTTTTTTCGCAAAGATGTAAAGTTGTCAGATCGAAAGACCGACAAGCAAAAAAAGGTCAACATTTTCGCAAACTTGTCAGATCGTCTCTGGAAAGGGCCCCCTGCCCGTTTTTCGCCAAGGGCTCCCGAGCACATTGCTACGCCACTGTAAGAAACAAAATTTAGGTTTTAAGATTTTTTACTTTTTTGCGTTTTTAGGTTTTAATGCTTGGTCCACAAAGCCTTTCTTATAGTCTTGTCACATATCAACACTAACTAACCCATCTCTATATTCATGTCAAATGTGTGTTGTGAAGTCTGCCGATAGTAAAAAAAGCTTCAAAACATTGAGAATGATTTTTTCATTTTCAACTTAAAAATTTAAAAAAAACTTGAATTAAAATGGGACCTTTTAATGTTATTTAGGTTTCTAGCAAGCCCTAAAAACCTCACATTTTCCAGTCCTGGTGTTTGCTCGTTGCAAAAATAGTCCAATTAGCACATCAAAACAAGTTCTGACTACAGCACTTAGGCTCTTATAACGTCTACGCATCTCTTGTCAGAAAAATAACTGAAGGCACACACTGCAATAATAATAGTCGTCGGCGAAATCTGGTCGAAAATCGTATGATTGGAGTTTGACCGCATCAGTTCAGTGGAATTAGTTTACGCGCAACCAGTAACATTCTGCCCAACCACAACAAAAGATTCGCGACGCGTGGATCATAGGAAAGAAGTGCTAACACTGTGTTGGGATCAGATCGGACAGGATATGATAGACAAAGCCATTGGCCAGTGGCTAGACAAAATTTTACTGGTTATTCGGGCTATAGGGGGGACACATTGAACATCGTTTGGACTAAGAATACCTTACGTATAGTCTGTAGTAAGCTTTGTATTAAGCGATTACGTGACGCATCGTAGGCCTATGTTAATGTTTTAATTACCTCAATTTTGGGTCTACCTGTCTGTTACCGTTTTTCTTCGTCTTGTGTTAGAGCAATGTTAATTACGTTAGATTTTTCGAATTCTCGAGTAAATCTTCTCAACTTTCGTATTTTTATTTCCTTCGTACCTTAAATATTAAGAAAGTTACATCGCCTCAAAATCGAGCGGGATTTATTGGCACGCCATGTATAATGCCCTCGGTACTTCGTTCCCGAGGATCTTATGATTAAAAAATTGTTGTTGGGAGACATGATATGATCGTGTGCTAGATCTCGTTCGGTTCGAGATTAGAGAATATTCATCGGAACGTGATGGCATTGAAGCGTTGTATCGTGACCGATATTCTTTAACCCCTTAACTGGGGACACCGGATATATCCGTCCATTTTACATTGAGTTACAGTTAAAAACACGGTTAAGGGGTTAAAGCGGATAGGTTCCCTCTCTGATGTCCCCCGGATTGTAGGGCAGTGAGTCGACCCAGATCGCTGATAAAGCAGACGGCATCGTTATTTATGTGGCCAACTGTTTTTCAAATGCCAGTGGCAAGAAGATGTGTGCGGATGAAAGGGTTTGATATTTTGATGTCTTTCTAGCGCAGCTGCTTCTGCGGCGACTCCTGCTGCGAGCACTGTGGTTGGCAAATACGTGGGGAGGGGGCAACTCTGTCTTCAGGGTCGCATCCCAGGCATCCCAGATTAGGCTTCGGCCTATCCGCCACGGGATCAAGGTCATGCTGTCTCGTCTTATATATATATATATATATATATATATATATATATATATATATATCGTTGACTCTGGACTACTCCGTATTCTGGTTGCAACTTTTCCAGCTGTAGACCGATTTCAAGTAAGATTATATTTCTGTTTTCGCTATAAAAAAATTTTCATGCGATATGATTCTCGAACTTGAGTTCTCAGCATCTCCAAAGAGTTTCAAAGGAACTTCAAATCCAAAACACTTTTACAACCATGCATGCTCCATTCCAGTGCCGTTCTTAGAATGGCGCCGACGGCCTGGTTTCTTCTTGCCAGTACGCTTCGTATATGACCAGCCAATTATAATCTTTTAGATCTGGTCTTAAAATCTTACTTGTTTGGCTTGCCATACCGACCGTAGATTTCCTCCACTCTGATCGGGACTGACCATTCCTGCTTGAGCTGGCTTCGATTTGGACTTGGTGCGCCATCGGATAATGCGATAGGCATTATGACAGTGGCGCCATAGAAATTGATTGATTGATCGATCGATTGATTGATTGATTGATTGATACTAGAGGAATTTTAGTTCCCTGTCGAGATTTTCAAAGACAATCGCTTTTGACGATTTCAGAACAAACAATGGATGCTTTGATGCCGGCATGGCCCGTCGTATTTGTTCTCATCTTCGCCATTTCATTCTACACGGTCGCAAAATGGAAGAACGGAAGAAAGAGATCGAAGCTTCGCCTTCCGCCGTCACTGCCATCTCTTCCCGTCGTCGGATCGCTGCCGTTTCTTAGAAATTTCTGCAATATTTCCGAGTTCTTTCAGGAAAAGTCGAAACATCTGGGCGCCATCTTTACGTTTCGAGCAGGAAATAAGTAAGATAAAATGCAATTTCTTAAACGTCAAGTTAGTTAATTTATTATGATCAGTGCTGTAGCAGCGCAGGGCCAGATGACAGTAAAGTGGCAATTCTCCATAACGTGTCGTTGTTTTTAACGCATATAGCTAAGAAATTTGCATAATCTGCACTTGCTACTTACTTATTAATACAGAACTTTTGTCCACAATGTGATTATTAAGTACGGCAGAAGTTTTAAACTGGAAGAAATATCGAACTGGCCCTGATTTTAAAGGCGATAATGTTGTGGAACAGCAGGTGGGGAACTGAGCGTGGCTAATCTTGGAAACTTTATTGAACATCAATTATCCATCCAATAGAGCGGGGGTTCCCAAGCATTTTGGAACCGCTGCCCACTTCAGCCGTTTAGTAACGTGCCGCGGCAATAATATAATCATAGCAGGTAATATCAAAAAAGGCATTACGCCATCTGGCGAACGTTGGTTGAAAAGAATCTTTTGCGTTTTGAATAAATGGCAAAACAAAATCTCTGATTCAATTCGAATGAAAATATGGCAAATATTTTAATCTGAATTATTTACATGTTTCTAAATAAGACAAGAGAGAGAAGGTAGAGATATTGAAATTTCTTGAAACTTATCTTTACTAAACTTTTGCCAGGAACATACCTTTTTTACGTGTCTTAATAATCCCATGATTATGGCAAAATCGGTTAACCGCCTGGTCTCAATAACATTTGAGTTGAGTTTCCCTATTGTTATTGGAGTTTCACAGCAAATGGTGGTAATACGCTTTCCTTGCGTTATTGCGAAATAAGATTAATTGTTAAAAGTACAAGAGAACAGGGTTTCCCACACTTTTTGGAACTGTGCGTCTTACTTCAGAGGTTTTGTACCAAGCAGCGAGCCTGCAAACTTATTATCAACTAACATTGGATAAAACACTAATTAATCGTTTCAATATAAGCCGCGCATGGAGGGTTGCGGGCATATAAATTTCTTAAAACCTAAGCCTACTTGCAACTTTAAAGGTTTGTGAGTTGTGACATTGTGATATTGGCTAGAAAATGGCACGTTTGAATCTAATTTCGCGCTGCCCCGCGACCCATTAGACTGAGCCCTCCGACCCACGTTTGGGTCGCGACCAGTGGCGTAACGTGGGGCGGGGGCGGGGGGAGGCACTTTGTAGAATGCCCCCGGACCCCGGGAGAGGAGGGCCCCCGAAGAGTGGTATTATACTCTTTTTACTCGTCAACAGTATAAAGTATAAAACGATGTGGGACCTTTTTTATTTATTTTTGCTTGTCAGGGTATTTGAGAAGGATAAAGGAAGTAAGGAAGTGTAAAGTATACGGATGACCATTTTTTTCTTTGTCAAGGTTCTGTGGACCCTCATATCAAGGATGCCTCCGGGCCCCCAACAGTCACGCTACGCCACTGGTCGCGTCTCACAGTTTTGGAAACACTGCAATAGTGAACTACGGTGGTATAGATAAAATTTGTTGACTTCCTTTCAGGCTCGTATTAACTTTGAATAACCTGGAAGTTCTAGAAGAGGCATTGGTAAAGAATTCCAGCTCATTTTCCTCGAGACCTGACGTTTTTGTCAATACAATTGGAAATCCACGAAACAAAGGTTAGTCGAAAACTGAACTATGAATCATTGATTATACACTGTACAGTATACCGTCTAATTTCTCTTGCATCGCGCGTTTTCAATCGTCTTTTGTTTAGTACAGTTTACGATCACATAGTTTTTGACCATTGATTTGGCCCACATTTGGGATATAGGTACTTTTTAGGAATGGACTATAGATAACCTCTTCAAAATCGCACACATGTAGGCCCTAGGCCTAAACTGTCTTCTGGAAACGTGTTCACTCGAATTTAGGTAGGCTTTGAGTGAATACGTCATTACAGTAGACCAGAGGTGTCCGTGGGTTGGTTTAACCTATATGGGATGGTTGGGCTTGGTCCAGATTATGAAAAAAATTGGCTGGGTTGGATTTCGTGAGTCTAATCAGTTTAATATCGCAGCTGATTCTAGTGCAGTGTAATTTTTATGATTTTTGTCAAAGGTATCATATTTATGGACACTACTTCTGAATGGAGACGGTTCCAAAGAACCGTTTTGGCTGTCATGAAGGACTTTGGATTCGGGAATAAGACCATAATGGAGGACAGAATTTTGAGTGAAGTCGAATCAATGACGGATTTTGTGCGAAACAAAAAGGGCGTCGCTTTTAAGCCGAGAGAACTGACCATTCACGTCAGTTCAAATATTATGCTGAATATTTTCTTCGGCTGGCGACAGGGCTACGATCTTGGCCTTCCAGAGCTGGCAGTTCAACTCCATCGGTACATGGAGAGCTTCTGTCTTGTGCTTGATTTTGTTCCTCTTCTAAGGTTCATATCGCCATTTAAGAACATAGTATCTACGATGCAAAACTGCGCCAAAAAGATAGTTGCTCTAACAGACCAAGAAATTGACAGATGCCTTAAGAACAACGAAGACTGCTTTGTACGTCGACTTATTGAGAAAGAAGGTCCTCACTACGACCGCGAGCAGCTCATCTTTCTGCTTCGAGATATGATAAACGGTGGAACCGACACGATATCGTTGACCTTCCAGTGGTCGCTTGTTGCTTTGGCCAACCATCCACACATTCAGCGGAGACTGCAGGATGACATCGACTCTGTGATTGCAAGAGAAAGCTTCCCGACGCTCAAATGCGAGTCCAGACTGCCTTACGTAGAGGCTACCATTCTGGAAATCTTTCGCTGGCGAACGATGGCTCCGCTGTCGATACCAAGAGCTACTTCTTCCGATTCTGTTCTTGGCGGATATTATATACCAGAAGGAGCTCTGGTAGGTTACCAGCCTAAGATGCGCCAGAGTCAGGGATATTTCTAGGATTGTGAATTTGGGGGGTGTCGACCTCAAATTGGGCGGGGAATGTCCGGAGCTGATTAGTATGCATTTTATATGCATACCATTGTCACATTGCCACATTTTGGGGGGTGTCGACCTCAAATTGGAGGGGGGGTCTGGAGCTAATTAGTATGCATTTTTATGCATACCATTGTCACAACATTTGAAGGGGGGTTGGTGTCGACCTCAAATTGGGGGGTGTGGGGTGTAAAAATATCTCTGGCCCGAGTTTTTTGCACTTTCTGGTTTAATTTTCCAGTACTTTCAAAGTCGGTACATTTTTATAAATACAATACCAGATCAAGTAGCGTAAAAGTATCTCAAACGATACTCTTTATCGGTGTTGACTTTTACCGCCTGAGTAACTGAAGGTAAAAGGTAAAGGTAAAGCAGTTCCATACCCGAACGAGTGTAGGGTGCGGCGCTGATCTCCGGTTACTAGACAAGCAGCGACGCGTGTGGCTTACGTCATTAATGTTGAGTAGGCTTCCATTGTTTTTCTAGACCCGCGTTTTACCTACGCAGCTTAATGCTGCTACCAATTTATTGACGCCAAAGCGAATTAACAGCTTGGTTTGCCTCCGGCAGTACGACTCGATCCCGGGATGGTCACCCATCCAAGTACTAACCGCGCTCAACGCTGCTTAGCTTCGGCGATCTGACGGGAACCGGTCACCCAACGCCAAGCAGGCCGCCATTAGATCAATTAGACATCGATTATGTATTTGTCGCTTCGGTTAAAAGGAATTACCTATCTATGTGTCTCTTCTAGGTTCTACCTAATCTTTACGCAGCACACAACGATCCAAATCTCTGGACAAATCCGAGCGCTTTTCAGCCAGAAAGGTTTCTGGATAAGGACAATAATGTCATCAACAAAGACCGAATGCTTTCATTTTCGCTCGGTAAACATGGCCTTCAGTCAGCATACTGCATTGGCGATGTGTTCCGTAGCCAAATAATAACTGCGGTCGACAATACCATGCCTATAAGTCTAAGATCATTCGTTATCTTGGCAGCGGAGTAGGAATGGGGCCACTCCAGAGATTTTGTAATAACAGAATCCTGAACTGGATCCTGCTGATTACTTTCCTATAATGATGATGCTGATAATGATGATGATGATGAAGAGGAAGAAGAGGAAGAAGAAGAAGAAGAAGAAGATGATGATGATGATGACGATGACCATGATGATGAAGGTGATGATGATGGTGATGATGATGATGGGGATGACGACGATGACGATGATGATGATCATGATGATCATGATCATGATAATGATCATGATGATGATGATATCACCGGAATACAACTTCGACGTCACTTTGTAAGTCACCTTCCGAAGTGTACCTTTGACTTCAGTTAGGCCTATAGTTTTATAACAATAATAATAATAATAATAATAATAATAATAATAATAATAATAATAATAATAATAGGTCTAAAGGAAATCACAGTATCCTATCAAGACAATCTGGAGATGAAAGAGAGACATTCCTTCTCCTACAACGAATATCCGTGACACTCCAGTGACTAAACGCAATCGCCTCCCACGGAACTTTCATAATAATAATAATAATAATAATAATAATAATAATAATAATAATAATAATAATAATAATAACCGGTTTCTAAGTTGTTTATTAGGATTTCGTCCGTTTTGATTCTATAGGACGTCGCTCGTGTCCTGGTGAAACGCTGGCACGCGCAGAGATCTTTCTCATACTGACCAGCCTGCTCCAGCGATTCTCCATTCTGCCGCCAAAGGACCTCGAAAGGATCTGCGACAAACCGAGCGTCTCGGCAGGAGGCGTAACAATTCCCACGGCATTTTCCATACGATTGGTGGAAAGATATTGACTGGAAGCGCCTTGGGAAACATATTTAGAATTATATTAGCGCATGATGTGTTAGCTTTTCCATCGTAGGATAGACTCCTCCTTCAACCGCTTAAAGCGAGTAGGCGCTTAGTTAGATGCAAAGGACGCAAATATTGGAATCGAACTCTGCAGGACGGCAAACAAGACACTAAGCGGATGTGGAGTAACCTTGACAAGCTGCTGGGTAAAGAGGATTCTAGCTCAAAGGCATGTCTTGAATTCTCAGCTGATGACTTTCATCGACATATCGATGATAAGATTGATAACATTCGAAACAAGACGTCTTCAGCTGTGCCTGTGACGTTCACTCATTACTCTGGACCTGACCTTTTGGAATTCATAGACCCAACGACTGAGGAAGTCATAGAGCTTGTCAGATCATCGTCTAATAAGTATTGCCTCCTGGATCCACTTCCTACATGGCTCCTAAAAGATTCGATTGATGTGCTTGCACCATTCTTGAGGACACTTATGACTGCTTCTTTGAACAGTGGGGAGTTTCCGCTGTCATGGAAACGAGCCATCGTTATACCACATCTCAAACGGTCAGGACTCGAACAAAACGATGTGGTTAACTACAGACCTGTCTCCAACCTACCCTTTCTCTCCAAGCTACTGGAGAAGTTCGTCAACAAGCAGCTGGTCGCTCATCTTGTGAAGAATGATCTTATGCCAAAGAACCAGTCAGCATACCGAAAGGGGCACTCCACCGAGACAGCCATACTAAGAATCTACAACGACATCGTAGACGCCATTGCCAATGGTCGTGTAGCTGTTCTTTGCCTCCTCGACCTTTCCGCGGCCTTTGATACTGTCGATCATGCTACCCTCATTCGACGTCTTGAAATATCTTATGGCCTCAAGGGGCAGGTCTTATCCTGGCTCCGTGACTATGTAACGGGCAGAATGCAGTCGGTCCGCTGTAACGGCCAAACGTCATCATACAGCAATGTCCTGAGTGGTGTTCCCCAGGGGTCTGTGTTGGGCCCTCTTTTGTTCATACTGTATGTTGCTGATGTTGGCCGAATCATCAAAGCCTTTGGACTAGACTCGCACAGTTATGCTGATGATAGCCAAATATATTCCTTCTGTCTACCGGCAGACTCGGACAGATTGCGGTCAAGGATCATTGAATGCATAGCTGAGGTCAAATCATGGATGTCATCTAATCGCCTGTCGCTTAACTCAGGGAAGACTGAGTTCCTTTGGCTAAGCTCCCGAGAAGGAGATCCCAAATAAACAGGACACCGTTTGAAATAGAAGACACTGTCATTGCTCCTCTACCACCGTACGACTGCTCGGTGTTATTTTTGATGAGACACTGTCGTTCACGGATCATATAAGTAATGTGACACGTGTCTGTTATTATCACCTGCGGAGAATCAGAAGCATCAGGCGATATATACCAATGGATGCTGCGATACAACTGATTCGGGCGCTTGTTCTATCCAGGGTTGACCAATGCAATGGAGTCCTCCTCGGCCTTCCAGAGAGCCAGCTAAGCCGCCTCCAGTCAGTGCTCAATGCATCCTCTCGCTTGATCTTTGGAGCCCGCTGGAATGATCACGTGACACCGTTGCTTAGAGACAAGCTTCACTGGCTTGGGGTTCGAGAACGCATCACCTACAAGCGATGCCTGATTACATATCGGGCCCTGAACGACACCACCTGTCCTGACTACATATCAACACTCGTATGCAGGGCAACGACGAACGACAGACGCGCGGAACTTCGTTCCAGTAGTCGGACATTGTTGATCGTCCCTCCGCCTTCGAAGACTGCCGTGTTCGGTGACAGATCAGTCACGCGGGGAAACCCAGCCCTGTGGAACTCGTTGCCAAGCGATGTTATTAATGCGAAGTCCGTCGGCTGTTTTGAGAAGCTCCTAAAGACACACTTATTTAACATCTCTTATAAGTGACTCCTTTGTAAAGCGCTCTTGACTTTAGCTCCAGTTATGCTACTGCGCTATATAAATTGTCGTAGATAATAATAATAATAATAATAATAACCGCTATTCCTTTAGGGAAAAGCTTTATATCATAATTTACATGCTAAGCTTTTTAGTTATTCGGATTTTATTACTTTAATCCAGTGGCGGCTCCAGGATTTGGCAATTTGGGAACTGTTGGAGTGGCAACTTCTAAGCATTGGATCAACTATTTTTCATAAATATGGTCTGGTTGCTTAGAATGAGTGCACTAAAATATGGGGCCTTCGGTGGGAGGGGGCAGGCATTCAATAGGGGCAAGGGTCCCCGGGCCCCCTGTGGAGCCGCCTCAGCTTTAATCAGTGGCTTTTATAACCGGCTTTGAAGTGTAAACTTGACGATTTGATGTAGAGCCCACGATAAACTATTATATGTAGAATCATCTTGATTTTCTGTGCTGGCTTTTGGATTATTTGGATTATTCTCATTAGCGTCGCCACGGGGGGGGGGGCAAATGGGGGCAACTGCCCCCCCAACCTGCCCCAGACCACCTACCAGATTCGCGCAAATCCGGTGAGAAAGTTTTTTGTGAAGGGGGGGGTAGGGGTGGGTAAGGAATCTGACACGCCAGACCCCTTTTGCCCCCCAACCAAAAATTCCTGGCGACGCCACTGATTATTCTCCAAATGGCTGCATTCTTTAAATCAATCCAGGAATTCATTATTGTTACATCAGATCAGCTGGATGGGAAAAATAGCAAACGAATAAGTCTGGAAGAGGATAGAAGAAAAGAAAGGTATAATAAACACTATTCGTACAAGACAAAAGAAGTGTTCTGAGAGAAGAATCAAACCTACTAAGAGAAGTACTAGAAGTAGTAGAAGGAAAGATGAATGGGAAAGTAGAGAAAGGGCGACCAAGGACATCGATGCTGGAGTGGATGTTCGACACTACGGAAAAAAACAAGTATTCAACCCCTGAAGATAAAAGCTCAAGATAGAGAGGAGTGGCAACGCTGGAGTATAGAACCTGTCCTTGGACAGAGCATCTGAAGAAGAACATCAGATCACGAATTCTTTATTTTCGCTTTATTTTGTTTAAACCAGAATTTAATTGAAACGAATTTTGTGAATCTGCCTTTACAATATTAAGTGTTATTCGTGAACATCGTGATATTGCGTATACAGCTTTTCCGCGCATGCGTTGAACGCTACTATTATGTTTACATCATTTTATAACTTCCATTTAATCTACTTTTACGAGCCCATGAAGATAAAGTTATCAATAATTATTTCTGCTATCGTTGCCGTTTCAATTATCGTCTATTGTTTAACTAAATCTGGTACTGAACAAATGTCTGGCTAGATTTGACGAAAATCGAGATTGGATATGTAAAACGCACAGAGAGACTGCAGCCGAAGACGCGAATTAAGGATTCTGTCGCCTTTACTTAAAATATACGTTTCCGTCTTCCTGTTTGCGGCTATAACCTGGATTGGTCAGCATGTTGTGTGGACCACCTACAGTAAAACAACAAGCAAGATAGAACGATTCTATACTGTAGTTACTGTCCAAGCCAGGGTGCGATTTGTGACCTGGAGCAGTGGGGGAGATGTCGAGCTTGGGGGGATGTAGTTGTTGGAAACTGTATCAGTGGGGGAGATGTAGTGATGGGGGATGTAGCAGTAGGGGGATGCAGTTGGGCAGTGGGGAAGGGGGGAATATTCCCCCCTTCCCCCCTCGCAAATCGCGCCCTGGTCCAAGCTGTGCTTAGGATTACCTCTGTTCTACAGCGTCTTTCGATTGTAAGACTTGCAGTTTAAATATCTTACGCAAATTATAAATGTTACACCGTATATATATTAGTTACATTTTATAAGCTTACATGTCTTTGAATTTATCGCATTTTTCAAACGTTTCCATTGCTAGACTGCTGAGAAAATATGCACTGCCTTTAAAGCTTTTATTAGCATAGCTTTTGTGGCTATAAATGCGATTTGGAGAAATTCCATACCAATTTTTTAAAATATAAAAGTAGCTGTGATGGACAGTGGCGGTTCGAGGATTTCTTGATGGGAGGTTGAAATGAATTCATAGAATTGAGGAGGTGAAAATAGAAGGAAAATCAATGAACTTTGCCGAAAAAGGCTGAAAAGGGAATTTTATCCTTAATTTGACTATACTTTTACCTAAAAATAGATTGACAAGCAAAAAAAGGTCTTTCGCCAGTTAGTTTTACTAGACTTTTATCCAAAATAGGTTTCACAATCAAAAAAGTAAGTCCGGTGGGGAGGATGCATCCCCACTCATCCCCCTCCCCCACTGGCGTGGGACAAAAAATAATAGTCAATAACAGTTTTAAGAGATAAAATCAGATGAGGAAGAGACTGTACGACTGACAGTTTCACAGCTTTATCAGTAGTAAGTAAGTAAGTAAGTAAGTTTATTGTAAGTTTATTAAGAAATTGTATGCGGTCGAATCGTAATAGAGTCGGCCAGAGGAGCATTTAGCACCAAAAACCGACCGAAGGGACAATTTTAAAAAATATTCTAGAAATTAGAAAAGCAGACAAAGGCCGACGGCGCATAACAATTTCTAGGTAACTTTAGAATTACCTGAGGATTATCTGCACATTCTGACGTTAGCAGAAACAGAATAACTATTAGTTCAAATGAAATTATCCCGCCGCCCTTAATATCGCAAAAGCCTTTACTTTGTTTCCTCGTTACCAGAGGTCAAATTGCCAGACAGCAGGCGGCGGTGTCGGACTGCTCCCACCCCAAAAGTTTTCTACTTCCCGCGAATGCGAATGGAATCGGACAGCTAAAAACCTATGTTTTATTCCTCCGACCATTTGGGAAGGGAGGGGTGGTTGGTTTAAACGTAAAGCCTCGACCAGCCCGGACATTATCTTTATTCTTGTTCCCTCGCCCTTGCAACTAATACGAGGCCTGTGAAGTGTTGCATTTGTATGGAAGTAAAAGGGGGACTTCGCTGGTCATTGCCTACTGACTCCCCTCTTCCCTACCACCGTGGTCTACTCAAGACATAGAAAGGGGAAGTTTCATGCTGTCATTAACTTATTCGCTAACTTATTTATTGTCAATAACTTATTTACTAACTTAGCCTATTTGTTTCCTCGTTACCAGAGGTCAAATTACAAGACAGCTATGAATGAAACTATTGAAACGTTTCCCATTTGTCTTATCTCTCTCCTCCCCCCTCCTCCACTGGTTTGACTCTCGAATGCCATACTGGGTTTGCGCTAGCTTTTTTGCTGAGGAAAGACGGAGAAAAATAATAGCAATATTGTGATTTCAAGCGGTTTAACAGGCTAAGCTAGCCTCTGTGTGTGTGTGCGTGTGTGTGTATGTATGTGTGTGTGTGTGTGTGTGCAAACCACTGTATTTGCGCTCAGCATTTAATAACCCATGCAGTTTTCCCAGAGAGCATCCTTTAGATAACTGTAACGAGGCTTGGCGTTCTGTCTTACGTATTGCCTTCTTGACGTAGCTCGGATGCTCGCGGATATGCCAGACGTTGATTCGCAGAGGATGTCCAAGAATCGGTTTCCGTTCCGGAATGAAGACAATGCGATTCTTCAGTATGCGACTGGATAACAGACACAACGGCCATTGATATAATGGAACGCGTTTATTTGACTCTCTCTCTCTCTCTCTCTCTCTCTCCACAATTTCTTACGGTAGCGTTTATCGACTGGTGTTGATGTACTATTATAGTGGCGCTAAAGAAGTTTCCTACTACTGCACAGTGTTAAATAAGGCTTCTGATTCGATGATTAGACGCGGTGGGACTTGGGTTTACTAAACCGAATTAATTTTAATAAGATTCGAGATTTCGCGCGCGGTAGAACGTTGTGCGATAGATGTCCGTTGTCCAGTGTTTATTCTAGCCACCTTGACATTGGGGGGGGGGGGGTGAATTTGAAATGTTTGGGGACAAGATCTGTGTCTTCCAAAAACACCTTGACAAACAAAAAAGGTCATCCTACCGATTTCCCCAATATGTTTTACTCTTCTCGAATGCCCTGGCGAGACAAATATTGTCATCCTTACATTTTCCCCTCTCCATAAAAAGCCCCCTCCCGTTCTCACACTTTTGAGGGGGAAATTTCCATCCCCATGCAACATATAAAAATTGGGGGAATTTTAAAACTTTGGGGGAAATTCCCCCAGAGAAGGCCTAGAATAAACACTGTTCTTTGTCATTCTGCCCTATTATTTAATTACTAACCTATTAACGGGGTTTCGAATGGCAAATAGCTCTAAGCGCTAATTATTTTATCTGACCATCAGGTTTTTCACCAATCAAAACAATCACATATTGTAAGAGTTTTTTGTGCAGCTTAAGTAGTTTAATGAAAGACGTTTTGGTTTAGAATAGGGATTCAGCTAATAGCTGGAATTTTTGAATTTCCCCATTTGCAGACAATTAGGCGACGCGCGTTTGAGCCGATTCTAAAAAAGTCTACGTTTCCTTAGAGAAAGCACCTCGCGTAAAAAATTACGGAGAAGAGAAACCCGAAAGAGAACTCGGATTTCCGAATTAAGAAGACAAATTGAAGTCCATTTGATCGAATACGCACCTAGGCAATCGAATGAAATACTTACTATCGGAGAGAAAATCAAAACAGATAGGACATTAATACCCCGCAGGCTTCAATTATTTCGATTTCTAAACAATACTGTTTGTGCGATTCTACAGTACCATGCATGGTAGGCACTTACGCGCTGAATTGACTGCACAACAGGATACTCGATCGCAATTACAGGGACGATGATGAACCGAATTAGTGTAACGATGTTTTACATCGTAACAGTAACAACATAGAAAAGTTCGATGAAGAAACTGTCAACAACGATAAAGACGACAACGAAAATGATGCTGATGATGATGGTGGTGGATGTTGTGGTGATGATGATGATGATGATGATGAAGATGATGAAGATGAAGATGAAGATGAAGTTGATGATAATGATGATGGTGGTGGTGATGATGATGGTGGTGGTGGTGGTGATGATGATGATGATGATGATGAAGATGATGATGATGATGCTGATGATGGTGATGATGATGATGAAGTTGATGATGATGATGATGGTGGTGGTGATGATGATGGTGGTGGTGGTGGTGATGATGATGAAGGTGATGATGAAGATGATGAAGATGAAGATGAAGTTGATGATGATGAAGATGATGAAGATGAAGAGGAAGTTGATGATGATGATGATGATGATGATGATGATGCCGATGTCGTACCCGTGTTCGATTCCGAGCGTTTCCTTCTGCATGACGACGTCCGCCCTCGACTGATCCCAGTCGTTGTGCGGTCGGTAGACGGCCTTGAGGGCGAAGTCGAGCACGTCCCTCGGGGCCAGCGTGTCCGTGTAGCAGACCTCGTGTCGTGCGCTGGACAGCGTGTGGGTCCTGTTGACGCGGTTCCAGGGGTCCTCCTTCTGCGCCAGATGCGTCGGAAGAAGACGCGTCCTCAGCTTCTACAAAAGCCACGGAGGGGACTTGTGAATTTGGGGGTGTCGACCTCAAATTGGGGGGGGGGGTGTTTGGAGCTAATTAGTATGCATTTTGTATGCGTACCATTGTCACATTGCCAAATTTTTGGGGGGTGTCGACCTCAAATTGGGGTTGGGGTATTAGGGCTGTGTAAAAAAATCCCTGGTTTGGAAACAACGGATTTTCAGATGTCTTGAATTTTAACCAATTGCATGCCCAGTGTTATCTCACAAATTTCGCCAATCTGACTCAAATACTTAAAATGGCGATCTTCCAGTTGATGAAAGAAAACGCTGGAACAAGCGGCGTATTTAACTTGAAATTCGATTTATTGAGACATCTTGATGACTTGAAGATTGAAAATCAAGTACTATAGCTCTCTCTCTCTCTCTCTCTCCCTTCCCTCTCTCTCTATTGGTCATGATTTTAATTCGTCAAAAATCTGTTCCAGGTCGTGACATGATGTTCGTTAACATTATAAATATCGGAGTCCGACATCTAATGACATTATCGGACAGTGGCTTTCAATACAGGAGAAATCCAACTAAGCCACTTAAAAATCCAGCTATTATTATTCATAATATTAATAACAGCAGTAATTAATAATAATATCTCACGTCAGACCGTTAAGACCTTCGATTATTATCAGTGTTTCATGTGACACAATGGATAAGAATATAATAATAATAATAATAATAATAATAATAATAATAATAATAATAATAATAATAATAATAATAATAATAAGGTTTCAGGAGTAATAATAAGTGGGTCAGGAGGATCTGCCCTGTTTGAGAACCACTATAGCTATAGAGTTTGCCAGGGCGTGCGAAAAAAACCCATCGTAAACAACTGATTCTTTAAAAACCAAATTTCACCGTATGTGTGTTTCACGTTTTCAAGAGTAACTCTCTTACAATATGAGCCCAAATCAGTTGGATTAGTATCTATTTTGCCGTCGTACAGCAAGTAAGTAGGTCATTTGATTCGTTCAGTGACTGATTGACCAAAGCGACCCGGCGCCGGAAACAAAGCGTCGCTTTTCAAATTGCTTCCGCTTCGGTCTAACGACGTTGAAAGGTCGCTCGATTGGCTTCTTTCTGGTCGCGATTAATTATTACTCTGAGACAG
Source organism: Metaphire vulgaris (assembly GCA_018105865.1). Taxonomy (NCBI): domain Eukaryota; kingdom Metazoa; phylum Annelida; class Clitellata; order Crassiclitellata; family Megascolecidae; genus Metaphire; species Metaphire vulgaris. The sequence goes on from CM030858.1 coordinate 6,662,315, forward strand.
CCGATCACAGCAGCAAGCAAGCAGTGGCGTCATTTAACACTTTTCTTGGGGGCGAGAAATCTTTTTTGCAAATTTTTGACAAATTTTGGCAAATTTTGGGCTAATTTTGGCAAATTTTGGCAAATTTTAGGCATTTTTGCAATTTTTTGCCAATTTTTTGCCAATTTTGAGCAATTTTGGCAAATTTTAGGGGCAATGTTGGAAAATTTGCAATTTTTTTACAATTTTTGGCAGTTTTTGCAATGTTTTGTACATTAATACATTATAAATTAATATTTTCATTTCCTTGGGGTCCACGGGCCCCCCCAGCCCCCTCCCAAATGACGCCTCTGCAAGCAAGGGAGGTCTTCGAGCCGTACCTACCTCGTCCTTCCTGCATCCCAGCTGACGGAACTTCGCGTCGTTTTCGTATCTCGGGAAGGGATAGGGTTCCCGAGACGACATCGGATAGGGAAACGGATTGCGAGACGACATCCTGCTTGTCCTCGGCGAGAGATTTCCTCTAGGATTATACAGGTCGCAAGACGTGTTTTCCCCAGTAAGAAAAAGCTGAGCAATAAAACGCTCTTCTATTACGTCATCGTCGAATGAGCCTTAGTCTATGACGTCATCGTCAAATAAGCATTTACAGTATCTATGACGTCATTAAATAGTTCGTTTTTAGAACAGGGGTGGACAACCTTTTTAGTGCAGAGGGCCGTATGGTAATTAGAATCGTTCGAAGGGCCGCATGTGTTTGTTTAAAAATCTTGTCAATAAAATTAACAAATCCTTAATGCAAAAAACTTTAATGATATAACTATTATAATATATAATCATATATAGTAGTCATAATAACATACTTAGTAACTAGTAGTTGCAGTAGCAATATGTGATAATGTTACTGAGACTGTCACAATCAGTTAGTAACTGTTAGGTCAGGAAGAGTTAGTTAGTTCTTGATAACATGCAATTGACAGCAACAGTAATTAACTAGGTATGTGAAACAATTTAATGAGATCTTTGTAACTGCAAACATTTTCTAACTAGTTTTCCATAACCTGGAGTTGAGAGTACTGGTTGAAATCCGTAGTATAGAACGCAAATTTGTATCAGTGAGCTGAGACCTACATTTTGATTTATTGATGTTCATGCAAGAAAAAGTCTGTTCACAAATGTTAGTTGATGCGAATAAAACTACCGGGTAATAACTTCATGGCAAAGTGTCGTGTATTTGGAAACTTATCATGTTTTAGTGATGCATAGAAGTCTGCTAATTCCATTTCTTTTAAATTATTCTCTTTGAGAATGTTGTCATTCTGCAAGTCTATCAATTCCAGCTATTAATTCCAGCTGCAGATCGGTATACTGTACTTCTACACGAGTAACAGATACCATAAACTCTATGACTCACAGAGGCATAAACTCTATCTTGTGATATATTAATTAAAGTCTACGGCTCTATTTATAAAACGCAACATCTTTAAACCGCTATAACGATTGTGTCGGTCAAAAAAATACTTCTGGGTGAAGATCTTAACCTCGACAAGATGTCATCCACAGCGGATAAAATACAGAGGAAGGGTAATTTATGTGATGAAAATAATTTTAAAAAAATTTCATTATGTGAATTTTTGTTTAATTTCTCAAAATTTAAAAAAATGTGAAAGTCTGAAAGGCCAGCGGGCCGCATTAAACGTTCCCGCGGGCCGCATATGCGTTTAGACCGGTGACGTTGAAAAAGCGTTAGTCTGTCTATTTTAAGACCGGTTAAGGTCGGTTATGGCTTTATTATTTGACACGAAAGCTGTTCTAGAAAGACTTAGGGGACATAAGATTAATTTTGACGCTCTGTAGCAAACTCTGTCTTTCCTGTCATAACTTATCTCTTTGCCAAGGAGATTAATGTAAGATAAATGGAGCCAGCGGCATCTTCCGGTGAATCGACAGAGACTGCGATTCTTCGATTTGTAAAAAAAAATATTTTTATGCAAGACAAAGCGGTCACGTGTGTGCAATCGACGCTGTGAATTGAAACAGTCACTGGTCGCATCTGTCTTACTTGCCTTCTTCTTCATGTGCCATGTATTGCTACGTCGGCGACCACGGCGACCACTTGCCTACTCTGCTCTAAGACAGCCCCTGGCACGAAAAACTTTAAAACCTTTTTCGTTTTGTGCAATTAATTTTGAGTGCACTAATCGATTTTTCTCTCCAGCGGGAACCTGATTCCGCAGGGGCGCTGGCTTCGCCCACGCAGCTGACAATACTGCCTGATGAAGACGACGACGACGACGATGAGATATGATTATAATCTATTATTAACTGATGAATCTCTATATTTTATAGCTCAGCATGACACGTTATCGTGAGTTATGATGGCAGGGACATTTTTACACCCCCTAACAACCCCCCCTTCCAACACTTCCAATTTGAGACCGACACCCCCAAACTGAGCCTGAGATGAATTTTATTTGCTTGTCAGACTTTATCGGCATGGATGGACCCCCAAAATATACCGACACATCCCCTCCAAATTGATAATCCTAGAAGTAGCCCTGAGTTATGGATTGGCGAGTGACAACAGATGCGAGGCAGGGTTCAAGCCCAGGAGTAGCATCACTCATACAGGCGACCTTGGTCCGACTCGTGTAGGGAATTTGGGGAAAGTCGTGAGCTTCCTCCTGCATGGTCTGTTCCCCAAGCCAGGGCAATTTAGGATAATATTAGGATCAAATCATGATCTTTGTAGCAGCCTTGCATACTATATGGCAGCTCATCGGCAATTCATATTATCGGCAAAGTATTCTTATCGGCGACTAATTATCGGCAAAGTATTCATATCGGCGACTAATAATTATCGGCGACTAATTATCGGCAACGTATTCTTATCGGCGACTAATTATCGGCAACGTATTCTTATCGGCGACTAATTATCGGCAACGTATTCTTATCGGCGACTAATTATCGGCAAAGTATTATTATCGGTTTTGCGTGAATGAATCTT
>CM030858.1:6670300-6685300 GCA_018105865.1 Metaphire vulgaris
ATATACTAGGAAACACAATTACACTAAAAATACGAAAATATAAACATATATTCACACACACATGTATATATATATATATATATAAAGAGAGAGAGAAAGAGAGACAGACAGACAGACAGAGATATAGAGACAGAGAAGTAGACAGGGAATGTGCGACTGGTGTTTCTTAGTAAACGACCACCGTTGGCTGAATATTGTGTTCTAAACTCAAATAGGAATTGAATTATATAAAAGTGCGCGTCTGTGCATGAGCATAAAATATACTTGAGATTGAATTCGTGCAAAATAACTTGAAAGTGAAAGAACTGCTTTTAAAAAATGTCTGCCACCTTTCCACTGCTGTCCATTACTCTTTTGCCGTATTACTACAATCGAGTAATTTAGCAAATCAGTATTTTGCTGTGGCTACTGCAGGGAGTAGAGCCATAAGACCAGCGGCGGCTCCACCATGTTGATGACTGGGGATGCATCCCCCCCACCGGGGTTCCGGATGACCTTTTTTGCTTGTCAACCTATTTTCCGGTGATTTTTTTTAAATTAGTGAAAAATACTGCAAATTACCTTCTTTTTATTGCTTGTCGGCCTTTTTTGGCAAGGTTTCTTAACATTTAGTGAGCAAAACACTACTAACAATGACCTTTTTCTCTTTTTTCTTGTTTTTCTTCTTCACTTTGCATCCCCCCCACCAACTTCCGACGAATTTTGTTCATCCCTCTCCACCAAGAATTCCTGGAACCGCCACTGCATATGACACTAAAAGGAGTGAAATTCTAGCAGGAGGAGGGAGTTGCAATGAGTAAGTAGTCCTGTGTGTTATGACAAGACCATGTCGTCAAATGAGAGACCTTTCTCTCTCTCTCTCTCTCTCTCTCTCTCTCTCTCTCTCTCTCTCTCTCTCTCTCTCTCTCTCTCTCTCTCTCTCTGTCTCTCTGTCTCTGTCTCTCTGTCTCTCTGTCTCTGTCTGTCTCTGTCTCTGTCTCTGTCTGTCTCTGTCTCTGTCTGTCTGTCTGTCTCTGTCTCTGTCTCTGTCTCTGTCTCTGTCTCTGTCTCTGTCTCTCTCTCTCTCTCTCTCTCTCTCTCTCTCTCAATGCTCATATTTCATTTGGACGGTAGTTCTTGAAAAATGCACTTTATTTCTTCACTTATGTAATGCATGACCATCATGTGGACACAGTGCCGGATTAAGCACCTTGGAGGCCCATAGGCAGTCAAACTTTTGGGGCCCCAGGGGCCAGGCCCCTAATGATGACTACTAGAACGCCAGTGCCCAGTCGCTTTCAATCGTTTAAATTGTCCAATGCCAGTGCCAGGACATAAAATGTTACATGTAGCAATACGACATTGTTAGATTAATAAGAATTTAAGAAAACAAGCGCTGTAGTCTGTATAAATACGTATTTAACTATTTATTAAGAATAAGTAAGTAAACAATTTCTTTCGTCACTGTCTTGTGGGGGCCCCTAAAAGTCGCGGGGCCCATAGGCAGCTGCCTACTCTGCCTAATGGGTAATCCGGCACTGTGTATGGACAAGAAACAGAATGTGCTTTTCGATAAAATCTATCCGATAAGCCCCTAGTACATTTCCTTCTATTACAATTTGCGGATTTAGAGACAGAAAGACAGAGACAGAGAGTGTCAGGAAGTGGCAGAGAGAGAGACAGAAACAGATAGACAGAAACACAGAGGGAGAGAGCGAGAGAGAGAGAGAGAGGAGAGCGAGCGAGAAGTTGCTTGTATTCTTCGAGAGATATTCTTGGTTAATACATTTTATTGCGCTTAATACGGACTTCATTAGCTTTAAGATTTCCGTTATAGTCGCTGAATGAATGTGTGTGAGAAGAGAATGCAGTCCAGAGCGGTGCACACTCGGCAGTGGCTGGTAGCTAACTTGGTGCTTGCCTCCTCCACCAGAGGCGTAGCCAGGAATTTGATTTTTTTGGGGGGACGGGTGTAATGCGATTGGGGGTATAAATCTTTAAAAAATTGGAACATCTTAAAAAACACATTAAAAACTTTAAGGTAGCCTGATTTTTTTTTTGGGGGGGGTATACTGTATATACCGATATACCCTCCCCCGCCGTCGCTACGCCCCGTCATCCACCAGGTGTTTAATCTATACTCCTGGACTCTGGGGGGAAACTGACAAAACCAAGGGGAAATTGACAAAGCCGGAGGGAGAATTCTGCTAGGGGCTGCTGTTAGTTGATGTAGTATGCCAAAATTTCCGGGGGGAATTTGAAATTTCCAAGGGGAAAAGGGCAATTTCCCCCTTCCCCGGAAACGGCCTAGATTAAACCCTGCATCCACTTCACAGCGCCGCTTCTTTGACAACCGCAGTGGCAACAATAACAACGGCCGCCAGCCATGCAGCGTTAGCGTATGAAAAATACGGAATATGACGACGACAGGGAAAATCAAGGCAAAATCAATGTGGTGAACTAAATTCTTCTTCTTAAAGTCATAGATAGTGAGGGGATTGGAGGGGAGGAGTGAATGATTGAATCGATTGACGGTTGAAGAGTGAAAACGGACGTTGTATTGTTGTTCACTTGTTTGCGTCTATACAACAACGAAGGGCAATCGATTGTTTACGCAGGCATACAGGCAGAGTGGCAGACAGACGCCCGAACACACATTCAGAGACAGACACATGTCGGAGACAGCTAGATTAATTTTTATTAGATGAAAATTCTCAATATTGTCCAAGGTTTCTATGCTACGCAATTGTATCTTCCAAAGATTAGGCGGGGAGAATGTCTCTTGTCAGCGCCATAGGCCTACTATGAGATGTGTAGAAAAGATTGCTTAACATTAGTTAGTTAGTTAGTTAGTTAGTTAGTTAACAAGTCAATTTCTATAGCGCAATAAACATAGAAGAAGGCCAAAGTCATGCAGGAGCGCTTTACAGTTCATGCATACGACGTCTGATAAAGGTGAGTTTTGAGTTTCTTTGCGAATAATTCGTCTTCTTACTTCTTCTTCGTATTATTTCTTCTTCTTCTTCTTTCTTCTTCTTCTTCTTCTTCTTCTTCTTCTTCTTCTTCTTCTTCTTCTTCAGCCTTTTGCACTTCCAGTAGAGCATTGACCGAGGGCAATTCTTTCCATTTCATTTCGTTCGATCTTCAGTCAGGTGTTTTAGTTCATTTCAGGTATGTCCGTTTTCCAGTGCTATGAAACTATGCAGGGGCGGCGCTATAGGGGGTGGTGGTCCGCGGGTCCGGACCCACCCAGCCTCGGGCAGAGCCACACAAGCAAATCGTGCACATCCGCAGAGAAATTTTGATTTCGGGGGAGGAGAGGGGAGGGGTAGTCTTAGCCGGGTCCTGGTTGCGTAGATTGCATTAGACCCACCCAGCCAACAAAACCCAGCGCCGCCCCTGATTTAACTATGAATTCACTTCCATGCATTTGGGCCAACAACAAAATTTCTATCGTGCCAATAGAGGACATTTTCCCTCTATTTCAGTCGTCGGTGGCGTGGCTTTTGTGCCTGCCGACCAGTCATATACTGTCTGCGTTGAAGTATATCCTCTAAGAGACGCCTGCCATTTGCCATGTGACATTGACGATGTAATGTTTACGGACGCGAACTAAGAAGTGACATCCGTCCGCCCTGCACAGGGTCTCGGCTGCCTGACAGACGACGAGCGAACGTTGTCGTCTGCTGTGGCACCTGTCTGTCACGAATGACGCGCATTAGACGCTGCGGACCCTTTGTCGTCTCTCTACAGTTATAGATCCGGTGCGCTCGAAATGTCCAATATGGAGCTGGGATGCCGCTAATGCCGCAGACGCAGCGGTAGCGCAAGTCGATAGAATAAATGTCTGGAAAGAACACAAAAAATTTTATTTCCTGCGGATCAAAGATCTTTCATCGTGTGCCATTGAAAAGTGCTCTGCTTAAGTAAGTAAGTAAGTAAATTCTTGTGGATTTATATAGCGCTTTAGAAGTAGTACAACGGTAGCTGCTTATTCTCAGGCGCTTAGTCTTTCTTGAAATAGCCATGGGAAAGGTGAATGATCGGCCAGCCGTAAATTTTAAGAATATTGCATACAATACAATATTCGATTAGGTTAGGGGAACTGATGGTTTAAGCCTCCACTCGCTATAGTCGAAATCAAAATATCAATTGATCTAAATTTTGGCTTTTAGTCCCCATGTGACTCACTGAACCCTTGACCCATTGAACCCTTGATCCATTGAACCCTTGGGATGGGACGGAACAGTGCTGTCCCATCCCATCCCATGGGACGAATCCCATGGGACGAATCCCATGGGATTCCCATGGACAAGCCTGCTGTTTGCCCATTGCCGTGTCTATGCGTCGACTATATGGCCTTCGCTTTGAATGGAATTTCAACGTACTTAGAGTCTTCAATTAGGAGTTCATTGTTCCACACGTAGTATTCGCCTGTTGGGATTTGTTAAATTGTTTTACTATGAAAACACAAATGGATCTAAAATGGCGAAATCTAATCTACAGCGGCAACAGTACGTCGCGGGTTCATTCGGTGCATTCGACGCTTCAGTCAACAGCTACGGTCTAACGACACACTCAGTGCCACGGTATATTAATTATTACTGTCGCTGGACAAACAGCGACATAGGTCGCAACGGCATTCCTACAAAGATACAGCACCAACGGCATGACATCACGGGTTATGATCACGTGACGCTTCTGTCGCCGTCGCTAGGAGGCGCTCGACGTAATGGGCTGCTGATGCTGATATAGATAGCGCATGCATCGAGCATTGCCTCGCTTTGGTCACGACGAAGATGAAGGCCAGGGGCGTAGCGACGGGGGTATATCGGTATATATACCCACAAAATCAGGCAACCTTAAATTTTTAAATGTGCTTTTAAAGATTTTCAATGTTTTTAAAGATTTATACCCCACCCGCAATCACATTATACCCCCTCCAAAAAAAATTCCTGGCTACGCCCCTGATGAAGGCTAAACGTGATTAAGTCTGACTGTAGCAATGCGAAGGCCGATGAAACTGAACGACGCAAAAGATTTGCTCGACTTTAACGAAAGTGCCTCCCCTTCCTCATTTTGCCCCCCTCTCCCTATTCAGGCGATGTCGCCATGGAGTTTGTTTCAAACACCGATGCACTCAACACACACACACACACACACACACACACACACACACACACACACACACACACACACACACACACACACATATATATATATATATATATATATATATATATATATATATATATATATAAGGCACACGATGCTAGAAAGGCAGCGTGTTGACGGTGTTGCCACTATCTAGCTTTCCAGCGTTTGAAAATCGTGATATTGCATTTAGATAGATGTGCTGCCTCATAAATTGTTTCATCTTTCTTTTTCTTCCTCAGTTTTATTATCTAGTTCGTAGGCTTTTTCTCTTGATTTGTGTATTGACTTATTTTCTCACATAAATTGCCCCAAAATTGCCTGAGCTCTGGTGGGCCATGGTAAAAATCAGCCCGCGGACCACATGTTAAACAAGTAGACAGCATTAGCGTCGCCACGGAAGGCAAATGGGGGCAACTGCTCCCCAACCTGCCCCAGACCACCTACCAGATTCGCGCAAATCCGGTGAGAAAGTTTTCTGTGGATGGGGGTAAGGAATCTGACATGCTAGCCCCTTTTGCCCCCCAACCAAAAATTCCTGGCGACGCCACTGGTAGACAGCACTGATCTAGTTCATCGCCTTTGATTTCTACTGAATCTTACAGTAACCTGCACACACCAGACGCCGTTTTATATTTCGCGACCGACATTTTACCAGAAAAGCTCTCACTTCTAGAAAATCTCTTATGGCGTCTCATCCCTCTCCTAATGAGGAGGGACGCGAAAAATAGCCTAATAATAATAATAATAATAATAATAATAATAATAATAATAATAATAATAATAATAATAATAATAATAATGTGGTTTAAAGTGGTTTAGGAGGCTAAGTAAGCCTGTGTTAAAACCACTGTTGTAACCATCTGCATTCAATAATCTAGTTTTCCGAGATAGCCGTTGAATCCGTTTACCTTTTCAACTGTCACTCCCACCTCGTCCAATCTGTTCTATTTGTCCACAGCCCTTGCACTAAAAAATTTCTTTCTTGGACGGACCCACCTCTGCTTAAACAATTTGCACGTGTGGCCTCTTGTGCTGCTATAGTGTGCCAGTGTGAAGAATCGATCTATGAAGCGTCTACTTTGGAGGAATGGAAGAAGGAAGTCTTTCTCGCTCTCCCCCCCCCCTCAGGGAGAAACGCGGCGCCAAATGTGATCCTGAGAGTGCTAATAGAGCGCAATGAATGGACGCTGTACAGTCTGAGCCCCTCTCGATTAGCCTAAGTAATGAAAGGAAGAGGACGAAGAAGCATTTGTTAGACGAGTCGACGGTGTTAATTACACCGTCACGTGGGAATCAATCCAATCCAATCCACCAAAAACAGCGCTTCACATAACGACGAAGTTCGACAACAATAATTATTCTGCTAAGCCAAGAAATTCCGTCATCGCCACAGTATTTCGTCACGAAGAGAAAATCTCAAAACCAGTCTCAATTCCAGAACTGCATTTGTCAACCAGATAGTAAAACGAGCGTTTTCCCTTGCTAATTATTATTATTATTATTATTATTATTATTATTATTATTATTATTATTATTATTATTATTATTATTACTACTACTACTACTACTACTACTACTACTACTACTACTACCACTACTACTACTACTACTACTACTACTACTACTACTACTACTACTACTACATGTACTACTACTACTACTACTACTGCTACTAACTTTATATGTTTGCGCCATTTACTACTCCTAAGTGGCGCTGTATTTGACCTTATGATCAACTTCACAAAAGGAGCGACCTATAAACCTATTTGCTTTAAAGTATGTTTGGTGGAATTGTAATCAATCCTGGTGAGGTCCGATTTTCCGGTTCCGTGAGTTACAGGCGATAGGAAACAGGCACGGTCCACTTTTTAGATAAAAGAAATAACGCGTGATTGAATGAAGCGCACACGACACACACACACACACACATCCTCTGTTTATAGCGTCGTCTCCTCGACTGCGTGCAACGACTGCGTGCATTGCCGATTGAACGCGCATTTGACCAAATCGACGCTCGTAAGCAAATATACCGGATCACTTAAAGATCCGACCAGTCGATGAACCAGATGGTCGGCTTCAGTCTTTACGCTCGACCTATCAAAGTGATTGCTCGCTGCCCGCGATAACGTCGCTGTCTGTCTAATGTGATGAGGTTCACGGCTTCGAAAGGAGTTGGCCGTCTCGACGCAGGAGGGTCTACGGCGCTTCATTCCGAAGCAGAGCGCTTTCGCTCGGCGTCGTCGTCGTCGAAATCTTATGTTTGATCGATGGATTCCGTGAGCGCCGTATATACGGCCGTCTCTGCGCGTTCGACGTTAGACTGAAAAGAGCAGTAAGAGGACGAGAAGGATACGAGAAGTCAAGAGAAGTCTGTGTGTATGTGCGTGTGCATGTGCATGTGGGTGTGTGCGTCAGAGGCGTAGCCAGGAATTTGATTTGTGGGAGTATAGTGTGATTGGTGGGGGGTAGAAATCTTTAAAAACTTTGAAAATCTTAAAAAACACATTGAAAATTTTAAGATAGTCTGAATTTTGAGGGTATATATACCGATATACCTCCCGTCGCTACGCCCCTGGTGTGTGTGTGTGTGTTTGTGTGTGTGTGTTTGTGTTAAGACTGATTTTTGCAATATCTAACAAAATTTCGCATACGAGAGAGATAGGGTTCGATAGTACGATAAGGAATCGCGAGTAGTATCGTCGATACTTTCGATGTCGATATCCGTGCTTCGGGAATAAATATTTTAAGATAGTCTGAATTTTGAGGGTATATATACCGATATACCTCCCGTCGCTACGCCCCTGGTGTGTGTGTGTGTGTGTGTTTGTGTTAAGACTGATTTTTGCAATATCTAACGAAATTTCGCATACGAGAGAGATAGGGTTCGATAGTACGATAAGGAATCGCGAGTAGTATCGTCGATACTTTCGATGTCGATATCCGTGCTTCGGGAATAAATATTTTAAGATAGTCTGAATTTTGAGGGTATATATACCGATATACCTCCCGTCGCTACGCCCCTGGTGTGTGTGTGTGTTTGTGTTAAGACTGATTTTTGCAATATCTAACGAAATTTCGCATACGAGAGAGATAGGGTTCGATAGTACGATAAGGAATCGCGAGTAGTATCGTCGATACTTTCGATGTCGATATCCGTGCTTCGGGAATAAATATTTTAAGATAGTCTGAATTTTGAGGGTATATATACCGATATACCTCCCGTCGCTACGCCCCTGGTGTGTGTATGTGTGTGTTTGTGTTAAGACTGATTTTTGCAATATCTAACGAAATTTCGCATACGAGAGAGATAGGGTTCGATAGTACGATAAGGAATCGCGAGTAGTATCGTCGATACTTTCGATCTCGATATCCGTGCTTCGGGAATAAAGACCGCGTCAGGTGAATGAGAAGTTTTCAATCTTGTTACGACGACCTCTTGAAAAGGTCAAACCGTGTTAAAAAGGTCAAACAAAGGTCACTGACTGACAAGGTCTTAGGGGCGGCAGGACATGCACACGACTCCTATAGGATCACGCAGAAGACCCTGTATGACCGCGTAGAATTACATGTATTGCTGCTACGCGCAGCAAAAACGCCGACGGACGGATGACATGCTGTTGAAAAGACGGCTTGCGTCGGAACAGAGGTGAATCTAATTCATAAGTCCTGTCTATTTTCTTATCGCGTAAGCAATCAGCAGTCATTGTGGCATTTCAAAGCGGACAGAAGGAAATCTGTGCAGCGCATGGATCACGAAGCTGGGGTCAGTCCGTCGAATCTGGCATTAGTTAAACTATGTTTCTACTATGATCTATAGTTATACTTATTCGTATTCGATCTTTCTCGTTTGGACGTTTTGCGTTGGACAGTTCGAGTCTACTTTATGTAAAGCATTGAAACACTAAGACATTGGCGCTGAGCAAATACAAATTCGTTCGTTCCTACGCCTTTATGAAACCATCATCAAGTTATGATGATGACGATGATGATGATGATGATGATGATGATGATGATGGTGGTGGTGATGATGATGATGATGATGATGATGATGATGATGATGATGATGATGATGATGGATGATGATGGTGCTTGTAGCAGTGATTTATATAGCGCAATTTTTGAATAGAAAATTATAAATACCGTGCTTAAGTAGAGATATTTCAATAACTTTTGTGAAATGAGGTCAACAGAGTTCAACAAAAAACAAAATCACAATCGTAGCTGAACAATGTTTGTGTGTGCGCGTGCGCGCGTGCGTGTGTGTGTGTGTGTAATGCGTCATATCTCGAAGTGCAACCCTCAATTACCTGTTCAACGTCAGGATATTACAATGCAACTAGTATGGCAAGAACTCTGTGTATTTGAACGTCCTAGCCACGGGGCACTGGAGTACTGTAGACCCTTTACTTTAGCAGAATTTTTCGACAGAATATTGCGGAAAATGAAAAATATGGCTAATATTGGGCTAAGCCGTAAAATGAAAACGTCGACCGCAACTATTTTCAGCTAAAAGCCGGCTAATAAAATATATTCGTCTTTTTTTTCTTCTTCTTCTTCTTCTTCTTCTTCTTCCATCATCTATGATGACGATGAGTTTGATATGAGATGACTCCAGGTCTTCCTGTCTCTTGTCATGTGTGTTGCTTCTTCTAAGTTCAGATTTTGTTTTCCAACATCTTTTATATTATCTATCCATCCCTTAGCTTGTCTTTCTCTACTTCTGTTTCCCTCAATATGACAGTGCAGCGCTCTCAGAGGAAGTCTTTCTTCTCACATTATTCGCCCATTCTTAATAAAACATATTAAGCAATCGTAACCGTAGAAGTGATAACAATTGATTTTATTAACCCCTTAACTGGGCATTTAACTGTAACTCAATGTAAAATGGACGGATATATCCGGGGTCCCCAGTTAAGAGGTTAATTAATTAATAATGCAACACCTTGCAGTAAACAAAAGAGTTCATTTGTTCCAGCACTGACTCACTGTGGACACAGTGTGGGCACAGTCATATTCAAAAGAAATGTCAAAGTCCTTCCCGAGCCTCACGGGCTCATAGGGCGGCGCTGATCTCCGTCGCTGTGACCCTCAGCCAGGTATGCAATGCCACAGGTACGGGGATAGTGCATCGCGTTGCGTACCTGTTTGACTTATCGCAGCATTTTGCCACTGATCCTCATTTTACCACCGCCCTGTAAGCAAGTAAGGCTGAATCGACCTTAGGGCTCCTGAGAATATGACATGCCTATCTGATCTTATCTGATCTTGCAACTATAAAACCCTATTCGGCAGAGCATTCGCCCTCCAGCGACAGCGGCTTTTTTCGAAATTCGAAGTGAGAATTTAACCAAACAATTTAAAGAATCGCAATTCTTCAGTTCTTACTTCCTAAAAAGTACCCCGGCCCGCCATAGGTCGGGCCGGGGTACCTTCAAAAGTACCCCGGCCTGGGCCGACGGGGCCGATAGGAGTGCGCCGCCTATGGTCCCAACAGGGGGCCACTGGAGGGCCAGGCACTCAACAGGAGGCACTGCCCCCCCTGGATCCTCCTGTGGAGCCGCCACTATGTACTGTACATGTATATTGATAAAATGATATTAAGACTTGCAACATGCTATCAGACGCGGTTTCTTGTACCGAGTCACATAAAATGGGTCAGAGATAGGATTCTTTGGCGTGCAATCGGAAGGCCGTGGGTTCGAATCTGACCGTAACCTGTGAACGGGGACCTTAGTTAAGTTGTTCATCCCTAATTGCATGCTAGGAAAGCAAAGGTAAATTGCCTCGCTCACTTGATCCCCTGGGGCGAAAGTCAATTTGAGCTGCTTTAGGGCAACAACAACAATAACAGCAGCAGCAGCAACAACAACAACAACGACGACTAATTAATGACCCAAAGTCCGGTCGTCTGCTGAATTTCTCTCGCTTTCGGTTTTACACTTAAAGCTTAGAGGCATATTCATCTCTACTGTCCAGCTGAATCACTAATTTCACATCTTTGATATTACAAGGGCCGTTATTTTGGGCCGTGAGTCTACTCTATGACGACCATCGATTGATACCTAGGATACCGTTATGATGACGTCAGTGGCGTGGCCAGGTTTTCCGGAAGGGGATTTGGTTTTGACCATAACCAACTTCGAAAAATCTTGACAAGCAAAAAAAGGTCATACGCATCTTTCCTCTTGTACTATTTTCCTTTTCAGATGTGTTGGCAAGCAAAAACGGGCATCACCTTACTTCTTTACATTCTAGCTATAGTGCTTAGAAATTACTTTGGGTCGGCAGCAAAGGGAGGGGGTTTTGACCCCCAAAACCGCGTCCGAAAATAAAAAATGTATGGAAACACATAAAAAAAATTTCGTCGTCAGTCAAGGGTGTTTTAACACCCAAACCCCTCCTCTTGGCTACGTCACTAGATGACGTTATAGAAATATAGGCCTATCGATAGTTTAGATTATATTTACAACCGATTCTTGTCATATCGCTGACGTATACTAAGCGCTTGAACAATGCTCGCCGTTCAAAAACGCTCTAGGCACGATTGCCTTATAGAAAAAGATACCATTGTTTGGACAAGCTGCTCTAGTTAGGTTGCACGATTTTTATAGAATATAGACATTTCTTAAATTTTGGAATAGGCCTATATTGCGCGTAGGTAGATTTTGGAAATAGGGAGGGGCATTTTCTGGTGCTAAATTGCATATACTAGAACAGCGACACGCAAAACACCCTCGCCCGCGGGCTAAATTTGGCCCACAAAAGTGTTTCCAAGAGGCCTCAAACATCTTCTACCATAACAATTTCACGGATGAAAAATTTCTGTTGAAAGCACGTTTCGTCTGCATTCCATGTCGTTGTTACCAGTTGTAAGCTGTCCTCACGTGCAAGTCTACGGAATTATTTACCTAAATTCACTCATACACTTTCATATGCATTTAGAGCGGGTAGTTATCCTGGTCAGTGTTTTATCCAGGCCTGTTAGGAGGGAGATCCCCCTCCCCCTCCCCCCAAAAAAACTCAAAATTCCCTGACCCCAAAAAAAAAAATCCATCACTTACACAAATTTTGCATTGAATTGTGCCTTTTCCCCTAAAACAACTCGATCCCCCCGAAAGCCTCAATTTCCCCCAAAGGCCTGGAGTCTGGATAAAACACTGATCCCGGTTGACTGAGTGCGTAGAAAAAGGAGACTTATTGTTGGAAATGCATTTGAGGATTGCATTGTAAGAATCTGCCATGTTCTGTGTTACCAATACGTAGGTCCACAGTAGGCCTATCTATTACGTGATTCTTCAAATCGAACACAATATGCGCCTTTGTCAATCTTTTTAACAGACGTAGCATTGTATGATATCCAGACATGGACATAGGTTAGGTCCACCCATGGGTTGGGTTGGGTTGGGTTGGGTTGAGTCCGAAATTTTCATTTTATGGTGGGTTGAGTTGGGTTGTCAGGTTGTTGTGTTATATTGTACAAATGTGTACATATTAATGATTTTTAAAATTACTACTAATTACCCTTAATCTGTTTCGATGCCTTTTCACAGAAGCAATCGGAAAATACAAGTTAAAGGCATCCAGAAATATGAAATCTGCCAAACGGAATACATTCCTTTGGTCTATGAAATGAAGGAGGATTTAAGAAATGTTATGCAGGGGTTGGGTTGGTTGGGTCAAGTAACCCAGCTGTTTCCGTGGGTTGGGTTTGGTTGGGTTTGAATAGTGGTGGGTTGGGTTTTTAAAAATTGACCCATGTCCACGTCTGATGATGTCTTCTTTAAGAACAGTTTGGCTTCGACGTGTCTTTTAACACTTAAAAAACTGAGTCTGTCTTTTAGTAATTAAATTAGAGTTGGGTGTGGTACTAGTAACCGCAAACGCAACAATGATAAACGATAATTATTCTCCTTTTCACCAAAAGCTATACAAAATTTTACACATCAAGCAGTGTTTATTCCAGTCACCTTGACATTGGGGGAGTTTTACATGTTGGGGGAGATGTTTTTTCTGCCCAAAAACCTTGACGAGCAAAAAAGGTCATCATATTCTTCCTTATCTTTCCTTTTATCCTTCTTCCAAATTTTAAACCCCTTTTCGTCACACTTTGGGGGGAGGGGGGAATTTCCATCTTCCAATGCAACATATAGACTTTTGGGGTAAATTTTCAAACTTGGGGGGGATCACCCCAAAAACAGGCCTAGAAAAAACTGCACAACAAGATGCTGAGGCATCCCCTTGCTTCCATTACGCGGCGCCTCTGTTTCCGGGGGAGGGAGAATTTCTTCATATCGCTACTTCCCTCCCTGCCTGGTGGGCATGGTCCAATCTATACGCAGCAGTGGGACTTTCATGGCGTCATTGGCTCATCTAACCACGATTATTTAAAATTAAAAGTCCTCAACTGGTCTGATTTAAAACCCACCCCTTCAGTCATTCAAAGACCTCGGTTTGAGCTCTAACCGTCAGGGGCGTAGCGACGGGGGTATATCGGTGTGTATATATACCCCCCCTCCAATCAGTCTACCTAAAAGTTTTTTATGTGATTTACCTGTGGTTATATGTGTTTTATATGGTTTATGTGGGTTATAGTTTACATTTATACTAACCTAAAATATTTATACCCTCCCAAATCAAATTCCTGGCTACGCCCCTGCTAACCGTTAGCGTAGATATTCTGTTATACGAAATAGTATTGTGTGCAGTATTGTATTGATGTAGCTTCGAGACTGCCTGTGAATATTTTGACCTAATATGAAATCTGCCAAATGGAATACATTCCTTTGGTCTATGGTTCTTAACTATTGGTTCTTAACTGGGGATACTTGTACCCCTTGGGGTACTTGAGGGACGTTGTGGGGGAACGCAGAATGATCCGGAAATAAAGTTTTTTTACAGACTTCTACTACAATGCACACTGTACAGATACTTTAGAAATGTTTGTAATAAATTTTAAATTGTAAAAGAAAAATTCCATTTTCTGTCTGGTGACAGTCTGTTACAGAAGTACGTTGCAGTTTTAAATTGTTCAAAATATTAGGTAGCATAAAATGTTGTCCACATAAAAGGCACTGTAAGCTGGTAGGGGGTACTTCACTCTCTTATACAGTATTTGTTTCAGGGGTACGTAATCACAGAAAGGTTATGAACCACTGAGATAGAGTCTATGATATTTGAGATTGAAGCCAGTCATCCATCATTTTACATTGAGTTTGTCAATAAAAATCCTAACGCTTTAGACAATAGACATCTGGACAGTGGTTGCCATAGCAACACTGAGTGTAAAATGGCGGAAACCTGCTCTAACTTTTCGCTGTCTTACTGATGGATAGACTCTCTGTCCAGTGAGTAGCGAGTACTATAAGGTCCATGCGGTTTCGTTCGTGACTGCCTTCCGAATAATTCTTTAATTATATCAGATAACTGCTCGAACTCTCGACGCATTAATCAAAGAATCGTACGTAGTAATGCTCGGATGCTCCTGTGCTGAAGGCGCTCTCTCTGTATGTCTGCTCTCTGTCTGTCTGTCTCTCTGTCTGTCTCTGTCTCTGTCTGTCTGTGTCTGTATCTGTCTGTCTCTGTCTGTCTGTCTGTCTGTCTGTCTGTCTGTCTGCTGTCTGTCTATCTCTCTCACTCTGTCTCTGTCTGTCTCTGTCTCTCTCTCTCTCTGTCTCTCCGTCTCTCTGTCCTCTATCTCTGTCTGTCTGTCTATTTGTCTGTCTGTCTCTGTCTGTCTGTCCGTCCGTCCGTCTGTCTGTCTCTCTCTCTCTCACACACACACTCTCTCTCCTCTATCTCTCTCGCTCAACAGCCGATCCAAGTTTTAGTCCTCTGTTTCTATTATTTGGTTTCTATTGACGTGGA
>CM030858.1:6690300-6985300 GCA_018105865.1 Metaphire vulgaris
TGATGCTTTTAATATTTACTAACCTTTCTTCGACTTGACAGTCTTGGCTTATTAATAAACATTTACACTGCACAGTTATAACAATAGGCCTACATTGTGTTAAACTTAAAGTCTGGAAACTACTTAAAACTTTAATTCTAAATTCCGAAAAATGTGCGCGGCCCTCGGCTTTCATCGCAGACACTTTTGCGGTCCTCGGATAAAAATTTGTACCCATCACTGATCTAATGCATCGACCATGCAGCGATCTCTCTCTCTTTTACCAGCTCAGCCCGTATTTATACATTTAATTAGACTCAATGTCGGAATTTATTGTCGTTTGGCTATGGATGGGTGGGGGGGGGGCTGGAAGATAGAAGAGTGGTAGCATCATTGGACCGTAGGGTCGACGGAAGCAAGCGAATTCGAGACTGGCAGGAGCCCTGGGGTTGACTCGGTTTTCATTCGACTGCAGTGGTAAAATGAGTAGCAATGGCAACATTGCGAAGGTAAACATAGGATCGGCGGAATGACTGGCCACCGTCCGCCGATGAATGGCTTAGCCACCCATGGACTGATGGCCACGAAACCGGGTATCAGCACCGGCCCCTCCGGGCATTAGGCCTACGGGTGAACCTTGGCCTTTTTGGCTATGGTAGATTAATATAATCTATCATATTAAGATCCTTATCTGTATGTCTGTCTGTTACCTTCAAGCGTTCTGATTGGTTGACTATTGGTAGACGGTTTAGACCGTTTAGTCCTTACGTCGCGATGCGTTGGTGGGCGATGTTCGAAGACGACGTTGCTATTGGTAACAATTGTTCGTAGAATCGTAGTTTAACACGGTTTAGTCGAGTCATTGCAGCGTCAGAGGGGTGGGCGTGCGACGACGTTGCTATTGGTAACAGTTGTTCGCAGCCTGAGGTAGTTGCGCAATTTTAACGTACATTTTATCGTACACAAAAAATACGTGTACAGCGTCACAAATGGCCACAGTTGCGTGATTTTAACGTACATAGGCCTAATTATTACGTGGCGCAGAGCTTGGCTAGGTGGCGATCATTGAAATGTTGTTCAGCATGAATTCAATGATTAGGTATTAGGTATAGGTATTGGATTAGTATTATCCTGCACTGCGAGCGAAGCGAGCATCTTTCTAGTGTGATTTTAAGTGGTTTAAGAGGCCAAGTAAGCCTGTGTGAAAACCACTGATGTAACCATCAGCAGCAGAATCCCTTCGAAGCCGAAAAACAATTTTTGAAAAATAAATTCTACAGCCACCGGCTGTACGTTCCTCCTTCGGCCAGGACTCCGAAGTTTGGCGAGCGTTTTATGACTCGCGGTAACCCACTTCTGTGGAATGCCCTCTCTGACGCGCTGGCCGGGATATTACTTCTCCTGAAATGTTCGCTAAAGCCCTAAAAACGTATTTGTTCATCATATCGTATAGTTGACTGTGCAGCGCTTTTGGTTTTGGCTGATGGCTATCGAATAATAATAATAATAATAATAATAATAATAATAATAAATTACTCTGTTAAAAGTTGTGAAAGTTTTATTTTAAAAAGCGTCGAAGCATTTTTCTGATTAGAATTTATTGATGACTATAGAGTTTGGCAATTTCTTCTGGCGTCAAAATTTCTTTTTAAAATTTCCGTAATGAAGATTTCTCTGAATATTTTATCGTGCTGAACAACTTCTATAGCGCCGTAGCATGGCGAAGGCCAAAGTCAAAGGCGCTGAATAATGTGTCACCCCTGTTTTTCAGAGCTTTCATACGTCTCGGGTCGTTAAAATATAGGCTTGGTGTTCGATATTTTCAAACGATAGTGGGGGAGGACAAATATTTTCATCGCCAGTAGGGGCTGGGCAGCCAAAATCCAAAATTTCTGACACAGTAGGGGTCGTCCCCCACCAGTGGAATTCTAAACCTCTGCCTCCCATCAGATTTGGCGTCCTTTTCCCGATATCTTAACAACTGGAACACACAACTTCCGTTGGGCGAATTCTTACAGTTAATTAACCCCTTAACTGGGGATCCCGGATATATATATCCGTCCATTTTACATTGAGTTACAGTTAAATACCCAGTTAAGGGGTTAACTTAAAGGAGCAAAATGATGCTCGCAGACGTGGTCACCAGACGAAGTAGGTCGACTTGAAGGGCAAACGGGGTCTTTGTAATCGGCGATCTAATATTGCAAAGAGTCGACCGGCTTTTGATCAAAAAGTCCGGTAATAACAAGACTCACTCTCTTGACCGGCAGCCGTTTTTTTTTGTTGAAAGCGAAAGTAAAGTGGCTGTCTGGACGACATCAAAGATCTATAGGCCTGACCGCATGCCTCAAAGCTAGTTCATTAGCTAGAGTAGAAATCTTGAGTTTGAATTTTCTAGAAAACATGAAAAAGTCCGAATCGTCGCATAAGACGATTAGAAAACATGACCAATTTCGTCTGAGATTTCTTCATGTATATAATGTGTAATGCGACCGCCCGTTAGAGAAATAAGAACTTTAGTGAAATAGGTCTATAGAGGTCTATAGCATCAAAGCGTATGTCCGCTTTAGGTGGTGTTTCGCCGAATTTCATATATTGACATTAATATTTTAAAGGGCCAATGTTATTTTTCATAGCTACAGTCAAACGTCGGCTTTGAAGCCGGTTTAAATGTGTTTCATCGTCGATGCAAACCCAATAAATACTTTGTCGAGTTAGGATTCGACTGTATTAGTGGATCGTTTCTTCACAAAATTCGTCAGTTTTGAGTCCCACCTTTCAGATGTTTCCCACCTTAACGAAGAGTAATTAGGAGTTTAAACCGTAAAATAGTAATATATAATCGTTCCTTGCATCTCAGCTGAAGCGAATGAAAATTAAGTACTCAGCATCGTTTCAGCTGTCAAATAACTGACTGATATTTTGCGTAATAAGAGAAGTGTCGCCCACCTACTAGTACTACTACTGCTACTACTTCTACTACTAGGCCTACTACTACGACTATTATTATTATTATTATTATTATTATTATTGCACTATTATTGTTATTATTGTTATTATTAGTATTATTGTTATTATTATTACTGCCACTACTACTTCTACTACTACTACTACTACTACTACTACTACTACTACTACTACTACTACTACTACTACTACTACTACTACTACTACTTCTACTACTACTACTACTACTACTACTTGTAGAATCTCGAGAGATGCTTGAGTTGTGTCGCGCTTGACCTCACCCTCTTTTTCGATACCCTCGAAACGCAGTTTAAAAAGGGAGGGGAGGGAATTTGAGATGGTTCCATTCCACACCTCAAAGTTTTTATGGCAGATCGCGCCGTTTATGCTCAACGATTTGCTAATAGCAATAGTATTATTATCTGCTTTTCAGCGAAACTGATATCGAGCGTCGCCAACCAGTCGACGGAATAATCCTAAACTGTCGCGTTCAAAGACTATAGTAACACAATTGACTTGATTTAGAGAATTATTTCCCATTGGACGGATCATCTTCCCTGACAGAGACTGACGCCGTAACGCGTTTTAGATTTCTCGTCGCAAGATGGCGTCCTACAACACGAGCGCCGTCGTCGTCGATTCGACGCTAGAGGTCGCTGTCAATAAAAGCGACAGCGGCGACATCTACGGACCGGGCATCGCCCTGGCGCATTTCAACGCTCAATACCAGAAGATGCACGGCTACGTCAGCATCGTCGTCTGCAGCTTCGGAATCGTGTCGAACGTCATGAACATCGTCGTGTTGTCCCAGAAGTCCATGACGTCGGCGACCAACTACATGCTGACCGCCCTGGCCGTAACCGACATGCTGACGATGCTCTCCTACCTGCCCTACGCCACCTACTTCTACTGCGTCGCCACCCCGGACGCCCGCTACCCGCACAGCAGGGCCTGGATCGTCTACCTGCTCTTCAACACGAACTTCATCATCACCTGTCACACGATAGCCATGTGGCTGACCGTATCGCTGGCCATCTTCCGATACATCGTCATCTGCCGGTGGGCGGCACCCGGCCCGGCCACGTGCTCGATCAACAGGGCGAAGGTGACGACCCTGGTCGTGTCCGTGACGTCCGTCGTGTTCTGCTTCCCCAACTACATCCTGTACAGTCCGGCGCCGGTCGACGGACCGGACGGCGAGGAGGTGTACTACTGGTTCGACGTGAACGAATTCGTGACGGCGTTCCACCAGGCGTTCAACTACTGGGTCTACGGGGTCGTGTTGAAGGTGGCGCCGTGCGTCCTGCTGACGGTCCTCAGCGCCCTGCTGATACGCGGCATGCGGCGGGCGGAGCGACGGAGACGCCGGCTGAAGTCGCAGGGACACGGGGAGGAGTCGAGACGGACGGCCGAGCACAACCGAACGACGTCGATGCTCGTCGCCGTCGTTCTGTTCTTCGTCGTCACCGAGCTTCCGCAGGGCGTTCTCGCCATGCTCAGCGGCTTCGACAACTCGATCTTCTACAGGGTCTACGTGCCGTTGGGCGACGTCTGGGACATCATAGTGCTGGTGAACAGCGCCATCAACTTCATCCTCTACTGCATCATGAGCAAACAGTTTCGACTGACGTTCTGCAAGGTCTTCTGTCGAGGTCTGCCCTCCTCCTCCTCCTCCTCCTCCGCGGCGCAGAAGGGAGACTGTCCTTCCGCCGGCAAACGACCCTTGGAACGCCAAGCGTACAAAACCATCGTCGACGCTCAAACGACAAACTTCTAGGAGTCCTATACAAGTGTTCACACGACTAAGGCGTTCTAATTTAGACAGAAACTACCTTTCCCGCGATGATCAAATACTACGGATTTATATTGTAATTATCAAGAATTCAAGATCAATCATTATAAGTCAACGGTTACCTAGATATTTCTGTAAGATGAGTGAAGGGACTTTTCAGCGGCAAAATTACGGGGAAAATCCGTGATATATTTACAGAAAGCGACTACAGTGATATGTAGCGTAGGCCTACATTAGAAATTTTTCATCGTACCAGGGTATCTATAAGGCATGGAGTTACAACTGGCTAACTCGCAATAGTAACGAATTATTATTATTATTATTATTATTATTATTATTATTATTATTATTATTATTATTATTATTATTATTATTATTACTACTACTACTACTACTACTACTACTACTACTACTACTACTACTATTACTGCTACTACTAGACCTATAGGGGTATCCAGTGTTTACCAACAAGGTCCGGTTGCTCCGCCCACTGGTGGGCAGAAACCATAGAAACCATTGTTGTCTATTAATAGACGCCAATGGCAGAAGCAGATTTCTTGCAGGTGGGCATAGATCAGTGACCATAGAGATTGTTCTGGATACTCCTATTATTATTATTATTATTATTATTATTATTATTATTATTATTATTATTATTATTATATAGACACTTATAGCCTGTAGCGCTGTAACAGCTAAAACGGTCAAAGTCAAATGCGCTTTTGACAGCGTTGCCACTTGCCATGCCACGATCGGAGTATGGCGATTTTTAAAATGAAAAAAAAATCCACTCGGATGGTGCGAAGGGGTTCGATGCCGTGACGAAAATACGGCGACGAATTCTTTAGGGGCTTCCGAGGGAAAATACTTTAGCAGCATTGACACGTCAGCAAAGATCGGAAGAAGAGGGTGTTGATGGTCCGCAAGGTGGTAATCGGAATAATTATTTTCCGCGTGGAAGAAATCAGGCGGTGAATTCCCGAGAGGGAATCTTGCCTGAGAGAATAGTCATGAACACCCAAACACTACGCCAGGGCAGTGATTCGCCCTGCTTAGTGGACGAACAACCGGTCGTCAATTCGTGGTAAATAGCATTGGTTTTGGATAATATTTAGGTTAATATTTTTTGTTTCATTTTACAGTAGAACTTCGTTATAACGCAGGGCTCGGTTTTAACATATATAGGCCTGTCAAAAAAGTCAAAGTCCTTCCCGAGTCTCACAGGCTCATAGGGCGGCGCTGATCTACGTTGCTATAGCCCTCAGCCAGGTGTGCAATGCCACGGATAAGGATTTAGTGCATCGCCGCGTAGCGTACCTGTTTGACTTTATATCGCAGCATTTTGCCCCTCATTCCTAATTTTACCACCGCCCTGTAGCAAGTAAGGCTGAGTCGACCTTAGGGCTCCTTCGGGTCTCAAATCCGCGACCTTCTGCTCTATCGTCCAACGTTGTTACCACTCTGCTAACTTCCCTTCCCTTATATAGGCCTATACTCGGTTAGTACCGCAATGTATGGTCCCGCGTGATGCGCTACCGTATTGGATGGTATTGAAACAACGTACCCCTATACTTCGGATATGACTTATTCTATTTTACAGACCGGTTACGTAGACTATAGCGAGGTTCTTCTGTATATTAATTCAGTTTGATGAAGCTAATGCTCTGGAATAGTCCGTCGATGGCCAAGCTCGAGGCTGATTGGTTTAAAGTTTAAAATATAACACATAGGTTGGCAATTCTGCAACGCATAGCAACGATTATAATATTATCCAGTGGATATAAGGGTAGCCGGACTTTTAGTTACACATTTTTTCTGTACTTATTCACAGCTGAGTCGACTGCAGGGTGCACTTGGTGCAGAAGCAACCGAAAGGTTTCTCCCGCGGCCACGACTTGAACCACAGACCTCTCAGGATTGGCTGACTAGTGCGCTAACCACTGCCTCACCGCGCACCCTAAATCAGATGGGGCTTCAGTAAGGGGCCATCCGTGCAGTGGCGGCTCCACCGGGAGGGCCAGGGGGGCCCGTGCCCCCCTATTGACTGCCTGGCCCCCCCAGTGGCCCCCCAGTTGGGACCCTATACTTAATGCTACATACATTAAACAACAAATGGTTGGCCCCCATGATTAGAAGTTGCCCCCCCAACGGCCCCCCCACTTGCCAAATCCTAGAGCCGCCACTGCATCCGTGTATTACGTATGCCAAAGTCACATTTTCAGATCCCTTCCCTTGTTGCACCCTGTACATTTTTTATCCCCTTTGAATACGTAGAAATTAGCTTATCCCATCCCTGTTTGAAAAAGTAAGTTTGCCCTAATCACAAGGTGTACAGTACGGTACAGTTGACTAAAGCCGTTACAACTTTTTAAAAGCAATAAATGTAATTTACCGAGTGCAAGCCTGCGAACAATTCTCGGGCATGGTCAATTGCCTGCTCGTGAGAAAGTAATTGTTTTCACATTTAATGTGTGTAATTTCAACCATGCAGCCTTCTGCCCTTGCTGTTGTTTTTTTCTAAATTGTTGCGTACGGCGACTATCAGTCTATCATAATGCCCAGGGCATCAGCCATGCATCAGCCGATGGCGCATCGAATCCAAATAGAATAAGAGCCAGGTCAATCCGGAAGATCAATCAGAACAACGGGGGAGCAATCTAAGGGGATAGTCCAAGTCAGTAACATTGATAATGATCAACGTCTTGGAAATGCGGTCTTTCCAGAGAGTTTAGAAGTCAGGCTAACCGCCTGAGGGCCTTAAATATCAAAGAACTTGCGCCTAGGGAATTAAGGGCAAACGATCAATCTGCAATTCGACGGATTTGTGTGGGACCTCTTCTGGAAAATGGGCGACATTTGTGAATAGTTGTAGGCCGTCTTCACTCTTCACAAATCCAGTCGAGGCTAAAATTGCGCATCCGTACGCAAAATCACCTAAATCCAATTACCCCTCCCATCAATGCGTACGTAATATATGGACGACCCCTAATGCTTGGAAAGAATAGTGTCGTTGACGCAATATATAGACGCAATATATAGTCGATCTATTCTGCATTTGTTTGCAGGGCCGGCCCTAGCCCAAATGGCGCCCCAGGCAAAGCATACATTTTGGAGCCCTCCGCCGTCTCCCTCCCAATCCCTCTCCATTCACTCTTCCCTATCCTATCCATTTCCCTCTCCTTCTATCTTCTTCCCTCCCATGCCCTCTACCTCTCCCTTTTAATGGGGTATAACCCCGGAAAAGTGTTTGAAATTACAGATGCCCGTAGGCGAGTTTTAGCACATTTTAGGTACAAAAAGCAAATCCTGTAAGTAATCCTGTAAGTAACTGCAAACTGCTTGCGGCAGCTTGCCTGTAATGATATTCCAATCATAACATTATAATTTACATTAGTGAGTAAGCCCTTAATGCCGTTATTAATACTTTAGTATTCAACTTCACTTTATCAAAACAAATAGTGCATAGAAAATCCTAAAACAAATGTGGTCTTGGAATAGTCCTATTACTAACCATATCAACCTTTCATTCATTCTTGCCAATTTGCAGTAGACGTCTTTTTTTACTTCAAGAATACTTTTCTTGCTTTAATACTTGCAAAATTACTTATAATGTCTCCGTAATCTAATGTTTGTGCTACATCTTTCTCAATAGATAGCATAGCTAGAGAACAAAGTCTTTCCTGTGTCATAGAGGCTCGCAGATACGTTTTTATTAGCTTCAACTTTGAGAAGCTTCTTTCGCCTGTAGCCACACTGACTGACTAATTCGAAAGCCAACCTTTTTGCTTGTTGATGCTCTCTTCTATTTGCAGTTTTTTCTTACGAGATTGAGCACCCGATAACTTGTGACGCTTCATCATAGGGTTCGAGTCCGACATAATTTTTAAATTTCTATTTACATGTCAAATTACAATTAGTAAACAAAGATTAACTATGACGACGGGTTAGATAACCACGTGACCACTGAATTATTTATGCCTGCCTATACATAGATATATGTACCTGTGTTAGAGATTCCATAGCTGAAAATAATATAGAGCGACATTTTGTAAATCCAATGCAAATTTGGCGCCCCAGGCAACTGCCTGCTTTGCCTGTGCCTAAGGCCGACCCTGTTTGTTTGAACAGAAATGTGTAGCACATAGAGAAGACTTAGCATTGGATGGTGCGTGGAAGCATATGTATCTTTATAGTGGAAAACAGCGAAACCTTACTACGCACAGAAACCAGCAAGTCTTAGAGGAAACGTTAACTAGGAAAGTATTTTAGTAATGAAGATAGTGCAATAAAATTCTAGCCTCTGGGAATATTAGTTATTTATGTGGCGTGAATCTTTCGTGTATCCGTAGTAGTAAAAAAAGTCAGCAGCGCGGGGTCTCAGGAAGAGCGGGATTCAGCCCCCCAGGCGGTTGCCTCGCTCGCCTTGCCCTGAGGCCGGGCCTGTTTGTACGGTTAAATGACGCAACGTTTTAAAGTCTTGGCGTGATCAGCGGCAGTGGCGGTTCCAGAATTTCTTGGTGGGGGATGAAATGAATTCATAGACAGTTGGAAGGGGGGATGAAAAGGAAAGGAAAAATCAATAAACTTTGCCGAAAAAAGCTGACAAAAAGGGAATTTTCCCCTAATTCTACTACACTTTTACCGAAAAATAGGTTGACAAGCAAAAATGGTCAATCCGCAGTTTTCCCCCGTAGTTTTACTACTAGACTGTTACCCGAAAAATAGATTTCGCAAGCGAAAAAAAAGTCCGGAAGTCCGGTGGGGGATGCATCCCCACTCATCCCCCCCACGTGGAACCGCCACTGAACAGCGGTTCACTCTTGACAAGTGCAAGTGGTCTAATCTAACCGACGCCGGAAAATTACATCATCCAGGTCAATCGCCGATCGTAATGCAATCGTTTTTATTAATGGAGTGTCGATCTTGTTTTTAATATGAATCGCAAATGACGACGATGTAGAAACTCATTTGAAACGTGATTACATTTTTATGGCATTTTTCGACGACTCTCCGTGCGCTGATGATATTAGGCGTAAATTAATTAAAACTTCTAAGAAAACTCGATGGTTAAATCAATCATTCAATCAATCAACTTCTACAGCAGCTCTGATTCCTCTTGCCAATGGGCTTGTCAGCAGTAGGCTTGATTATTGCAATTCCCTTTACAATGGTATGGCGAAATCTAATTATTATTATTATTATTATTATTATTATTATTATTATTATCTACGACAATTTATATAGCGCAGTACCATAACTGGAGCTAAAGTCAAGAGCGCTTTACAAAGGAGTCACTTATAAGAGATGTTAAATAAGTGTGTCTTTAGGAGCTTCTCAAAACAGCCGACGGACTTCGCATTAATAATTAACATTGCTCGGCAACGAGTTCCACAGGGCTGGATTTCCCCGCGCGACTGATCTGTCACCGAACACGGCAGTTTTTGAAGGCGGAGGGACGATCAACAATGTCCGACTACTGGGTCGAAGTTCCGCGCGTCTGTCGTTCGTCGTTGCCCTGCATACGAGTGTTGATATGTAGTCAGGACAGGTGGTGTCGTTCAGGGCCCGATATGTAATCAGGCATCGCTTGTAGGTGATGCGTTCTCGAACCCCAAGCCAGTGAAGCTTGTCTCTAAGCAACGGTGTCACGTGTCACTAATGTACAGAAACTTCAAAGGATTCAGAATTCTGTGGCCCGGGCCATTGCAAAAACTCGTAAATATGATCACATTAGACCTGTCCTTCAAAAGTTACACTGGCTGCCGGTAGAACAGAGAATTGTATTTAAGACTGGTGTCCTTGTTTTTAAAATACTGCAGTCTGGCCAACCTCAATGTTTAAAATATATGATAAACGATCCGAAACATTATCATTCAACAAGATTTGCTGATTCATTGTTAAATGTACCTAGAACAAACACTGAAATTGGTAAGAGAGCTTTTTCTATTTCTGGGCCAAATCTCTCTCTCTCTCTCTCTCTCTCTCTCTCTCTCTCTCTCTCTCTCTCTCTCACTCACTCTCTGGTTGTCAGATCTTCCAATAAACTGAGCATTTTCAGATCTAGGCTTAAACACATTTCTTCCAATTAGCATTTCCTCCGTGGTCTGTCTTGCTCTTTCCCTCTGACTGATCCCTCAAATGACCTGGTCTTTTGCGGATGGATTTGAAGTACCATCGATTGATACCCTTGAGTATTAGAAATGGTGCTATAGAAGTGCATTATTATTATTATTATTATTATTATTATTATTATTATTATTATTATTATTATTATTATTATTATTATTATTATTATTATTATTATAACAGCGCAACTATCTTGACGCCAGAAGGGTTAGTTCAGATGGGTGGGGAGAAATCCAAACAGGTATGCTTGAAGACCAAACCTGAAAGACGATAATATGCCGGTTATAGGAAATGATGTTGACAATGTATTCGAGAGCCTGAGGTCACATATTGAAAAGCAACTAGTGACAGGAACCTACGAGGGTGTAAACATGAAACATGCAAGAATTGAAGGCCCTGCTAAATATCTAACTTAAACGTGTTCATGGATGGCATGGTTTTAACGGCTAAAAGACTGATTTTGTAATTAATTTGCCGTTCGATAGGAAGTCAATTGAAGGACAGTCTAACTGAGCCTATGTGGCATGTCGACATGGCCGCACACGATAATGCATTGATTTGCAGAAATAACCTAGTTGACATTTCGGAGAACTGTCGATATCCTGTCATCGTGTTGTCTGTAATGACTCCGAGCAGAACGATAAAACATGTCAGAAAATATTCTTTGCACTTCGCAGAAATAATTTAGATATAAAATATTTTTAAAAATAATTCCGGCATAATTTGTAAACACTGCACTCAGCGTCGTTTGCGTAGCCTATCTATGGAGATGCCGCAACGATTTTATAAGTTTACGTTAAAAAACGAAATTGCGATGAACGAAATTTTGTTTAATGATTGTCAGCCTCTGTGTTCGGCGCCCAGAAGTCATAAAATTTTCAGCAGATTGATTGATTAATTTAGCATACTAAACTTTTATACAGAAAATTGTGCCTGTTTGCGGTGATCGTAAAAACGCATTCTGATTTATGGCGAGAGAAAAATCAATGGTTAATTATTGGCATTTTGCTATTGGGAAGTTGACAGTCCATTCATAGCGTCGCATCACGTCAAAGTAAATGAAAGGTTATTTATCGAACTCGGATGAAACAATTTTTGAAATAATCAGTCGAATTTTCGAAACTGTGATATTAAAATTGAACTAGATCTGAGGCCGTAGAGCGTTTTTTGTTCGTCAACCTTTATTTGTACTCGGGTTCAGATTATAGATAAAATGTTGCCTTATATCGATTGTGCTTTAAAAACTCATGATTTAAGAAAAGTCGTCAATCCATAGACATGGGCGACCATAGATTATGGCAAGGGGTGGCACTTGCCCCCTGGAAAATGCAAATCTATCTTTGTAACTAACTATATATATATGGGCTTCAACTAATATTTTCACGCTGAAATTTGAGAACCTTGCTAAAATATTAACAATGACCTTTGTGTTATGCCCCCTAGAAAAAATTATGTGGCGCACATGCCCATAGGACTTCGTTCTCAGTTCCAGTAGTTAACATCAATGACCAAGTAGGTCGAAATTCAAGTCAGTAGATGATGAAAGCAAAAAGCCGAACATTTTCCATTTCAGACCAATGTCTCTCGGACCGAGGACACGAGGCCCAAAAGGACGACATGTCCTTTTGCCGGACGTCTGGCAACCCTACTTTTAGCTGATCTCCTTGCATTGCAACTCTGCATATTGTCCACTTTGCCGTCTGCAGTTAGCTTAAAACAAAACAAAAGTGCTTGCTCATCTCTTCCCTTAAATGCTTAACTGCAGCATTGCTTTCATTACTCGCCATTGTTGCCTGAACAAAACAGAAACATATAGTAGGCCTAAGCTAAGTAGGCCTAGGTATTCAAGTAAACAAGTTACAAAAATATTAAAATTTAATTGACAAATTAATCGATTAAAGAAAATTTATTCAACTAAAAATTTTAACGATTAATCGATTAATTCATCTTTAAAAATATCCGCAGCCCTAGTTTTTATTAATTCCTAGACAACGAAATCCCTAGAAGCTACTGCATCTCTCGATCATAAAAGAATTATTCTTATCGTTCCCGTCCCTAAAGCATTCAATTGTCCCTACCACGTCCTCTGACAATCTGGACCAAACACTGCAGAGAGAGAGAGAGAGAGAGAGAGAGAGAGAGAGAGAGAGAGAGAGAGAGAGAGAGAGAGAGAGAGAGAGAGAGAGAGAGAGAGAGAGAGAGAGAGAGAGAGAGAGATGTATGCACACCAATAGATGAGAACAGGGTTAGGCTACACCTCGAAAATGCGTTTGCGTTATGTTGCGAGTTGTCTTGATTAAGGAGTCTTGGTGGTTCGGCTTCTCAGTATTAAGGACTATTCCCAGGCTGTTCACGTTTCTACGCCTTGTGACATTTACGACGACGCAAGTGGAGTTATGTCTTAGATTTACCACAAATAGCTAAAAAATGTGACAAAATTTGTCAGCATAGCGGATAATGCACAAAACGCAAACATAAATTGATGGTAAACAAAATGTGTTAGTCCAACAACGCACGTCAACATCCTCATAAAGATAGTGTTTATGCCAGATCAAGAAAAAACTAAAATAAATAGTAGGCCTAGAGGTCAATTAATGTTATCCTGGCCACCTTACTGTAAATGTTTGAAAGCTCCAAGCCAGCTGTCAGTACAATTTTTATTAATTTCTTGACGAATCCTTCATGAACGATGGTCGCACGTTCCAATAATATTCCACCAGGATATTATCCGTGCCACGCACTCATACCAGAATGGGAGAGCGTGCGTTCAGGGTGATTGGTCCATCACTCTGGAATCAGCTTCCGCTTCCTCTCAGAGATGGAATTTTCAACCGTGACATTTTTCTCGCTCGACTTAAAACATATATGTTTGACCTGGCAACCGAGGTGCATTTGCAATAATTGCGCCTAGTAAATGAACTTTATGTATGTATGTAGACCTATGTATGTATGTATAAAATCGACGAAAAATTTACTAAAATTAGGGCTGCGGAAATTAAAGATTAATTAATCGATTAATTGTTAATTTATTTTAACGATCAATTTTTCATTAACGATTATTAAATCGATGTTTTTATTGGTCAAAACTGTTCTGTGTGCATACCATCGACCTCAGTTCCGTGTGAACGACTATTTAGCTCTGCTGGTTACATTATGAGTAAGATGCATTAAGTCACTTGAATCAAACACTGTTAACATGCCCGTGTGCCTGCGTAGTTGGTTATTCGA
The DNA here is from genome assembly GCA_018105865.1 of Metaphire vulgaris. Taxonomy (NCBI): domain Eukaryota; kingdom Metazoa; phylum Annelida; class Clitellata; order Crassiclitellata; family Megascolecidae; genus Metaphire; species Metaphire vulgaris. Next base: position 6,704,393 of record CM030858.1, read on the forward strand.
CAACATTTGAACAAGAAAACGATTATGCTATTTGCTCTTTTTAACTGAATTTTATGTGAAATATCACATTTTTGCCAATAACTGTAACTAAAGATTTTATTTAATCAAAATTAACTATTAATTATAAATCGTTAATTCCTCAAAAGTTAACTATTAAAATTAGGTTAATCATTACCAGTTCTACTAAAAATGCAATTTAGAGTAGGAAAATTAATATAGGCCTAATTCTATTTTTAAAAGAACTAAAATGACAAAACGAGAAATTCATAAATTCCTGGCAACATTAATTAATTAACCTGGCCCTGTGGTAAGGATTAGAGTACAGCATTTTCTCGCGCTCTTTTATCAAAGTTATGCCAAATGACCAGAGGCGGCGCTGGTTTTTTGTCTGGGTGGGTCTAATGCAATCTACACAACCAGGACCCGGCTAAGACTACCCCCTCCATCCCCCCACCCCGAGAAAAACAAAATTTCTCTGCGGATTTGCACGATTTGCTTGGGTGGTCCTGTCCGAGACTGGGTGGGTCCGGACCCGCGGACCCACCCCCTCAGCGCCGCCCCTGCAAATGACCGTTGTAAACTTTGAATGTTCCACTGTGGAAGACTCCTTAATTAATTATACTGTACTTCTAAGAACTATGGGTGCTGAAAATATGATTGAATGCATGGCTAACCACGCTAAAACTTTTTTTATTCTGTATCATTGTAGCGAAATCATAAATAAGCTAACAAACAACAACAACAGCAGCAGCAGCAACAACAACAACAACAACAATAATAATAATAATAATAATAATAATAATAATAATAATAATAATAATAAATCTGAGGTCCAATAATAATCACCATTATATAAGAAATAGCTAAAAAGTATAGAGAGTAAGTGGTAGAGATATTCAATTATCAATAGATCAGTGTCCCAAACCGTGGGTCTCGACTCTCGATCCAAAAATGGGTCGCAGGGCTCAGCTTAGTGCAGTGGTTCTCAACCCGTGGTCCGCGGACCAAAAGTGGTCCGCGAGAGGGGCTCTAGTGGTCCGCGGCAAATTCTGAAAAAACGTTAATAAAAATTAGACATACCGTATATATTTTTCATGTCAGCGGCGTTGGGGTTAAGACCCCCTTGGGTGCCTGGACCCAATATTTTTTAGCGCAAGCAGCGCAATTAAGTAAGGTGACGATCTTTTCTGCTTGTCGGGACACTGGCGAGGAACGAAGATCACACGCGATGGCCTTTTTTGTTTGTCATTAGTTTTCTCAATTTTCAGGTGGTCCGCGAGAAATTCGTGATCTTCAAAAGTGGTCCGCGAGACAAAGGGGTCTGAGGACCACTGGCCTAGTGGGTCGCGAAGTAGAGCGACATTAGATTCAAAAGCGTCATTTTCTAGCCAATACGGCAATACCACAATGTCACAAGACTTGAAAGTTGCAAGTAGGCTTAGGTTTTAAGAAATTTATATGCCAGCAATCCTCCATGCACGGCTTTTGCTAAAATGATTAATATTTATTTTGTCCAATTTTAGTTGACAATAACTTCGCAGGGTGGCGGCATGTTACAAAGCCGCTGAAGAGAGTTGCACAGTTCCAACACGTTTGGTAAATCCAGCCCTATAAACTATAGTACTATTTGAATAACCTCATTTTGAAATAGCACAAGGAAAACGTAATCCTACCATTTTGCCCTGAAACTCCACTTAACTAACAATAGGAAGGTTAAGGATTTCGAATGTTATACCCAGCGGTTAAGCGATTGTGCCAAACTCATAGGATTTTTATGACGCGTAACAAAAGTATGTTCCTGCCAAATTTTTAAAAAGATAAATTAAAGAAATTTCAATATCATTTTCTCTCATTTTGCCGTACTTGGCAAAAACATAAATAATTCTGCATAATATATTTGCCATATTTTCATTCGAATTGAATCAGAGCTTTTGTTTTGCCATTTATTCAAAACTCAGAAGATTCTTTCAACTAACGTTCGCCAGATGGCCTAATGCATTTTTAAATATTACATGTTATGATTCGGGTCGCGGCACGTTACAAAACCACTGAAGTGGGTCGCGGTTCCAAAATGTTTGGGAAACCCTGCAATAGATGGCGCTAGTTGTAGTAAAGATATGAGCGTGGGGAGAAATGATGAGAATTGTGTGGGAGCTCCATAGAGGCCCGTGATGTCAAAGGGCCGGTGAGCTGACCACATTTTGACACTTGAGCAAAAAATGGGGAAGAAAGGTCTCATTGCCGCAAAAATAATAACCTTCTAAGCTCTTTAGGGGTACCCGTCACCGATCTTAGGGGGGGTGGCAGGGGCGTCTATCCCCCTTTTTTCATTGTAGCAAGTTCCCCCCCCCCCAAACCTGACATAGGCGTTCTGGGACCGCGGAGGCGAGGGCGCGAAGCGCCCCCGCAGGCGCCGAAGGCGCTCGGGGTGATTGCGGGAGGGGCGGCTTAAGGCCCTCCCGCCACGGGGGTCCGATGGTATAACCCCCGGAAAAATTTTGAAGCTGCAGATGCTCGTAGGTGAGTTTTAGTGGAGTTTTGGCACACAATTCACAATTGAGCACCTGATACATCATGATTTTTATCTTAGACCATGTAATTTTTTTGCTTATTTTCTTAACATCAGTCCATGATGGGATGATGGTGGAAAAAAGTGTTGACGAAACATATTACAACTTGCAATTATGTGAGATTTTCGCCAACAAACAGAGAAAAAGTACAATACATGCTAATGGCCTAATGCTATTTAGGCTACTTCTGTCTGAGCTGTCTCTGTCCACTACGCACCACAAGTAGGCTATTTGGAGTCACTGTAATGTTCAACGTATGATGACTATGAGTCTATGACGACGTCATATCTTATCATACATCAACTTCAACGTCATAGAGATGATAATTTGTAATCGGCAGATTATGAACCACAACGGCGTAATTTTCCCTCGAAAGTTCTTTCAAAAAAATTTCCCTTTCCCCCCATAAATCAAAAAATTCCTCCCCCCTTTTTCGTTAGAGCATTTGCTCCAAGGCTTATATGGTGTAGACGCCCCTGGGGGTGGTCAAAGGTTTTTGACATAATTACGGGGTTCACTGAAAGTTTGACGGTTGTTGACAAGGGGAGGGGTCAAAAACTGTTGACGTAATTAATGGACATCCCCAGAAGACAGATAGTAGAGCCTAAGAAAAAAAAACTATGCCAAAACGCTAGGTCGAAGATTAACCAGTGTCCCGCAGGGCTGCAGCCATTCTGGGAGATAGAGTGTTGAGTTATGGAGGCCCGGTTCGCCACATAACGGTACCAGGGATATTTTACACCCCTAACACCCTCCCCCAATCTGAGACCGACACCTCCCAATCTAGGGATATTTTGACACCCCCACCCCCACCCCCAATTTGAGACCCGACACCCCCAACCCTCCAATCTTAGGCAGGTATGACCTTTTGGGTTTTTGCTTGTCAGGCTCTTTTTGGAGACTTGATGTTTTTTGCTTGTCAGACTTTTGGGAGTCTTGATAAGTTTTTGCTGGTCAGACTTTTCGGCAGAGATCCCCAAATGCCGACGCCCCAAATGTTCCTGACACCCCCATTCACAATCCTAGAAATAACCCCGCACGGCGTGTCAGTCAGCGAATAACCAAGTTTCTACTTTCTACCCCAGATGAAACATAAAACTGTAGGCTTACCCAGTACCCGCATAAGAAAATATTCACTAAATTGAATTGTGATATCATAAATATTTCAAGCATCAAGATTTTGAAAAATACATATAGACCATATATCCATAACATAAATCCATTATAGATTTTGTTGCTGACGTTTGCTGAATACTTAAAACAACCAAATACAATGTGTGGACAAGTTAAAAACTGAAGACAAACACTGTAAGTGAAATATAATATGAGACATTCAGAACGTTTACTGATGATTGTAACACAGCCTTGTGCAAATAATAAAACAGCCACCATATATCATTACAAAAAATGAAGCCCAAGAAAAACAATCATCATGTCTGAATTTACTTACGGCAATTATCCATATATAACTACAGAAAAGTTCAAACCTATTGCAAACCTTGTGCACACAAAAATTAACGAACTTGTTAATAGAAATCAGCGTTGGAGTAACTGATTCACGATTCATTTTTCCTGAAAGGTAGTTTAATCCGGCCAAATATGGACGTGCCAACGCCGTCTGACTGAATGCTCTTCATGCCTTCGGTCGAAGATACATGTCGACAGTCCTCCAGCCGCAGTCCGGTGGCGCCGGGGTGTTCGCCGTGCATGGGGTATCTGTTCCTGTACGTGTCGACGGTGATTCTGTGCAGGCTGCTGTACATCCGATCGCAGTCTCGTTCGTTGATCTGACTCGCCTCTCCCTGTCTGAAACCGTCGGCAACGCGCTGACGAATGTACCGTCCCAGGTCTCTGTCGGTCTTTGAGGCGTCGATCGGCCACGATTCGCAAAGCTTCAGAAATTTCCGATATCTAGACGCCGCCATATTGAAACCATAGATATCGCTGTAGAATTATTATTCTATTGGTTTCACAAACCAACTGGCGGCCCGCGGGCAGGATCCGGCCCGCGGGACAGTTTCATCTGGCCCGCCAACGAGTTTGGGAAAATAACAATTTTAGCTATAGGACCGGTTATTACCGTTATTTTTAGGACTAGGAGATTACCAAATTGCTTACCTATCGACATGGACATAGAACAAGAATAAATAACAATGTGTAATGCTGTTTCATTGTGTTCTTTACCTACATTTTCAATTTACACTGTTAATTACTTAGCCTTAGACTCATAGACTTAGTCTTAGACCAAGGTATTACCGATACTTGTAATTACGTGCGGCCCGCGATGTTGGGTTTGTGGTCCAATGCGGCCCGCCAGCTGATTTGAGTTGGAGACCCTTGGTATAGGTCCTATATTAAAATCTGAGCCAAAATCAGATTGTTCATCAGATTGTTGTTACTGCAACTCACTGTTTCAAAATCTTCCAAAGGCTTCTATATGTAAACTCCAATCGATTCAAAATGCCTTACCTTGCACAGTAAGTAGTTACCAAATCACTTAAATGTTGCCATATTACACCATTACTCAAATCTCTACACTAGCTGAAAGATTCAGTCAATGCATTCCATAGAAAGAGTCCAGTCACTCTAAATGCTCGATGCTGAATACAGTAAAAACTGTGCTTGGCCTAGAAAATCAACGGAGCAAACAACCTGGAGGAGGGTTGTTTGATCATTAAGCACTGACCCTCGGCATGCTACTCTATCTTAGAAGCCAGGCACTGTAGTTGCAAAATGCCTGATGCGGAGGAGAGACGTGACATGCTCTACATATCCCTCCATTCAACGTTTAATTAATTATACTTTTCACTTGTTTCTGTTCAGATATTTTTACACCAACACCCGCCCCCTCCCCAATCTGAGAGCAACACCCCTAATTATGATGCAACTGTGGTATCACTCGCCATAAGGGGAGGAGGGGACCCCAGAATATATCAACGGCCCCAAATTGATAATCCTAGAAATAACCATCTCTGTTGCTCTGCTTTCGTAATAATTTCTATGTTCTATTCTAATTAACAACAGCATCATTAATTGTTATGAAATAATCGGCAGATACCAATTGTTGAACGCCGATACCGATTAATTGGTCAATGGGCCGACCAATTATCCTCCGGTTATCAGTACACATCTAATTTAAAGAACCAGCAGGATTCATGAAATGTGGTCATGCACAAACCACAGATATAAATCAATACAAGAAATGGCCCCTGTCCAATGTTTAATACAAGTCTAATCAGTCATCACATAATCAGAGTACAACACATACTAATGTTTGTTCCCATATTCAACTAATTAAGGCAAAAGTTATTATAGGCAATAACTAACACAACAGGGAACAGCAATACCATCAACAGTTAAAAGACAGCAGCATACATATTGATCTCATACAGTGATAATGTAGCCTACAAGTGTTTAGAATGACTAATTCATAGTAACATATTGTAATAGCATTAACATAACTGTAAATTTACACATGTGCTCGTACAGAAATGCATCGAATGATTTAACGCAATAACCTTTTGCCACATACTGATAACGGATGGAACCTTACACCAATAATAGTTCATACTGAATTACAAACGTCGTCCTTCACAGCTCACGTCTTTGGTGATATGTGCGGCAGAACTCGAACACACTCGACGTATTGATATTCTGAAATTCTCTGCTTCCTATTGCTTGCCAGGTGGCTGCATTGACTGGATCGAATGAATCTCATGTTGGTAGGTCATTAGAACAACAAACACCCATAAATGCAAAATGACCTGCAAATGACAAAGACAGTAAATCATTTGCATAAATCATTAACAGCTGGCCAGCCAACATTTTTATTCATAATATAATATAGCTAAATAAAGCTAGAACTTATAAACTTATACATAAGCACCGAAGTTTAACTACGGTACATTTTCTGCATTCATTGCAGAAAATGTACAGTAAAATCTTGAATATAATGCACACAGGAGTATAATGCAAACAGCTTTCTTGGCTGCTGGTTAAAAGATAAAATTGTTTTTCATGAATATAATGCACACCCTTAAATCTCCACCACACTTGGTAAGGTTTTACTTGACTACTGGTAAGCTTAATTATTGCTGACAGAACTCTGAATGTTGCAAATGTCAAGAGATTCACTGGTAGAAGTTCCTGAGCCTGTGTTTACTGTAATGAAATGCAGAAAGTGTATGTACCCTGGTATAATATAAAACAGAGATTCCACTATTAAACTGTCATTAATATTATAATAGGCAGGGTCCAGCTGAAGTGACACCTAGCTTTACTTAACTGAGCTAATAGTCAGCCAATTGTCTCTCTCCAATTGAGTTCATTAGTCTTTTAGCTAATTGTCTATTTTTCTTTTCCTTGGTCTTCCTCTTTTTCTCTTTCCTTTTTGAGTCCATGAAAACATTTGTCTTGTGGTCTTGTTCGGAGACTTTCTTAGTGTGTGTCCAATGCACCACCATTTTCTTTGACCACCAGATGCCCATGATCTTGCGTAGACGTCTGTTTACAAAACTTTGCATTTTCATATTGATGCTTCTAGTCCATCTCCAACTTTTGGAGCCATAGAGCAAAACTGTTTTACATTTGAGTTGAAAATTCTTACATTAGTTCTGAGGTTCACATGTTTAGTTTTTCACAGAATATTTAGTAACAAAAAGGCAGTTCAAGCCTTGCCAATTGTCTTGCTCTTATGTACTCTTCCATTCCTCCTGATGTTGAGATAACATCAACTTTGTTGACTTTGAAAAGGTCTTTGACAGTGTAGATAGAGAATCCTTATGGGAGTTTATGAGACATTATGGTATTCTTGAAAAGATAATCCAAATGGTAAAGGCAAGCTACGACAACGTGTTATTTTTCGTCAAAGGACATCCAAGAGTTTCAAGATAGAAATGGGGGTCACAGGGGTCAAACAAGGCTGTCTTCTCTCTCCTTTCCTTTTCCTCCTGGTCATAGACTGGATCATGAAGAAGGTAACAGAACAAACGGAAAGTGGTATCAAATGGGTGTAAGACAAACAACTGGGTGATTTTGACTTTGCATATGACTTAACACTGTTGACTCACAGCCTACAATGAATGCAACTGAAAACAACACTACCCGGAAGAGATGGCTAAATCAATGGGTTTAAACATAAACCAAGATAAATCTAAACTAGTGAGAGTCAACGGGAATGAAAACCAGAAAATAAAACTATCCACAGGTGAGATAGAAGAAGTGAAAGAGTTCCCATACCTTGGCAGTGTTATCTCATGTTGTGGATAGGGTTGACAATTATTACAGTGTGGCAGGTTTAAAAAAACTATTGTGCGGCCTAGAGAGAACATAGCCAATTTCCATAAGAATATGGAAATTTTATAAAAAAGAGAAAATGGTTTTCCATAAATGTGCAAATCACTTACCATATAAAGTATCACAAAAACTCGTGCAATTGGATATCGTCTCAAAAATACTCCGAGACGAATGCTGCCAAAAAAGAACAAAGTTCATCATGCATTTTTATCTCAAAGTAGACAAATGCACGTTATTTCTGAAAATCCTCACTAGCACAGCATAAGTGAAATCAGGGCCGCTGAGAGAAATTCCAGGCCCCCGGGCATAGAAGTCACGGGACCCTTAGAAAGTTTAAAAACTGGCGATGACCTATTTTTTTGCTTCCAGTAACCCTAACTCTAACCCTAACCTAACCTGCCCGGGTCCCCTACAGATCGCCAGGCCCCTGGGCATTTGCCCCTGTCCCCCTCTTGGTGGCCCTGTGTGAAATAAATTAAAACCAATGTCATCTGTGACATTCCACAAAAACACAATCCATCAGATGGGTCCAGCATGAAGAACCAATAAACTTATGAACAAACAATTCCATCAATAATATAGGACATAAGGTTATTACAACTGGTGCCTTAACCCCTTAACCGTGTATTTAACTGTAACTCAACGTAAAATGGACGGATATATCCGGGATCCCCAGTTAAGGGGTTAAAAGCATAATTTCCGGAGCAACAAGTAAAACTAACTAAACACTGGGACAACGCATTTCTCAAAGAAAATTCATCAATCAATTTAAGCATATAACCTAAATCTGTCAAGAACATTTGCTGCATGCTTCACTTGTCTTGTGAGTTCTCCATCTGCAGGCGATTCCCTCAGTATGCCTGGCAGACGATGTCGGGCTAAACAATACACAATTGTAACCACTGCCAGGTAAATACAAGCACTGACACCATTATTCATTAAAATCACACAATCATTAGGCCTAACCTCTTCACTGACTCAGTAAAACCTAACCTGAACATTAGATGAAAATGCTTATCCAGTAAATAATACCTGAAGTTGATCCATTCTTTTAACTCTATTTCATAATTTCAAACACAAGTCAACTTGAAACTGTTTCAAATATTGAAAAATTAAAAATTTTACATTTTTTACAGTTTCTAAATATTTTACTGAGGTAAAGAGTTGTATAGTCGTCAGGAAAATGTTGCACAGTTGTAAGTAAAACCTACAGCATTTATACCACTGGTAGGTTAATGTTCTAACAGTAAATTTACATCACATAGACATTTCTCCTTAAAAACCACGAGGGATTTAAACAGATTTGTGCTGGTAAAAAATGAGTTTGTACACATCTGATATTTTACCAGTTATTTTTACACAACTACCTGGTGCAACTCCTAACTTCAGAAGCACAAATTTTGATAACTCTTGGTCTTTGGCTAATGATAACGCGGAAACCTGATAAAGAACACCTTATCACAAAAAGTGATCAAGTTTGACAAAATTGGAAATTCACAATAATACAGAATCTAATGATAAGTCTGAAATTCAGAGACAGCATATCGAACCTTCCTGATGATCCTGTACACCAGCCAATGCTGCTGATGCTCGGATAGCCTCTGCCTCGGCCTCTTGATAATGTTTCTGTCGAAAATCAAACATTTTTTTCATACTGAAAATTATTCAGATTTTGTTCTGCACAAAGGCAACAGAATCTTAATGTACACTTAAATAAATAAGATCATGCTGTTCAGAATTTAACAAATTAAATAAATGCAAATCGTTGATGCCTTAACCCCTTGACCTCAATGATCCATATAACCAATAGGCAATGAAGCCAAAATATCGGCTTTGTGGGGTGAAAGAGTTAAAATGCCCAAGATTTCCCCAGTAATGCTTGCAACAGGAACATTCACTCAAACATTAATCAATCAGGTCTTGTCAACTCAGCACAGCAAAGCCTTTGGGGCAGACAATGCCTTCAGAAAACAACTTCAAAAGATCTCTCAGAGTCAAAACTTCTGGTCTCACAAACCATAGCAGGGAGCATGGAAAACAAAATGGATACAAAAGCATTTTAAAAAATCATCTCAATACAGAAATAGACAAATTCACGTCCAGCAGCTATAGGGACAGAAATACTTTCTGCAGTGCATCGTAGCTCTATTGTGAAGTTTGCCATGTCTTCAGTCTACAACCCAGTCTCCTCAGTGCGCACCAAGTACGGACCTGCTTGTTTCTGAAACGAGGTTTTCAACCTCTCCTCTGGAATGCTCTTGACACCAGTATACTATGCTTGGCTAAGGCAACTCTTAATTCTTTGGCCCTCTTTGTGAAACGACTTAAAACTGATCTCTTTGTCAATATGCAGTAATTACAACGGACGTGTTTCTGAATGATTCTTTAGAAGAGGCGCTATACAAATGTTACATTACAAATACTAATACATTTGTTTTACCTCCATGCGTTCCAGCTGCAGGACAAGGGAGTTCTTCTCAGTGCTCAGGGCTTCAAGGATGGTCTGCTTCTGGATAAGACTTTCCGTCAGAGAATGAAGTCTACTTTCCAACTCATCGTGTGAACTACTACTCAGATTTTTCATGGTAACCTGTAAAACCAACCAGAACACATTCGTGAATATAAAGCAAAGCACCATAACAGCACAAGGTAAAGTTTGATGCATAGAATCAATGTTTACATTGTGCTGAAGGCAGATCACTAACCACTGAATTTCTGTGACCCCTTAGCACAGATACAATGAAAATTAATAAGTAACCGTCAAATCAAGAAATGGGAAAAATCTGCTTTCATAAGTTTTCAGATAATGTTCCTGAAATATGTATACAAACAAAGGTAGCCCCATAGATCATAAGGCTCATCATTAGTATTGCTGCCATTATTTGTCATGTCAATTTGTTTTGCAAGGAGCCCAATTCAATTACTGACAAAATATAATGACTGATGCTCCTTGTACCCAATAGCATACAAGACCAAGTACCACTGAGTAGTACAAGTAGTACCATTGAGGTACTACTCCGAAGTCCAAGAATCCAAACTGGATACGGTAAAACTTCATTGTAACATATTTAGCAGGTCTGTAATATTTAGTACGTTATATCCGAGGCATATTATATCCAATATCATCCAATACGGCAGCGCATCACATGAGACCGTACATTGTGGTACATTACAACTGAGTATACACCATAACCGAGTTCAATATAACAAAGTTCTACTGTATTTATATATTGCATTACATAATGTTACTAGTGGACCATGACACTCTTGTTATGTTCTTACACTCTTGTTATGTTCTTATGTAAAGCCAAAATATCACGCAAAGAATATTACCATAGATTATGCAAAACAGTTATAACGAGAAAGCCAACTGACTTGACTTCGCAGTCGATGAATTTCCTCATCTCGGTCATCAATTCTTGACAACAAGGCGGACGTCTGCTTCTGTAGATCACTCTGAAGTTTCGTAATTTCCTGAAGGATATCACGAGAAAATCCAAGACATCAAAACTCTACTAACAACACTGAATAAAATGACAAAGAGAAGATGTAAAGGCATGTTCATGGCTATGTTTGCTAGAGAGCTGGATGGCAGAGACAGTGACTCGGTAAGTGATAAACCCTATCCCTAGCCAGTGGCGTAGTGAAGAAGGCAGTGGGGGCAAATGCCCCCAGGCGCCAAGGAGAAGACGCCAAATTCATCATATTAAAAAAATTGGATAAAGATGGCTCTTCATATGCTAGGGATGGATATTTTTATGTAACTATGTAACTTAATTAAGCGATGAAGTAGCTGAGGGCCGGCTCGTCAGCATTTTGAAATTTTTAGAAGTTGAGGGCGCCACTGGTACATCTTGCTCCCGGGTGCCAGATACCCTTGCTATGCCACAGTCCTTCTGGACAGGCTTGTAAATTGTAACACATTGTGCATCGATGTACAACATAATGTACCGTGAGGGGATCAAACTCATCACCGTTTGTCTGAAACCTATCGGTGCTACTTTACCTTTGTCACAGCAAAAACACAAAATTCACTGACAGCAGAATTTGTTAGGAATATATTGCAAAATAAGACCTGCTTGTGACCAGTCATCTCTTCGTCCACTTCTACTCTTCGTTTCGTCTCTGCTGCGACCTGCTCCTCTAGGGAATGAATGCGCTTCTGCAACAAGCCTTGCTCTTGTTGCAACTGCAGCTCCAGTTCCTAAAGAATCAATGACTCCTTATTAATAGTTTCAATATAGATTTTGAGCCGCTCAAATGTTTTGAATTCTATAATTCAAATTTAATGCATACAATGTCAAATATAACAACATGATAGCACAATATATGCTATTTCAAGGCGGTTGTTAAATAGAGCACTGCACCAATGCCAAAAGGCCATAGAATTTTGTGGGTTGCAACAGGTACCAGGAAACCCTGATACCTGTTGGCGTCCTATTACCTGAACAGTAAAATTGGGTATGGGTACCTGAGGAAACATGACCGTTATATCAAACTCCGCCTCCAGTCACTTATTTGAGGCGACCGGAGGGGAGTGTGGTTATTTGGTTGGGTGAAGAGGTAAGAGGCCACAATGGAGATCATGCTAATTCGGCTACCAGCTCAAAATTTTGATGAGTGCCTGGTCAGCTTTAACAAAAATTGACAGCCCTAGTCTCTACGCCACCCTCAATTTCAATCAAAGCTCATCTATGGTCTGCACTGACTGAAAACTTATTAAGCCACTCAAACAACACAAATGTCAAAACTCTTCGATTAAAATAAAAGAATAAAAACTGTGAGGGCTGGACATATTAAATTTAGAAATTTAGAAAAAGCCTGAAATACCGTGATTTCCAGCTTAGCCGTTTCCAGGGCCATTTTGGTATGATGAAGCTCTTCCCGAATCATGTCCCGCTCCTGGCGAACAGTTTCCAATTCTGTGGATGACACCATCTCCTGGCTATTTAATGGACTGGACAATGAGCCATCTTTTAGACTCGTAATCAATCGTTCCTTGCTCTGATTTCAAAGATGACACAATTATATCATTATTACATCATCCAAAATGACGAATGAATGGAAAAATATATTAAGAAATGCTAATCATGAGATCGCACAGTGAAAATTGGTAGACCAAAAGCAGAAGGCTAAATTATGGGCCAATGCTGTAGACAGTATCAGTATTTTCAATTAACAAAATAAATAAGTATACAAATAATATTCAGCTGAAGAGTTCATCACAAAGTCTGCCTTTCCCTCAGTCATGTGATTTTACAGCATCAAAGTCGTTCTCATATCTCTCACGTCACTAACAGCACCTGACACACTGACAACAAATACTGCATTCACTCCAAGAAAACACAGCACCCCAGAATAATTAAAGTCTTATCTAAACGCAATGGGATCTCGCACACAATTCTAAACCAAAATGCTGAATAGATCGATTTCATACTTGCCCGTCACATCGAATGCATGTCACTCATGCCTCGCTTGAACTGTCCCTGCATTCCCTATAGTTAATGTAACGCCTTACCAAAGTCCAGTGAAGGTCAAAAGGTGACCTCCAACTAAGCAATTCCCTAAGAGGCAGTGGTAGTTCCACGTGGGGGATGAGTGGGGATGCATTCCCCCACTGGACTTTCGGAGTTACTTTTTTTTGCTTGTGAAAACCGCTATTTTTGGATAAAAGTCTAGTAAAACTGACTGGGAATTACCTTTTTTGTCAACCTATTTTTCGGTAAAAGTGTAGTGAAATTAGGGATAAAAATTCCCCCTTTTCAGCCTTTTACGGAACAGTTTATTGATTTTTTCCTTCTATTTTCATCCGCCATCACCAACTTTCTATGAATTCATTCATCCCCCCATCAAGAAATCCTGGAACCGTCCCTGCTAAGGGGTCTCATAAAATGCCCTGACAATCACCCAATAACAAAAGCAGTGCCAGTAGCATCATCAGTTCATCTGATAAAACTGAGATGCTAAATTTTCCCCGTATTCACCCACCTGGAGTATTCTCATCGCTTTCTCTTTATAATCGGAAAGATCCTGCCTTGCTGTATCCGACAGAGATTTTGCAACCTTCAGCTGAGATTGCAACTCAACAGCACGACCTGTTCAAACAAAAGCAGTTCCACACAAAACAGGTAAAAAAATACTAAATAACTACTATCAAATCCATGAACCCCTTTACGGCGTAACCCAGTGGCGGCTCCACCAGGGAGGGCCAGGGGGGCCCGTGTCCCCCTATTGAGTGCCTGGTCCCCCAGTGGCCCCCCAGTTAGGACCCTATACTTAATGCTACATACATTAAACAACAAATGGTTGGCCCCCATGATTAGAAGTTGCCACCCCAACGGCCCCCCACTTGCCAAATCCTAGAGCCGCCACTGGCGTGACCCGGGATAACTCGGACAGTGGAAACCAATCGCAAATGGCAGAGCCTGGAATAACTGCGGGAAAGCCCCTATTTATGACCAATAACTTATTTTTAGTTTCTAATCATATATCATGGATCCCTAGATATGCCTGGCTAATAGTCAATGACTAAGCAACCCAGTGAAGCTAGGTCGCATTAAAATAGCTTCAGATAACAGCATAACACAACATAAGCTTCAGCCAAAAAATTATTTCCAAAAAATCTGCATTTGTGGAGATTTTAAAAAAACAATTCCGTAGTTAAGGGGTTAAAAGAGAAGACTTAAAAGTGGCTTTAACCTAGCTTGTGCCCACAACAACATAGCAAGATGGAAACACTAATCATATGTAAAACAGTGGCTAAACAAATTATGTAAGTCAACTTCTGATTAGTCTATTTACACCAGCTGGCATGTTTGTGTAAAAATGAGATATTCATATGCAAAAAAATGATTGAATGCAAAAAATAAACAATCAGATGACATCCATGTAACTCTTCTGCAATTAATCCTTTTGCACTGGCAATCCATATAACTAATATGTCATACAACCATGGGTTAAAGAAATCCATCAAAGGTGTTGGCCGCATTATTGGAAATTTAACTTAATAAACGAAAAGGATTGAATTTGAATGCAATTAAAGTATCATGACAAGTAGCATCAGTGGACATTCATAAATGCTCCTACCACAGGACAACATTGATTTGATAAAAGCAAGAAACAATATATAACGTGATTATCGCATCCAATTTGACATAATAAGTGTTGTGCAGAATGTATTTGTAATTAGATTTTCAGGCCTGAAGATTTTAGATCTAAAGCATAAATGCATTTCAAATATGTTAAGCCATTAATAAATGATTAAGTTGTAAATTACTTCAAATGATCTAAACACCTTGCTCATTATATCCACTATTACCTGGTTCCAACCAAAATTGCTTACTTACCTTTTTCCTCTTCATAGAATCTTTGTATACGTCCAACTTCGGAGCACAACCGCTGCTTGTCCACTTCCATCACATTCAGCTTTTCCATCAAGTCATTCTAGAATTTGTTTCAAACAGCTAGAAAATATCTTTGTAGGACTTTCAAAAACATCATACAGCCTTAAATCGTGAAATTAATAAGTTATTATGTGAAGGCAAAGTTGCTTGATGTTCGATTCTCTCAACAAAAGCATTGAGCTTGGATTTTCACACACTGTGCAAGTCATAAGAACCTCAAAAATATAATACCCGGCGGGACTCTTACTAAAAGCTTTCAACTAACCATATTTTAAGCACGAGTTGTGTGTTGTGTGTGTGCGTGTGCTTAACACCGCACATAACTCCAATTCAGCAGAACACTTACAAAAGATAAATGAGCCGTACTTCTTCATTACCGGTATTATGACTCTTGCATATCTAATATTATGCTTTATAGCAACAGCAAAGACTACAATTATCTACATTATATAAACATCATTAGCATTCTTGAACCACCTGTAACTGCTGGTAGGCTGTCTGCTCCTTCTTCAGTTGAAATTCGTAATCAGCCAGCTTCATTTCAAGTGAATCAAGAGAATGATCGCCAACGCCCGTTGTGACTGGTTGGTCACGCAAAAGCCTTAATTGACGTAAAAATATCCATCATATAACATGTCACCGTCCAAAAGGCAGCGCATAATATTAGATGCAGGTGATCAATGCTATCATTCTGCAGAATTATCATATAATGATATAATGCATCAAGCTGCAGAAAAGAGAAGATCATAAACTGACAACCAATCACTGTGTCTGGATAAAATGAGATCCCTTACGATAATGATGAAAAACACTAGTAACTATTCATCAATTTTAAAAATTATTTTAAATTCATTTTAGTGCTGACAGAATGTTAAAACTTGTTGCCTGATATACAGTACTATTCAGATTATTACACACTTCAACAAGGTGGTGCACCCACTAACCGAGCTCCTGAAACTGTTGAACTGCTGACAAAGGAAACTCCTGATCTCAGACCTCCTAACCTTTGGCTGCCAAACAGTCCTGTGACTTAAGCGCGGTTGATTATAAGATTTGGGGAATAATGCAGGAGAAAGTTTACAGTACAAAGATTAGAACCATTGAAGAACTCTGTGAACAAATTGTGAACATATGGAATGAACTTGATCAGCTGGTTATATATTGATGCAGCTATTGGTCAATTTAGAGTGCGTCTTGAAGCTTGTGTTGGAGCCAATGGAGGACACTTCGAACACAAATTTTAGTTGCATGACAATTAACATTCTGTCAGGACAAAGATGAATTTAAAATATTTTAATTTGATGAATATTTACTAGTGTTTTTCATCATTATCGCAAGGGATCCTGTTTTATCCAGACACAGCATACATACGCATACACACGCTCGCATGCACACATGCATGCACAATTTCATAATTCGATCTGTTAACCTAGTAAAAAATATATTAGTCATCACTGTCATCCAGGGAAGGGATAAGAAAGGTGTTTCCTTCAGTTTTACTTGAAATCAGTTTGTGAAGCTAAAACACAGCATAGATCAGCAATTTGCAAACTAAGGCCCATGAGCATGTCTTAGTTGGCCAGTTAGATCCTTTCCAAAAGGCAAATTTTGTCAACTGCTTCTGTTGAAAATGCCACAACTTTTTCATGCCAATCTACATAACACACCAGCTTGTAAACATGCTTGTCTACACATCTTATTCTAACCTATGCACATACACAATCAATGGATTTATGCAAGTGGTAGGGGTCAATGTGTAATGGCCAGACTTAGAGTTGGAATGGCACAAGTTCTCACTGTATTGAGACTGATCATTGCTATGTGAGGACAATGGACAAATACCCATTCATGGACTAAGATACAATAAAGAAATAGAAATCAAGAAAAGATGGGAGGAGGGCGGAGTCAAGTCCGATTGGAGTGGAACATATAATTACATCTCAAAGACATATGCCAGATAATTTCAAATGCTGTTCTGTCAGTACTAAGAATGCCAGATAAATACATTTTATGTTGACATATGAAAGTTTCGGAAAAATTCATCAAAATGAATTTTTTTAATACATATTCTTTTCTAAAAAACAAATTTTTATATACCATTCTACATATGTCATATACTGAGAGAAACTGAATAAAACTTCATTTTAAAAAGTATATTCATGATGACCTGAACCAAGGGTTTATTGACCTTAAACTATAAAGGCAAATCAATATTGTAGCCATTGGTTGGCTATAAAAATTATTTAAATGAACTTTACATAACTTTAGTACAACATAATCAAAAATCCTTCTGGCTATAGGTGCTAACACTTAAGCACTTTTACCAGGTGGGAAAATTTCACCTGAAATCATTTGGGATTGCAAAACAAGCTGTGCTTGGCAGCAATATCTGGCCATCTGCCATTAATGACACAACTGTACCTCATAACTTTATAGACCTTATCCACAGGTGTACACAGCAGCAATGCAGTCAGTGTTATTTGATGCTAAAATTGCTGAATCAAAGTATTACCAGTAAATAAATGCCCACTGAAATAAAAATCAGTCTGTTTCTGTATTTTACCAGTTTCTGAATAGATAAATGTTTTCCAAAAATCTGGAAAACCTTTAGACAGAACTATGTAACATCAGATGAAAACACTTCAAATGCTACCACAATTACCACATTCAATAAAACATCTACCATATGCTCTGATACACAAAAATTACAGTTTCACTAAAAAACAGTATTTACTGAAAAGACATAGGCCTAACTCAAGTTACCACAAAACAACAATCAAACATAAGACATCAGAAAGACCAAGATGAATTCTAGCTTTCATAAGTCATGAAGATATAAACAATTTAGGCAAAATCACTCAATAGGTCGGACAACAACTAATTTCAATGAAAATAGAAGGAAAGATTGTAAAATTAATTATCAATGTTTTCATCGAAGGTATAGCAACCAAGAGAGTTTTATCTACTTTTCACAAAGCGTTATTAATGCCAACATAAAAATTATTTATTATATATATATATTTATTTATTTATAATTTTGAGCCTAGTACTATAAGAAAAATTTCTTAAGAATCATTTTCAAGGACCATAAATAATACAATAGTGGTTACATAATTCTGTTATGAAACTGTGAAACCAAAGACCAACTACTTGCCTTTGATTTTCTGCCTGAAGCTGATCGACTGAACGCCTGGAACTTCCCAGTTCTTGGTTGACCTCCTCTAAGCGCACTTTCAGAATTGCCAGCTGAGTATCTTTTGTGCCGAGAGCTTCCTGCATGTCTGCCAGTCGAGCTCGCAGTTCCTCGGCACTTTTCGAAGCTCGAGATTTATCGGTCAGTTGACGGTGCATTTGCTGAAGTTCTAGAAATTAACATTCAGAATTTAAAACAGACACAAATGCAATATAATGCATTCTCTGCAATTCATTGTGACATTTTTGTGACAGGACTTGTCGAACTCCTACGATCAATTCGCGAAGAACTTGAAGACATTTATTTGCGACTTCTTATGAATGTTAAATATGTGCAGCGCCCTTGACTTTGGTAGACGCCATGCGTACGGTGCTATATAAATTGTCTAAATAATAATAATAAGTAATAATTTTAAACATATTTTAGTTTTGCTATACAGTTGAAAGACCTGTGACATCAGCTAAGTACAGTGTAGTGATAACTGCACAGCAAAACAAAATTTATACAAATCTGCTGCTGCACACATCCACAATTATACAAGTTTCAATAGTTTTGCTCAGCATTCAGACATTCTAGTAAATAACTCTTGCAATTTTGATTACTACTGGCAAATTTTACCACAAAAAAACCAATAAAATATCTGGAAATATATTGATATGCATTAGAGCTCATGCTTGATTTACGCATAACCCTTTATTTCACCACACAATTTATAACAGAACAAAAAATATAAGAATTGCTTTAACAAACATTTAAAATCAATGTAAAACATTCTACAAAAATTAATGCTAACTAAAGCTCTGTTACTTATGTGTACTGCAGCATACTTTATACTACTCATGATAAATGAAGAAAATCCTAAATCTCAGCAAAATAAATATCATGCATACCGTCCTGAGCATCTTGGTTCCGTTTAAAAACAGAGCTAAGCTCTTGTGTCAAAGCTGCCACCTCCTGCTTAAGGAATTTATTCTCATTTTCCACAGACAACTCACTAGGTTCCGTTTTTCCTTTGTCCGATTCTTCGCTAACTGATTTTGTCCGCAAGGCCACAACTGGTATCTTAATGCCATCAGGAACCAAGTTACTATGCTTGCTATCATCTGACTGAATCGGCGACTCAAACTGACAAACAGTCGAAGAAGATTTTTCTTCGCCATTGCTTGCCAAGGAATTCAACTGTCTGTTCGGCTGAAAGCTTCTATGAGAGGGCTTTACTGACGCTTCTGGACTGTTGAGAAACTGAAACAACTCTTCGTCCTCGTCTTTAGCGCTCTTCACCGCTCCAGGGGTAATTACCGAATGAGTTTGGCGTTGTTCAGTTGGCACGGTCTGAATCTGACCGGTGGACGTAGTCTGTTGGAAATGCTGCAGCGTCGTCGACTGGACGATTTCCTGGTCGTTGAGTCTGTTGAGGTTGACTGGAACGCTTGAGGAAAGTGAAATCTGGCGGCCAGTAATGGGATCGCCGCTCCGCCCAGCGTAGAACGAAGTGGCGTAGCCGCCTTCGAAAGGTTCGTGGTGGAAGTTCCACTCGACGGGGAACACCGCTCTCGGTTCGACCGCGTCCTTCTGGAGGGCCTGTCCGGCGGCCTGGTCGACGAGATTCAGGAAATTCTCGGCCCGACCGGCCAAGCTCCCGATCCACGACATCACAACCCTTTAACGCTCGATTTAGACCACAATAAGTTCAAGAACCAGTTCACTTATCGCGAATAAACGATCATAGAACGGCTGATATTGTGATTGGTCGTTAAAACAGTAGGATATTTTATCGAATTTTAGAAAAACTAATAAATAAACTTCAACTGTTTCTTTTTGTTGACAACAGCTTTCGATTAAAGAGCTCTACAAAGAAATATGTTTTACTTACTTACTTACTTGACGCCACTTCCGTTGCCCACGTCCAGTTTTTTTCTCTCAACGCATTGAAGGCAATGTGAATATTTATTAACCGCGTGATGTCTGATTATTAATATATTCATTAGCCATGTGATTGTTATAATATAATATATAATATAATATATAATATAATATATATAGTAATATAACAAGGTTTACAGTGGTTCAGTAGGGACTGCCCTGTGTGAGAACCACTGTTTGTGACGAATACTAGTTTTACTTCTTTATATAATTTAAATATACTTATTAGTGACGTGTTGATAAATATTGATAGTCATATAAAAGACATATATCGTTCACAAAGAACATAGGAACAATTAAGGCAAGCTTGTTGCATGTTGTCGCCAATACTTTTCCTCAGAATTCTAGAGAGGGGCATTTAAAAAGTAAACTTGAAATTTACAGATGATGTCAAGTTATGTGTGAGAAATGTCCCGGATATAGGCCTACTGAACAAATCACAGTGTTGTGAGGTTTTTGATTACTTGTAATAAGTTACTTGTAATTTATTTTTAAGGTAGGAGTAATATATTGTTCGTTGTAACTTATCACTTGTCAACTAAAGTAACGAATTAGGCCTATTGTAATAAGGATCTAATTGCAATCAAAATTCTAATTATTTTCTATTTACTTTGCTTGTGGCTAATTGTCAGTGAAGTATGAAAGTGTCGGTATTAGTACGGATAAATATTGCGATATCAGTTCTGTATTCGGTATATATACCGAGTCACCCACTCACCACCAGAATAGGCATTAGACATAGATACAAAATCATGTTTTATGGCCCTTTTATGGGTGTTGATTGTTGACATGCCAGACATTAAAACCTAAAATTTAATTTTAAAAAACTAGAAAACTTAAATAACCTAATTACTCTAAAAACATATTACCTAAATTTCCTTTTTAGAAAACGTAGGTTTTTCCAACCCTGGTCTGAGGCTCTGAGCCAAAACGAGAAAGTCGACGATTGGCTTACTTGCTTTATTCACAGCCAAATGCCGCACTGTGCGAGAAGTGAGCGTTGTTTTCATTGTCGATAATAACACAATGGAGTTGGGATCAGGCTTTGGATTAGATTTTCCCCCAATATCCGTCGTCCGATCGACTCCTCTCCGCGGAAAATGTGAACAGTGAGGAAGACCAAAGCTTACGATCGCCATCGTCGACGACCTTTCGTCCGAAACCGACGCCCGACCCTCGGCGAACCGTTCCCTCTGCATCCCTCGTACCCTCTAAGTACACCCCTCGATTGTCCGCTCGGAGG
Organism: Metaphire vulgaris; assembly: GCA_018105865.1. Lineage (NCBI taxonomy): Eukaryota > Metazoa > Annelida > Clitellata > Crassiclitellata > Megascolecidae > Metaphire > Metaphire vulgaris. The sequence continues at coordinate 6,726,020 of CM030858.1, forward strand.
TATGCCAGTAGTTCTGTCGACTTAAAATATATTACTGCTTCAACTAATCGGTTGTATTTTTCGTCAGTGATTCTGTTAGGTTGATGTATTCCGGTTGTGAAATTTTAGATACACGATTTCAGTGGCATTCCTCCATTCCATTACACGTATAAATTTATATATATATATATATTTTCACTATATTTGTACACGTTATGTGTAGTGATTTCCGCAAGGTTAAAATCACTTCACCGACGGGAATCTGTATACTAGAAAGTTGTGACGGCAGATAGTTATAATTCTGAAACATTTAACATTTGACATAATTCTCAACTGGGGTATTAGCCGTATATACCAATCAGGGCCATCACTGACTAATCCCAATCCTAAGTATGGTTTTAAAATAATTTGCATGTTCTATTTAGTGATACTTAACCATTGGCTCTGTGCTCATGCTGAAAACCCATCCCCTTTTCTTCTAATCTTCTTTGCTATCTCTGCAATGCAAAAGCTGGAGTCATTAAATAAAGTCACTGTCTGACAACTGGTTATATTACAGTTCCATTTTTGTGCAACATTTCCTCTAGTAGCCTGTGACTTTCCAACATATCTGTATGTTTGTGTGTATGTACATATGCCAAATATTGCAGCCTTGAAACATAAATGGCTACAGAAGTGCTTCAGATGCTGCCACTCAGTTCATTTGGTTGCTCTTGGTGTCTATTTTTAGTACACATTCTTTTTGGTCTTTCTAACCACTGCCCAGTTGTTTTCAGTACTGAAACTGATATATTTGTTTTACTGCAACCAGCCAAAGTCTTTAAAAAATAGTCTTATGGGCTTATGGGAGGGTGTTTAGCAGACTGCCAAACCGAAATATCAGTTTTAGGGGGTGACTGGAGTTAAATATACTTTGCATGCCATGGTTGATAGCAATCTGGTTGGAATGTATTTTAAGAAATGTGGCATAGCAATGTAAGGCAGTTGATTTCATCTATTCTAAGGTCACTTTCATTAACCATTGTTCCAATTACCGGTATTCATTTGTGGCTTGCAATAGATTGTAATGTAATGTAGCAGAGTATTTATATAACATCTTTTCAAGACAAACACTCAGAATAAACATGATTTACATGATTTAAGCTTGTAGGGTTTGAGAAGAAAATCAAGACATTTTTGTCTTTAGGTTATCTCCTACCATTGATTTGTTCAGTGACTATCGACGTCAAATGTTTCCATGATTTTAAAGTAGCTTTCAATGACAAGCAGAATGATTTGCATCTTGAAGATTAATTCTCATGTTTGCCAGCAAAAAAGCTGATAATTTGAGAATCACTTTAAATGAATAGAATGCATCAGTGGTATAATGTAACATATTTTGGATTAATATTTGTATACAAATGTTACTCTCTATTAGGATGTCGTGTGTGCGCGTGCATGGGCATGTCTGTGCGCATGTCTGTGTGCATGTCTGTGTGTGTGTGTGTGTGTGTGTTTGGACTGATGAAACTGTTAAACTGGTATCTAACGGGAATATGCAAAGTATTTACTCTAACCCTATGACTTTAATTCGGGTATTCATAACCTTGATATAGTAGATTATCATAAAATTAGACACTAGTCAGAGACATTGCACCCCATCTGATGTCAAGTAAAGAAGTATTTGTCATGTCAGATGACAAACCTGCTTTTAGAAGTATCAGTTTGCAGAGGATGATTTTGCTGCTTGTGACATTTGTAAAAATCACTTCAGCTGCATATGAAATTTAATCCTATATTAATATGCTTTGTTCACCATGCTTGTATTTTCCATTCATCACTTAGTTTGCTTACAATGTTGATACTGAATGGTGTTACTTAAATATTAGTATATTAGAAGACAGTAAAAGAAATGATTCATTGGGTGTACCCTGGGCAAAGTCTCTTAAAACTGAAATTTTGACAGGTTTTCACCTAAAGCAAGGATATCTTAGTCTTAAAAATTTGGATTGCCTTTGCTAGGGTGATTTTAAATAGTAAGAAGGATGGAAGTCTTTGACAGTTGAAAAATGGCTCTTTCAGTCCTGAAGCTATGGAATTTAAGATTTTATTAACTGGAATTGATCCTGTGTATTATTAGTTGAAAGAGTTCAGAATTTGGCATTCGTTTATTATTATATTATTATTCGTTTATTATTATTATATTATTCGTTTATTATTATTCATTTATTATTATATTATTTATTATAGGGTAGTCAGTTGTGACTTTGAAACTTACAAATTTATGGATGATTATTATTTGTCATGTCACAATACTCTATGTTTAATCTGGATAACGGGATTTATAGCTTTTCTGTGCTGTTTCCTTTCAATGCTTTTTTTGCTTGAAATGTGCTTAACATAGGATGCTTCTAAAAGTAATGGTGAGAATCATCAAACATCAGAAGAAACTGGTTTTTATTTCAGTTGATGTTATATTTAATATGGTGGGTTTAACAGCAATTATAACAAAATTCTTTCAAAATTCAAATATATATATATACAGTATGATGAAATGCTTCTTGATCATTGTTTACTCTGTTGATTGTTTTTGGTAATCATGTATTTATCAGGGGCCACAGTGGAGTAGTGCCAATGTGCCATGCAACCGGACGGTGGTGGGTTTGAATCTGACCCTGGTTACTGCTTAATGACCTTGGGCAAATAGTTCACTCCTTAAATGCTTAACATGCATTAATAACCATGTAATAATAATAATAATAATAAGTTTGGGTTAGTTACATGTCAAAAGATATATTACGGATTACTAGTTGCCCTTTGAATCCCCCCCCCAATGCATCTTCAATCAAGAATCAAGAAGGTGATCATCTAACAAGTGTGAAAAACTGCTGATAACCTTTGTTTTGCTTGTCAGTCTTTTCAGGGTTTACCGTGCCCAGACTCCCTACATCTTTCTAGAAATTCATTGCTACCCTTCATCAACTTTCTAGAAATTCATTACATTGCTCCACCAAGAGTTTTTGTTAGAACTGCCACTGATTACAGTAATAAGTTACTGTCTAAAAATTGTAATATATTACTAATTGCTATTACTTTTTTAAAAGTAACTTGTTACTTTATAGTTTACTTGTAGAAACTAGGCTAATACCGGTAACTGCCAGTCACATCACACAAACATCAATGTCTACCATGACAAAAAGTACTCAAACGTATGTTACAGTACAGTAATTTGTCACTTATAATTAAAATTTAATAATTACATTCTACTAAAGCTGAAGCTTTTTAAGTTACATACTTTACAGTTTTGAAGTCACTAACATGGAAAAAAACCAGAATTGTCCTGTAAAGAAACCCATTGCATCACACTTTTCATACCACACTGCCAGTTTTGCCAGAATAAAAGTAACTAGAAAAGTAATCAGAATTTTGGTTACAATTACTTGTAAAAAGATAACTTATTACAGTAATTCATTACTCTAGCAGAAAAATAATAAGTTACAGTAATATATTGCCTCAAAAATAATACCAGGTAAGTTACAAGTAACTTATTGCAAGTAATATAATACTTCACAACACTGATAATGATAATCCAATGCCTACCTTGTGTGTTAGTGTCACCTTTACCTCTGTGACAGGCAGTTCAATGTGAGCATTGTTTGGCTATTACAAGGTTTTGGTTAATTTTTAATTGTGCAAAATTAAAAGTTTATGGGAACAGACCTGTAGCACTTTTATTGCATTTGTTAACACAATCTACAACCCAAATCGAAGCTGGTATTGAAGACAGAACAGACAAAGCCTTTTTACTCTGAACCTATTAGACTTACTGCTATGTGATGCCATAGCAGTATATTATGCAATTCAGCCTTGACCTTATGTATTACAATGGCAGTTTGTGTTGTTATTGACAAATTCAAGGTTTTTGCATATTCAGGTCATTTGTTGCATGATAATAGATAAGTGTTATAAGACCTAGGCCTATGTGCTCATTGTATCAGAGGTCAGTGCAACAGTAAATTGTGATTCAGTACAAGTACCAAACAGCCAGGCAATGCTTAAAATTATGGAGTTTTAGTAATTTATGCATTGGAATATGATATGCCAGCAAGACATCACTGTAAATTTTGGGTGTGGCTCTTTGTTGAATTGAGCATTTTGTTGTATTGAAAGTCAGATCATGTGTCAATGACTGTTTCCTATCCTGATTATTCTGCCTCTCACAAGTGTGATATTCTTCTCTAGATCAGTTGTCATTTCTGTGTAAACTGGTCAGATTCGCTGTTGAAGGATTGATTGAGAGATGGCTGTTGGTTTGATCTTTAATGAATTACGACATATGTTCTGAGCTCATGTTGGGAACCGTTCAACATCCTTGTTTTCATTTGCTGTACCTGAGTTTTTTTACTCATCTTCAAGCAATTGGATATATTTTTCCTTATAGTGCAGTTCCAGAGTTCACATTTGTAACAATGAACGCAACAAAAGTCCACATGCATGGCAGACGTACACACATTAGTATACATTTCTATTTGTGCATTTTTCCAATAAGATAAGACATGTAGCTATGTAGACTCAAAACCCATAGGACCTTCAGTTTTAGGTTCCATTGACTGAGTGAATATTGTTGCCATTCCACTGATGTACTCACTCACAGCTGAGTGCCAGATGCCAAAAAATCAAAAGATTTAAGCTGCAGCCAAGGTTTGAACCCTGGTCCTCATAACTGGTAGACTACCAGGTAGTACCGTAGTCCACCTGGCTAACCACCTGTGTCCAATGTCTAATGAGATTGTTCTTTCAGGTTTTCATTCATAAATGTGATTTTGGGTGTAAATTCAAAAGATTTTATATAGTTAGGGCTGCCGGTTTAATGCGATTATGCGATCACATATTTAAAATTTTTATAATGTGCTGCATTTTCTTCTGTTTTCCGCACGTGCAATTTTTGCTTAAATACGTGTCAATTTTATCCGCATTTTTTGCTATTTTTTGTCACATATACCGTATAACAGTTTACAAAATGTGAGCTGAAATAGGTGCTGCCTAAATGGGAAATTTAAGCACATAAATGGGAAATTTCAACATTTCCCGCATATTTAGGACAGCTGTGTCCCGCATATTTCCTGAAAAATTGCGGCATTAAACATGCAGCCCTATATGGTGTCATTTTTGAAATGTCATTCTATACATATGAAGGAATGATTGGTATGAGGAATGTCACATTTTGGGTGTTGGGGCCTTCTTAACTAGTACCTGAGATTTTTGACGTTATGTACGTTATGTACGTTATGTACGACACAGAAGGCAGTAGTTAGGATGACCTCAGAGTGAGATTATTTTTGGATGTTGTGGTTATTAAAAACCTTAAGTGGGCAAGAAGACAGGTAGGCCTTAGATGATTTTCTGATGACTCATGGCTTTTAGCCTGTGATAATTAACTGTCCAGTCACAGCCATTTCTGGTTATAGATACACACTACACAGGGAGCTGATAGTTTGAAGGAGCAGAAGACCTCTTGAAAATTGCTGTAGCAATCGTTAATCATGTCCTGCATGTTGACTCTCTTCCTGTATTGGAATTTTTGTCTGTTGTGATTGGATTGCCACTTGCTCAGTTAATTAATTCACATTACGGTTCTTGATGTTAATGTTTGGCTGCACGTAAAATGGAATTCATGAAAAGTTCAATTTGAAATACAGAGGTTTGTTTTGTAACAAATACTAGGACTCTGCCATATTTGTACATTTTTAGACGAGACGTTATTCATGCAGCATATATTCATTTATGTGTTCTGATTGAACGATTGCCCTTGAGACTTGATACCGTTTGAGCTTACAGTAAGATTTAAGATGGGTGCATGTATATCTTAAAGGAAAGAAAAACTTGTTGGTAGGTTTGTTTCTGTACTCCTGTGGAGTATTGAGTCGTATTTTGGAAAATGTTTTAGTTTTGTTGATGTTCAGGTTTTTTTAAAAAATTACTTTCAGACATCCTGTGGGTTATCTCATTTCACCAGAAGCTTCATTTAGCTTAATTCTGTTAGTAGTTACGGTAATTGTATTTGTCCAGATGGTGTAAGATAGGGGTACTCAAACTTTTTTGAAGCCGGTCCACATTCAGTCTTCTGTCGTTCCTGAGGGTCGATTAGTTACAAGGGAAATCATATTATTCCTTTGCCTATTACTTTATTATTATTATTATTATTATTATTATTATTATTATTATTATTATTATTATTATTATTATTATTATAGAAGCCAACTTATATAGCACAGTACACATGAATAAAGTTCAAAATCAAAAGCGCTTTACAGCCCAAATGATTTTTGAAAAAAGAATGTTTTGAGTTTCCGCAGGAACCGTTCAGTTAGTCTCTGTGGTAATCTTACTCGGTAGCATGTTACTTATTAGGCAACTACAAGTAACCTCGGGTCCATTTAATAGGCTGTTATAATTTAAACAAGGAACAGATAAAAATAACAAAATCTAAAAATGCAAACAATAAATTTTATATTTTGTGGCAGCATATTAACAATCCTCCCACTTTAAAAATGGTTTTAGGGACATTAGTTCTTGTAGTTGGATCTGGGGCAGAGCCCCTAGTTGCAGAAATTTGAGTGACATTAGAATTAGAGAATGAACTCTGTTGCCTATTTTAAAGGCTTTAATTACCTATGATTACCAGTAATAGCTGAGTGACCAAAAGCTGCGATACAACTACGGATATCGATTCTGTTCCTTGGTGTGGGCAAAGTAGGCGGCTGCCTACAGTGGCACTTGGGGGGGGGCGGCATTTTTAAAGTAAAATTCTTTCCATTAATAATTTTTGACGATTTTGCAGGTACAATTATGATATTACTATGAGCTTACCTTAAAGTGCCTAAAAATTGTGCTACACTTTTGAATATTATAGATACCCGTAGATATGGACCTACAGTGGCAAATTTTGCCACTTTAAGGGGCCACTTTAAGGAGCGGCGCTTATAAGGAATGCAATAAAATGTGCACAAGAGAGTTATAGTGATAATAACCTAGTTATATCTTGTTTGTACAATCATATTATTGCTTTGCGTGTGCGCACGTGTGTGTGTGTGTGGGGGGTGGCAACATTACATCTCGCCTACTCTAAATAAATTTAAGTGGTTTAGTAGGGCCACTAAAATTGAGGCTCAAAATTTTCATGCACACATTCGAAGAGCTGTGGCGGTCCACAAAAGCCATCTTTGCGGTTCTGCGGTTTGAGTAGCTCTTGTGTAAGACTTCATTTGATATGATTCGAGGGATCTAATTGCCTGTACTAAATGTTCCTGTAATGTAAATGTGTGGTCTGTAAGACATGACCCCTGCAAACTTCAAGAAATGCATGAACATTGTCTTGCTGTCAAATTTCTCAATTAGAAACATAGCAAGACGGTATGGTATGGATTAATCGTTGAGTGATCAACATATTAGACATTGTAATGTAGTTGAAGGCCATAGATAAACTAAGCATTGCTCTCAGTCACAAGTGTAGAGGTCGGTGAATTGCTAGGATGTGTGTGTGTGTGTGTGTGTGTGTGTGTGTGTCTATTTACACACGTCCAGGCATATAGGGTAATGTAGAGAGAGCCAGTGACCATGACCAGAGAGCTGTTTATGGATGATGTGAAGAGATGTAGATCTCTAGGACTACGAACAAAATAAAAGATTCATGATTATAATTATTAGGAGATTCTCTGATTATTAAGATTGGAGATGTCTGCTCAAGATGTTCACTGCTCTTGATAGAGAAGGTTAAATTCCACATGTGTTATAAAACGAGGAATGTTGAAAATAGCCTGCTAGTGTTTCTTGTCGAAGTGATATTTGAAGGATTATAGAATGGTGTAGATTACTGTTATAGGGACTAATGATATCTAAAGTCTGTGGACTAGCAAGATAAAGGATGATATGAAGAAGCAAAAGCTAGGCAAAACTCATGTACAGTAATGGGAAATAGGCACCAAACACCCAATGTAAAAGGCATATAATTTAAATGTTCAGTTAATTAATTATATTAGCCTATATTGTTTGTTGGTGGCAGAAATGAGTTGAGAAAGATATTGGGAGTAAGTAGATTACAAAGAATAAGAAATGAAGACATCAGGAAAAGACTGTGGATGAAAGAGACAATAATAGATAAAATCAGAACAAAAAGACTTAGATGGTATGGACACGTAAATAGAATGAAAAGCAACAGACTCCCATATAAAGCACTCTACACATACAAAAAAGGCAAAAGAGGAAGATGAAGACCCAGGAAAAAGTGGATAGATAACATCAAAGAAGACTTCGAAAGATATCAAATGACAATAATAGATGGAATGAGATTAACAATGGAAAAAGATAAATGGAAAAGTTTTGTGTCTAGCTATTGCCGCTAATGAGTTGGCAGAAAGCAACTATGATGATGATGATGTGATAATGATATTGCTTTGTGAGTGTGTGAATGTCGCTTGTGTCCCAGTTCTCATCATGGCCATATTAGAGAATTAGGACAATTATTCAAGAACAGCTTTTAGCCAGATATGGTAATTGTCGGAATAGCGTTGTGGGAAATGCAACGAAAAACAGTCATCAAGCAGATTTTGGGAAAGTTAAAAACGTTTGTCATTTGCTTGTCTAGACGAGCGTCGTTGAACGAAAGTGTTGGAGGTTATTGCTGATTTTTGAAGAACTTGTTTGTGCCAAGGGCTGGCATGTACTAACTTATAGTTTGTATGACATTTAAAACATTGCTGCCATTTTTAACCAGGAGGTGACAAAAAGCATTCTAAGCAGATTTTGTTGCCTATATTTTTGCCATGGTTTGATATGATTGAAAGAATACCAAAGAAGGCATTATACAACTATGATGAAGGGAAAAGGAGAAAAGGAAGACCAAGAAAAACATGGATAGAAAACTTAAAAGAGTATGCAGAAGAAATGGAAATGAACTTAATCCAATTGACCAGAGCAGCAAGAGACAGACAGAAGTGGAAGGATTCCTACTCATTCAGACCCATCGTCCAACCCAATAGGGAAAGACGGAAGGAAAGAAAGAAGAAGAAAGATATTTTTGCATCATTTTGTATGGCTGTTTGTAACAGGAACTTTTGAAGCTTTAAGTTTATTCAAACCTAATCGTATCACCATATGAAAGCGAGCTTTTTACTGAAAAATTTGGATTTGCAAAATTATTTAATGGCAATTTTTACAAAGTCTCAGTTTTCTGACTTATGTGTAAGTGGTTGTATGGAATCTTGATGCTATGTAAATAAACATTGTTCTTTCAGTAATCGTGGCCTCCTGTTTCATTTTTATAGCCACGGAGATGGTTATGGTATAAATTGATGTATACTAATGACAAAGTACTTGACATACTATGTGCTATCTGTGTTTCTGCAGCCAGCAACTAAATGGATTTAAATGATTTACCTCTGAAATCTGATGCATGCTTGGTTTGGGATGCTTTGATTGGTAGAAAATGTTTATTGTTTCAAAAGCATCTTATGAAACGCTTAACTGGGTAGAGTACTTAAAAACTAAGAGACACATTCCATCGAATTTCTAATCCTTAGACTATTGTAGCATTGACAGTAAATAGATTAATTTATTGGCCAGCGTGCTAATTGTTTTGTGAAGTGTTTTTCACCTTTTAACGTAGTCATGCACATGCAGTCACGCACAACTTAGGAATTTAATCATCTTTCATGACAGCTTAAAGAAGCTGATTAGTATATGCAACAGTTAGTAGGTGAAGAAAAGTTTGGTCACATGATCTTCGAGTCCAATTAGTTGTTTAGTTTCTTGCTTAATGTTAAACTATTTTTTTCAGGATGTCCATTGATTGCTAGATTAATCTGTGCTTGATGCACTTATATATAAAAGTATGTGTATATACACATATATAAGTATATATATGTGTGTGTGTGTGTGTGTATATATATATATATATACATTATATTTTAGGTTCTAATTGAATCATAATGGACCACCAGCCCAAGGGAACCAATTCTCCGGAGAATGGAAGAGCCGCAGCGATTCGGACGGCAATTTCGAAAAGTCCGTCTGTACTACGGAGTCACTTGCAGGCGCTGCAGAATCGCTCGAAAAACTTCCTCCTGACCGACTCGTGCACGATGCCGCACGCCAGCCGGTCGCCGTTCGCCTCGGGCAGCAGCATCATGAGACGCAAGACCTTCAAGTACAAGAGCGAGAACACGCTGGTTGCGATCTCCGACTACGAGGCGACACGCAAGGACGAGCTGACGCTGAGACGGGGCACGCGGGTCCACGTCCTGTCGAAAGACGCCCGGGTCTCGGGCGACGTCGGCTGGTGGACGGGAGAGGTGAACAACCAGGTGGGGATATTTCCGAGCCAGTGCGTTTCCGAACTGGTGCCGGTGGAAATCGACTTCAAGGAGTTGACGCCGCTCGGTCACATGATCGGCCACGGCGCGTACGGAAACGTTCATCAGAGTATCTGGCGGGGTGAGGACGTGGCCGTGAAACTGATGGCTTCGAATCCCGGCGACAGCGAAGACGCCAGCATTAACAGCATCCGCAAAGAGGCGCAGCTGTTCTGGCTGCTGCGTCATACCAACATCATCGAGCTCAAGGGAGTCTGTCTCAAGTCTCCGAACCTTTGCCTCGTCATGGAATATGCACGCGGAGGGTCGTTGAACAATATTCTTGCGAGGCGGTCTCTGCCACCGGATGTCATTGTCGACTGGGCGACGCAGATCAGCAGCGGCATGAAGTATCTCCACGAGGACGCTAGATTTCATGTTGTCCACCGCGACTTGAAATCCAGCAACAGTAAGGATCATGGTTCTTTCTATTGACTAATTTTACTCAATGTAAGCATCTCTTAATTACAACACGTTTACGAATAATTTGGATAAGCAATATTATTCTTTGACTTTGATTCTTGTGTAATTATCTTGAATATGAAACATCTTGACCTGAAGATTTTCTAAAGCACTGCTGTGAAAATGCACTGAGCATCACTGCATCTTCACTTTCGTAGAGTATTTTAGACACTGAATCTTTGTTTGTGAAGGTCATTTTGAGATCATATCCAATAACAGTCAGTCCAGAAGCTGTTTGGCTAGGAGAAGAATCAAAACCAAACTTATAACATGGGCATTGCTTTGCCCTGTGTATATTTTGAATACAATAATACAACATATGCACTATTCTTAGTGTATTTTGAAGTAAAGGCCATGTTTTCATGGTATTAGGAGAATTTATAAACTCTGTCATTGTGCTGATCTCTAGATAACAGTTCTTATTGACTAAGTACAGTATTTCAATTGCTGCATTTATGAGCATATATATATATATATATATATATATATATATATATATATATTGACTAAGTACAGTATTTAATTTGCTGCATTTATGAGCATATATATAATTGCCCATGCACACTGAGCCTAAAGATGATATAAATATTACTTATCTTTGACCCTATAAGTTGATCATGTTGTTAGACCAAATAATTTGATGTCAGTTGAGCTCTTTGAAGTGATTCTTCCCGATCTTAAGAATTTGTTGCTATTTTGATGATTTAGTGGAGATTGTGTATTAATGAGGTATGCAGGTTTCATGATTTAGCACAGTCTTGACCATGACTGGCAGTTATTTTGCAGTATATTCGACACCTTGATAGGAAACTTCAGTGAAATTTAACATCTTGGTTCTCGGTCCACTGGATTCTGATATAGTGATGTCAAAATTCGTTTTTTGGCTAAATTGCCGTCATTTCTCTCAGGCATAATTCCAAATTAGTGCTTCAGAGCTTAAACTTATTAATTGGAGGCAGTGGCAGCTCCAGGGGGCCATTGGGGTGGCAACTTCTAATCATGGTGGCCAACCATTTGTTAGGTATGTAGTATTAAGTATAGGGTCCCAACAGGGGCACTGGGGGGCAGGCATTCAATAGGGGGGGGGCATGGGCCCCCCTGTGGAGCCACCACTGATTGGAGGGTTTAGTAGGCTATGTCTGTGTGATATATTGGAAAGGTGTCAGGATGATTGATTAATGTATTGGATGTAATGTAATATTTGTATAGAGTTAATATAGTAATAATCAGAGGCGCTCCCGGCTTTGGAGTTGCATCATAAAGTGCAAGACTAACTCTTGCAGTGATCTGAGTGAGTATTTTTATATAGCACTTAAAAACTGGGACTTCATTTAATTTTCATGCATTTCAAATTTGCATGAATCCAGTTTCATAGAGCTGCATGACACTGGAGGCAGTTGAAATTAAAATGCTGAAAGTGTGCTTACTTTCGCGATGTATATTCTATTGGAAATCAGTAACATATTAACAGATTCTGGGATTATGAGTGTTTCAAAATATAAAATTTAATATTTTTACTATGGTAGTTCTCGTGCTGGAGCCAATTGAAGATGGCAATGTTCATGGAAAGACGTTGAAGATCATTGACTTTGGCTTGGCGCGTGAGGTTTCGCATACGACCCACATGAGCACAGCTGGAACATATGCATGGATGGCTCCTGAGGTCTTTAAATCACAAAAATTCTCCAAGGCCAGTGACGTCTGGAGGTAAAAATCAAGCATTTACTATATAGTTGTATGCAGTTGTATGTATGTGTGTACAGTTGTATTTAGTTGTTTGTAGTTGTATTTGGTTGTTGTATTTAGTTGTTTGTATTTGTATTTACATACACACATACAAGGAAGGTAAACAAGGAAGAGGCAGACCCAGAAAGAATGGATAGACAACATAAAGAAGATTTCAAAGAAAGACAACTGACAATTGCAGAAGGAAGAAAACTAACATTTGAAAAAATAGCCTGAAAATGTTTTCTGACTAGCTAGCTATTGCCACTAATGAGTTGGCAGAGAGCAATTATGATGATGATGATTTGTATTTAGTTGTATACAGTTGAATGCGTTGCTTTTGTCTTCTGTCATGTTGTGATTTTATTACACTGAGACATTGGAAAATGCTTGGACCAGTCCTAGAAATAAATCTTACCTGTTCAGATGGAAAATTCTAACGTGGAAATATTGTACTGTATTGAAAATGCAATGTTGGAATACACAAGTATTGGCTGTAGCTGTAGAAAATGCTTTGACAGGAAGGTAAAAGGAAGCGATTGGCTCAAATTTGATCCCGCTAATTATGCAGTTAGCAGTGGATATCGACTGACGCAGCAGCTGCAGTGGCATTTAGTGATAACTTATTTCTTTTCTTTTTGCCTGTTATGGTGCTATTGTCATTGTGAATATCTGTGAACCCTGTGACAAATCGTTACTGTGACATAGAAATTGTTACGCCTTACTGTAGCTTTCTTATGAGATTTGTTTTGAAATTGCAGATCTGATGAGCTACGGGTTGCGGGTGATTTTAATGGTCATGTAACGTGGTGATGATGGCAACGTTTCATTTTATAACTGACTTCTGTAACTGAGTTTTAACTGCTCATTCTGAGTATCTCGAAATTCGATGGCATGATCAGATTCTAGAGTTGAAGTAGTTGTATTGATGTATTGTATTGATGTACTGTATTGATTGAAATACAAATTTTATTACCTTGTTTTGGTTTTACATTTATTGCAGAATTACTTTTATTTGTATTGTTATCGACCGATTTTACTTCGCATGTCGTGTTACTCCGTTGAGCTTTTTGATCTCTGTATTTACCTTCTTCATCTTACAGACCTGTACTTAAGTTTTGCATTCTTGCCTTTTCACTCTTGCTGAACTTCATGGTTTTCCTGGTTATTGAACTTATTTCCATGTTTGCCTTTCCTTTGTTTACAATTTCAGTGCACCGGTATACTTGTGTTGACACCCAGTCGCATAGCCATGAAAATTTAATGTATCAATCAATCAGTTTGTTAGTTTCAAAATTAAGATCAAAGCTCGTTAGTGTTACAATTCAATATCTGAAAAATAGTTGTAAAGACAAATGCAAATATATATCATATTTTGTTATGGGATCATAGTTAGAGATACCCGGTATATTAAAATTGATGTAAAAAGAATTAGGATACTGAAAGGGAGAGGCAGGAGATGAGAAATCTCTGTCCAAAAGCCTTCTTTCTCTATGAAACAATATACCAGATACACCAGGTAGAGTTTTAAGAAAGTGACATTTTGGACAAAGCATTAAATGCTTGTAATACATTCACTGGGGGCGGGAAGTTAGAAGAGTGGTAGCAACGCTGGAGCAGAAGGTCGCGGGTTCAATTCCCGCAGGAGCCCTAAGATCGACTCAGCCTTACTCACTAGAGGGCGGTGGTAAACTGAGGAGCAGCATTAAGCTGCGAGGTAAAACGTGGGTGTGGGGAAAGTAATGGCAACCTACCCCAGATTAATGGATTGTGCCACCTACGTCGCTGATTGCTTAGATGGAGATAAGCGCTGGAACCCAACGCTCAGACTCGAGTATGGGACCTAACTTTACCTTTACCTTTTTAATACATTCACTGCATTTTAAATCTATGACTTATTAGTGTAGGATTGATACAGGTGATAGAGTGTAGAGGCAAGAATTGCATTCTCTCAATTTGCCTTAGTGATTTGAACTCAATTATTTCTACTGACTAATTAAATTCTTTTGAAGGTGGCTTGATTGGTTATATTTAATCAGAATTGATTTTAAATTAGAGGTGAATGATTCATTTGATGTGATTAGCAGAAAATTCTGCATTGCTGAAGGGTCTGTCTTCCTGCTTGGGATCTGTCAGTGTTCATTCCTATTTATCACGGGACCATAACATACTCGGCATAAATTTCTGACCTGCTAAATACTATTAGAAATATTTTAAAAGACTTTACATCAATTTGATGAGTTTCAAGTATTGCTGTTCCATAATTTTTACGGTTTCTGCAAGATAAGCATTGTTTTTACAGCTATGGGGTGGTTGTGTGGGAGCTTTTGACGGGTAAAACGCCGTACGAGGGATTCAATTTTGCCGCCATTTTATACGGCGTTGGCCACAACACGCTAAAGTTACCAATTCCAGAGTCGTGCCCTACTGACTTTAAAAATCTTCTGCAGAGTGAGTTGAAATTGCTGCGCTTTTGAATTGCTTTGGTTTATAATTCGAACTGTTTGCCGTTTAGATTAATAAAATACTTTTATTTTTGATATCATTTTCAAGCATGTAATGCGATTTTTTTAGTTTATTTATTATGTGATGGAAGATTAATTATTATTGATATGTTTTATTCTTCTATCTGTAAACACAGTAATAGTTTATTTTCTTATCATCTAGGTAGCACGTTTTATGTTTTATTTTATTATTGTTTTATAGCATCGTTTATCTATCATGATAGGCTTGTGATATAAATCTTACAGGCATGGATTTTGAAATGCTAAGCAATTATTTCTTTATAATGGTGAAGGCTGTTGGAGTCCTGAACCACATGACCGGCCGAGCTTTCGAGACATCCTATCGACTTTGGATGTCATCCGTTCTTCGTCATTTGTGGACACGTCCAACGAACACTTTCAGTCGATGCAGGACAACTGGAATCAGGAAATTGAAACCATGCTTGAAGAACTGAGGGTCAGAGAAAAGGTAATTGTCAAAAATTTTCTCATTCTGTTTTCAATCCTGTACAGGGTGGTGCAAAAAAATCCGGACTAGTCACATTAGGTTTGACATTTAATATAGTCCGGGTTTTTTGCGCCACCCTGTACATATGTGTAAGTAGTTCCGTACTGCTGGTGTTCGATGTGTATTTTGCAGTGATTTTTGAATAATTATGCTTGCCATTATCTCGGAGTCGATATAAGGTGTCTACAATACAATACTTTGGGCATCTAGCAAAGACCGCTCCCACAGAGGATTCTCACAGAGCGATTATGGTGTGCCTTGGTTGTCCACCCTTGCCCCCACCCTCTGGCTGTGTGTGCTTTTATTTTTATAGTTTCAATTGAAATGGCTATTTGCTCTTAACCCCTTAACCGGGCACGACGGCTCAGAGCCGTCCAGTTTACATTGAGTTACAGATTTATTCCCCAGTTAAGGGGTTAACGGCTTATATTATTTACATTGGTTTTGACATTGGTTGACTGTCTTCGTCGTAGGAACTGCACGTGAGGGAAGATGAGCTGAATCGAGCACTTGTCCAGCAGAAAGCTCAAGAAGAAGCACTCCACCGTCGTGAGCGCGACTTGCTCATCCGTGAGCTGGAGCTTGTCGAGCGAGAGATCCACGTTGTCATAACGCAGCAGACGAACAACAAACCGGAAAAGAGAAAGGGGAAATTTAAGAAAAGCCGGCTGCAACTGGTTAAAGCTGGTGGAGGGATGAATATCAGTGGACCCTGTGGTTAGTTTTGACTGTTGCATAGAAATTATTGAATTTTGTTGTGGTTTTCTAACATTAGTTTGATTTTAATTTTTTACTGAAAAGTTATCTATATCCATGATGAATGTTTTCTAAAGTGGTTGTACAAACTAAATTATATAACAGAAGAATTGTGTTTATTGAATGCATTAAATAGTAATTTTTAAAAAATAATTAGCTGACCTTTCATTTCAAAAGGGAGGTGTGCCTATAACATTATGTAATGTACAACTTAGCAGCCAGGTTTGAAGGAAATTGTTTTTTTCTTGCAGATTTCAAACATAATATAAATGTGAAGCAGGAAAAACCAAGCCCTGATAGTCCACCGATGTCGCCAGACTACCTCCCTCGTCTCACCGTCAACTGTAAGCAATTTATTTTATTTTTGTAAAAGAAACTGGTTTTATATCATTGATAACAGAGAAACTATTTTTAAAAAAATCCTTATTGAAAGAATTGGCATACAAACATTCTTTAAATGGTTTCTGCAAATTTAGCATTCTTCTCGAAAACTAGACGTATTATGCAAATTTTCATACAGATGTGGCCCTGTATAGTTATAAAGCAACAATGTGTAGGGGTGTGGTGGAGAAGTGGTAGGATTCTTGCAATGCAATTGGAGGGTAGCAGGTTCGAGTCTGTCCACATACACTGTTTAGTGGCCCTGGACAAGATACTCGCCTCATTTGTCTTTGAGGAAGGCAACAGGACACCACCTCTCTGAGATCATCACCACAAGAGAAAAACCAATTGGAAGTGCTTTAGAACATCATCATCATCATCATCGGTTCGCAAAGTCGGTTGTGGCAGTTGCGATCACTCTCCACTGTTCTCGATCTTGTGCAGCTTCATATGCCTCTGTGGGTGTTAATCCGCAGTCACGAGATATTTTTTCATCCGCATAAATAGTGGTCTCCTTCGCATGCGTCTCCAAGTGTCCAAAGGTCTGTAGCCACTTTCAATCTTGTATGCAAGGCAAAGGGCAGCATTCACTGGGGCGTGTTCTGACATCCTTGCCACGCGGCCGAAAAGTCCGAGTTGACGTGAGCTTACAGATGATGTGAACTTACAGACGAGTCGAGTCTGATTTGACCGGAACATTTGTAAATTTCCTCGTTCTGAATGAAGTCGTACCATTTGACACCCAGAATCTGGCATAAGTTGCGAGTATGGAAAGATTCCAATTTCTCCATCGTTAGGTGTCAAAAGCGGTGATGACTTGTTTAATGATACATTTTTAAGCATATGCAGGCCCGCCGAGAGGGGGAGTAGAGGAGCAAATGCACGGGCCCAGAGGTCTGTAGGGGGCCCAGGTGGGTCAGGTTAGGGTTATTATTAGATGGGGGCCCATCAAAGGCATTGCTTGCTGACACTGACAAGAAAAAAAGGTTGTTGCCAAATTTTAAACTTTCTATAGGCCCCGAGGGGACTCTGAACAGGGGCCCAAAATTACTCTTGGCTGCCCTGAGCATGCATAATTCATTTTATTATCATGTACTGCATTCTAAATTAAATTTGATGACAGATCCCTCCAAAAATGGCCCCACAAGGCAGACATGGGGACCAAACCATGTCAGAAAAGTGAAGACCGTGAAGCAAGGCTTTGGCCATTTTGGTTGGAGCAAAAGCGCGCCAAATCTTGACAAAACACTTGCGTACACAGGAAATCAAGCAGCCTTAAATGCTTTCAAGCATTTTGGTAAGCTAAGTTTAAGTTGTCTGTCTTTGTTTTCTTTTGTATTGTTCAGTAGTTGAGTTTTGCAGTATCTTCTTGTTGCATTGTTTTTGATGACTAATGTAGGTGGGATTTTTGTACTGATTGATCAAATGTGGGATTTTGTTTTATTTATTTAATTTGCCTTACGTTAAGAAAAATTAAAATTTATTTATAGCCAGCATCAAGTGACATTTATTAAAGCACCCTTGACTTTCACCTTCACCATATCTGCTTTGCTATAAAGTTACCGCGTAACTGATTGTCATGCAATATTTCTGCCAATTCCAAATGAGCTTAGATTTTCTGATGCATATCGAAATCATCTTTAGGAGTTTAAATATTGGGTGGATGGCAAAAATGAAAAACGTATCTGTAATTTGGATTTGTGATTAGAATATGGCGAGAACGAATGGCCAGAGCAGCTTGGAGAGACGAAAGTCAAGGCTCAGACGCCCGGAGCAGTGAGTGAACCCGGGACGTTGAAGCGATTTGCTGATCGTTCTCGTCAGGACTTGGTGCTTTACAAAATGGCCGCTCTACTGGCATCGGTCGGCGCAGGATTTGACATTCGCATCTCGAACACTTCCGCGATCCACCCGCAAGTTCCGGGTGCGACAGCAAACCAAACGGCGACGCCCGTTCGCTGGAAAGAGGCGTTCATCGGCCAGAGACGAGATGCCTACTGCTCGGCCATCCGTGACTCGTTCATCGAACCGGAAAATATGTTTAATGAGGGCGAGACCGATTCCTGTTCGCGATTGGAGATCATCAACAACACTTTCCACGGTATAACGACTCACTATAGGGCCAGCATTAACATTGAAATGCCACAACCTCTGACCAAGCAGGTGCTCGACGTCAGAAAAGCTGATAGCGTGGACTCGATGACGCCATCTAGTGACGACAACTTTGGCGCTGCGACTTCGGCATCAGGGCCATCTTCGCCTTGTCAATTGTCAGTCGATGACCTTCACTGTGATGCAGTAAACGTGTCTTCGTCCGCGTCGCTCGAGTCGACAACCGGCGACCACGAAGCGAACATTCTCTGTCGGCCGGTGCCGAAACGGCGTAACGAGAACTCGATATCGCATCACCAACGTACTAACGGTAGCGTAGAACTGGGCTCAGGTGACAAGTTGAACGATTCATGCTGCTTAGCAAAAGACACTGCCTATCCGGTCACAACGACTCCAAGTATCACAGACGACCGGCAGTACAGGCAGTCTCGGCCGTCTAAGGCACCAGTGCGGCCGGACACGCTGAACGTGGTTCCAGTGGCCAGTCAGATGAACGGCGTCATTCCGAAGCCCTACACTAGTCGTAGTACTTCGTATCGCATCCTGCAAACTTCGTCCAATTCGTCTCTTGTCTACGTGGGCAACGGCTTGGGAGGGCATCAGGGTAACAGTATTCCATCTCTGCGGTCGGTGACCTCACCGGGCAGCACACCACCGCACATTGATCATCCTCGAACGCTGCTTGACATCGATATGGACAGCCAGTCTTGAACGTTGCATTAATTAGATGGATGGATGGCATCATCGATGGGGTTTTAATCTTTGTACTGAATATTTTAAGTAGTCATTTTATTTGTGAGTTGAATGCTCATAGAATCTATTGGCAGCTATATCAGAAGCTACGCTCGCTGGTCACCGAAAAGTCTCGTGTTTTGTGTGCACTTCATACATTCGGAACGTGTAAAGAGCTTGAAGAAATTCTGTACTCTGCTCAAGTAATGCATAACTGTTTCCCTGAGGTTTTCTTGTATATGTAAAAGCTGTGTCAAGGTATTATTTATGCTTTAAATGTTTGCTGGTGTGTGTTGTGTTTTTGTTTCGTGAGAGTTAGTTTGACGCTTTGAACTGTTGCGAATTCTGTGAACAGCCGGACTGTCGGATGTGCAAAAATGTGAGATTAGAACGAGTGTCTGCCGAGGTTTATGACGGAAACTGCATGGTTGCTTGAAGTTTGAAATAGAGTGCTGCAGAAGTCTATGTGTATCCAAATGCATCAACTGTTGTGTTTATGTGTTGTAACTTGAGTTAAGTCAGGATTGAAGCGCGAGTGACTGTGCTCGTCGTTTGCAACAAAACCGCGGCTCGATATTTTGGTAGGTTTTTAGAATTTATGTGAAACACAACTACTCTTATGGTAGCATCGTGTTACAGCCTTGCTTTTCTGCTGTTTGCAGCAGAACTTACACTTACAGGTATTCTCCATTTGTGAGTAAAGTGCACAGCCTTCGAGGTGCCTGTTTTGCAGCTGTGCATTATGATGTGGCTGAGCAGCAGCAGCAGCAATATATCGGCTTGTGAACTACTTTCCAACGACAGCCAGATTTTGATTAGTCTACGTGTTTACTTACTTGTTAGCCTGTGATGTGAATGTGAACTTGCTCAGTATAATGTGCTAGTCTGTGTTCTCAAATACAGTCTTATTGTACTGTAGAGTCTTCTTTTTTCTTCTCCTAGTTTAATGTCTTGTGTGTGTGTGTGTGTGTGTGCATAAATAAATAAATAAATATACACATACATACAACCCATTTCTTTTATATTTCAGCAAGTAATGGCTTCTAGTTATTTTTCAATATTCTTTAATTTTATTCTTTAATTTCAGTCACACGATCTGTTTGAGCAACTGCAGAAATTAAAGTTTAAAATTCAGAAGTTTAATATTTTATATTTTATATCAGATACGTCTGCCTATAAGAAGTAGAATTAAAATATTTCTTGATGTTACTTTTAATTATAGAGTGCTAATGAAGTAATGCTTGAGTTTTTGAAGTTGCTTTGTGACTGGTGGCTAGAATTTTAATAAAATTAAACCAGGATTTCAGGCTAATATAATATTACACAAAATCAATAATGAATTCTACCCTACCCATTGCACTTGGAAGTAAGCGTCAACTTCTCTCGCTTGCTGGTTCCACCTAAGGTCTATGGATAGGCACCTGATTGTGTGCCTTATTGGAAGAGAGAGCTGCCTTCTGCCATAATAACTGTATTGAAATTTTTATTTAATTTTTCACTTATATTCCTGTCGGCAGCTTCCTTGTGTGGCTAGCTCGAATTTATTGGCAGAATCTGCACAAGCCTGCAGCTGCCATTTTGTAAAGCTGTCTCGTAATGACATGTCTTGTTCATTGAATTTGTTGCATTTTCTAAAATAATAGATTCTTTGCAGTATGGCTGTCAATTTTTTAAAAAGCTGTCCGGGTACCTGTCCAAATTTGTACGGGTACCTGGGTATCCGAATTATCATAATCTTCATTGTGGCCTATTATCTCTATGCCCGACTAAATAACCACACTCCCCCTCTGGTCACTGCACCTAATGATTCTATCATTGGTACATAAAGGCATATTTTTACATAAAAGCATATTTTTGATACTTAACATTTGTGTGGATTACCTATTAAGCATCATTTGAGTATTTTGATCGATTTGGTTTATTAAAGTTTGCAACAGGATTTATAATATTAACATTTGTTATATAAATTTGGTCGGAGAAACGATGAATTTGTCTGCATCTGTGAAAACATTTCTCTTGAGTAAAGTATTTTTCTGCCAATGTATTGTATTGCTTTTGAATGATGCACACAAGGTTCTATTTGTGACCTGGAGCAGTGGGGGGGGATATGTCGAGCTTGGGGAGGATGTAGTTGTTGGGGAAATGTAGCAGTGGGGGGATGTAGTTGTGGGGAATGTAGCAGTAGGGGGATGCAGTTGGAGGGAAGATTCCCCCCTTCACCCCTACAAATTGCGCGCTGGATGCACATCCCCTTAGAGGCACTTTATTATGTTTACGTGTAGCGTTTTGCGGCTGCTATTTTGTTTTGTCATGTTAATGTGCTGCAGTATTGTTTGTTGTCCAGAAAAGTTGTCGTAATGGTCTTTGATCTTTTGTAACTTGTGTCAACTTTCAGTATTCAAAACTCATTTGTCGTCACATTTAGACCTGTAGCGCTTCATTGAGATTTTTGGTTGTGATTTTAATTTTTTTTATATGTAATGTTTCAGTGCCTCCTTAAAATTTTTGCTCTGAATTTGTTAAAGTTAATATATATATTTTGTGTGTGTGAGAGAGAGAGAGAGAGAGAGAGAGAGAGAGAGAGAGAGAGAGAGAGAGAGAGAGAGAGAGTTTGTGTGAATATTACAAATTTATCATTTATGCCAGCTAATAAATAGCATATATGTGCATACTGTTTTGAAACAGCAGTCTTCATAAACTGCTGTTTGCTACACGTTAATGTCATCATTATGTACACGCATTCACAGTCAATTGAGTGATTTCTAGATTATCAGTGGTGCTGTTGCACATTATATTTTTTATTGTAAACTGTATATTTTATTATATGCTTTTGAAATAAAATTAAAGGCTGCTGCTCATGAACTGTGATAATAATAAGACGCAAAGAGTATTTGTTGTAAATAAGCAGATTATTTATCCTGTGAGTTATGATTGGATGTTTTCGGTTGTTTTTCTGTTCATGGTTTGATCGGTCACTATCCTCCAGGGTTGTGCTCCTGCTCTTGAGCTAAGCAAAATTACGTCGCTCGCATGTCGGCTTTTGAATTTATGCATGACCATTGAAGAACAATATATCACTACAACATTATGAGTAGTGGTTCTTAATGGTGCAGCAGTGAAATCAGGCTGTTAGCATTATTCTGCTCGTTTTGATAATTTCTAATAGTGCAGAGCTGTTACTGGGTATGTGAACAAGACCAACGGATGATGAACTGTTGCGTTGGGAAATAGAGTCAATATCTTTGGGAACTAATGCTTAATTAATGCTGTGTTAAACTATTGCTATTTAGTGACCAAGACATTTGTTTCTACATCATCATCTTCTTTTTCACTTTCTGCCTGCATGGCGGCAATAGCTAGATACGAACGTTTCCATTTTGCTCTACCTTGTGCTAATCGGTATCCTTCCGAAATATTCATGTTTTTTTGTTTCCAGATCCTCTTTGATGTTATCCATCTATCTTTTTCTTGGTCTTCCTCACCATCTGTCTCCTTCCACTTTGTGTGTATGTAGTGTTTGTTCCTACAGTATTCAGTAATTCCAAAGTGCTAATAATACTACTTATGGGCTTTTATCTATGGTACTTATGGTGTCTCATTTAAATTATGATACAAGAGGGTGGTGTTATGATACAAGAGGGTGATGGCTTGTTGATTATGATACAAAGATTCTGTTCCTTGCTCTTCAACCATTTAACATGTAGCTTGATAATGATTTTAATATATAATAAATATAATAAATCTGATTAGTTTGGGAACTGATTTAATTGTAAATATAATTTGACATTGCTTTCTGGTTGTTACTTATCTTACCTACTATAGTTGTTGTAAACTGCTTGGACATCAGTCGGTTTCAGCTTTTCTGGCGCGCCAGTTGTTTTTCTGTATTTAGTACAAGGGTCATTTCTTCAACTTGTAGAATGAACCTTGTTGATTGTTTAGTTTTTTTTGACAATCTTTATATTATTTTGGTAACTGTGTGTGGGTTAAGTAGAGTCCCATTGTGGTGATCTTCATGGGGAATGATAAAGCTGGCTGTTGTATCGGAAGTCTGTTATATCCACGTACTACCCATAGGAACATGTCTGCTAAACTTGTTCATGATGTTGCAGTCTAGTATGTATAGTGAGTCTGCTGGATTTAACAAGTATGATGTCTTGATGTGGCGTAGCCACTGAGTACTGTGGCAGGAAATCTTGCTGAATTCACCTGCCCCTCTTTTTAGAAACTAAGACATTAATCAATGTGTAGCAATAATTAACTGTCTGTTATTTCCATCCAAGCTTTGTTGATGATGACAGTTTGTGATTCGTTAGTCCAGAAATATGGATTCAAGTCTGAACTTTAGTAAGAATACAT
Organism: Metaphire vulgaris; assembly: GCA_018105865.1. Taxonomy (NCBI): domain Eukaryota; kingdom Metazoa; phylum Annelida; class Clitellata; order Crassiclitellata; family Megascolecidae; genus Metaphire; species Metaphire vulgaris. Next base: position 6,749,926 of record CM030858.1, read on the forward strand.
TATGGCTGAGCCATATGTTATAGCCAATGCCATTTTTCTGCACATTTATACATGACCACTTAACTGAATTCCCCTTGTAATCCAAGTTCCATATCCTCATTCTATGGTTCTGTGATACCACGTAACCTGCCAATCAATTAATTTTGCTGACTTGCTGATAATTCTTCACGGGGCATCAAACTGCTTGGAATTATTATTATTACTGCTTGGTGGTAAAGACAGTTTCCTACATACGTTCACTGGGATTTTATAATTGAAACCTGCTACCCTACTTGAGACCATTTCGCTTGATGGCAACATCATTTGTCAGTTAGATGTAATTGTAAGCTTCTTTGAGTTTAGTCTGTTTCTTTTTGTGTTGTGTTGGTTTTGTTCTTTGATGCTTGTTTTTGTTGGTTGCCGTCTTTTGTTTTAGCTGCGTTTTGGTAAAGTCGATTCCAAATGGCATTGATAAATGTGTCATTTTTGCTAGGATATAAATAGCCTCCTGTATCTTACTGTAGGTCACTAATTTAGCTACGGATCTTCAGAGGGCGACTAAAGCAGAAATGCTGGCTAAATAAATCACTGATGTTTGGTTCGGATTGCATCAGCTTTCGACTGTTTCTGCTGTCTTACAGCAGCTGAATCATTTCCATTTTGAATCTTGATTTCACCATGAGCTCAAATTGTTTCTGGACTTGTAGAATTTAATGCACGATCGAGCCTGGTTGTTCTAGGATTCTGATTTGGTTGTATTAGTGGTCTAGAAACAGTTTTCTCTTTTGTAATTGCAATTATTTCTGATTTAGTCTAACTCTTTACCAATTGGTATTATTATTATTAGTGATTATAAATGTGGTGGCATTACTATGTATAGCTTGAAGCGGACTTTTGTGTTTTTGTGACGTACAATAAATGAAAGAATTATCTGGGATATTAAAATGATTTTTTTTAAAATAAATATTAGCATTCCTTGGTGTCACAATATAATGCAGTTTTCTTGCATTTGGCTAGGAGTAAGTGGGGGCATTGTGCTAGTTCAATAGCACTAATTCCAGTTTAAGTTTCTGTCTTAATATTGTGGCCATTAGTTGCTGGATTTAAACATTAAAGAATTTCTTGTTTTTATTGGAAATAATTGCTTTATAGGCTTGTTTTTACTACTTTTATTTGCTTGGTTTTTCTGTTGCTTCAGGAAGTTTAAACATTGACGTTTGTGTCAGTGGCACTGGATTTCTCTGAAACAGAAAATGTGCTTTATGACTTTCCTTTTGTTGATATTGGTAGATTTGCTTTGGTTGGATTTATGTCATTGCTAGAATTTATAAAATGCTTTTGCATGTACGTGGGTGTGTTTGTGTTTCTGTGTGTTAGCATTGATAGGCATAGGTCACACTTCATACAGGTAATTACTATTTGTATACAGGTATAGTACAGGTATAGTTCCAAATTATAATTATTACATTTCAAATGTGCCATTGACGCTGATAACTTCCGTATTTTGTTCATGGTGGAAAAGTATACCATAGTTTGAATAGTATCATTGGACCTTGTTTTGTAGTAATGAAAGTAATAATGATGCACATTTGAAACATCTCTCTATTCTGATGCACTCCGAATTAACCTGCAAAAAAACTCATGTCCAAATGACAGGACAGGAGTCAGTGGCGTAACTAGGGGGCGGGGGGGCACTTTGTTGACGGGCCCCGGGCGGGGGGCCCCCCGAAGAGGGCTCTAAGCTAGAGTTAGGTTAGGGTTAACCCTAACTTAACCCTAACCCTAGAAATGATGTGCTGACAACTTTTTTTTTGCTCGTCAGGATGAAAAAGGAGGCGATAACGTTTTTTTTGCTCGTCAGCTCGAAACTCTGGGGTCCCCGTGGCAAACATGCCCCTGGGCCCCCAAAAGTCACGCTACGCCACTGACAGGAGTTAGAGTGGAAACAGTGAGGCAGAGTATGATGGAAAATCAAGTGAAGAAAGCAGTTGCACGAAGTGCAGTATGTGTTAACATTTCTTTTAGATGTTACACATTCTTGCACAGCAGAATACAGTGAAACCCACTTAATTGCATAGGTGCCGTGCAAGCCTTGCTTATGCGATTAACTGGGCTATGCGAATAGCCGGGACGTCTGATAATGAATTGTACGCACAAAACACTGATTCGGATTTTTATGTTGTTATGCGATTATGTGGGTTATGCAATAAAGCGGTATGCGATTAAGTGGGATGCACTGTACAATAATTCCTAGTGCCTTTCTGCTTAATGTTAACTGCTTTGCAGTGTTATGTTAGTGCACCCAAACGTAGCATTATGAAAGCAGTATTCTACTTTACTATGTGCCTAGAACCTACCTCATTAGTCTGATCATTTTACACCCATAAATTTTGATAATAAACTTAGTGTGGCATAAGCACTTAATAGTTTTTTTTACATATCCAAGAGCTCACTTTGAATAAACTAATGACCAGAAATTTAATCATTGTCTGAATTATAAAACATGCTTGTACTGCTAGCTCATCCATTTAGATATTCACATATCCCAAGATATTGTGCATTGTTACTGGGTTTTGGTGTGTCATGTAATAATGTATGCTTCTTTATACAGGTAACTTGTGGGATTTAGTTTTAATGCCAAGTAACACTTGTTGCATTGGGAATTAATTGCACACTAAGTCACGATCCATGTGTTACTGAGCACTAACATTAACGGTTTCAATTACTGTTTTGTCACATTGACTTATTGATAGATACTGTTATCATTGAAGGAAAAACTTCCATATCTTGTTGATTATCCCAAAAGATTCAAAGTCCCTTAACTCTTTCGTCGCGGCAATCCTTATAACCAATATGTTATGAAGCCAAAATGTCGGCCTTCTGTGGCAAATGGTTAACAACTGTGAAGAGTGAATTACTTGTTGTAATGCCATTTGTTAGAGTTTTGAAGTTAATTTGTTTAAATTCATGGACAATAATTTTTTCATAAGTTCAGGAAATCATCAGGGCCATCTTTAGAATTTTGGGTGCCATAGGCAGATTTTCATTTTCGGAAATTTTCGCCCCATTCACATACGGAAAAAGTCTGACGAGCAAAAAAAAGGTTGTCAGCTCTACGAAATAGCCTGACAAGCAAAAAAATGTTATTCGCTCATGAAAAATTTTCATCCCCGTTTTATTTCGCCCCTACAAAATTTTTCGCCCCTAGGCAATGCCTAAACTGCCTGGTGGTTAAGGTGGCCCTGGAAATCATGTGTGGCTAATTTTGATTTCCATATTTGTGAAGCTGTAAAATAGGCTTGGGTGAGTAAGTACCTGGTCTTAAATACGAGTACCAATTGTTACAAGCGTAATGAGTATTTTATACTGAATTACTTTTGAACTGTGTGTAATTGTTTTAAGCAGTAATCCAGTTTCATTTATGCTAATATGAAGTTCTTGGCTTCATGTTTATGCTTGTACATTTGCATATTTGGTTTTGGTGTTTTTAGCAGTGATTTTAGTTCAATTTTTTGTAGTCGTACGTGTGTGTGTGCGCGCATGTGTGTGTGCTCGTGACCGTCTAGTTCAGCAGTTAATCTGGTCAGCTTTTAATTAGCCATTTAATGACGTCATTTATTTTAGTAAGTCATAACAAATATGGTTGTTAATGAGGTGAACCTGTTTTAATGCTGTTTTATGATAACTTGTTACATTGCTACAAAAGCTTCAGCTATAGTAGCATTCAAACAGTTTTGTACATAAAGGAGTTTGCTTATTCCATGTTAGGAGAGCATGTCGGTGCTTCTCTCTCTCTCTTGTATAAATTTTGTATTGTATTTTTCACTGATTTTTTGAATTAATAAAAATACATATTTCACTTTTTTTTATTTAACTTTAAATTTAGTAGAAATGATCCTTCATAAAATACCAAATTACATCATGTGATCATAACATATGTAACAATAAAACAGAATTCAATGATAACTTATTCTCTCAGAGCTGTCTTTACACTATCTTGGTATAGTTTTAAAAAAATAAAACCAAGTTATTTAATGATAGCATTAATCGAGTATGCACATTGGAAGCAGTGGAAATGTGGTTCTTGAGGAAGATGTTGAAGATACCATTAGACAGAGAAAAGACTAACCAAGAAATCCTGGTAAGGGCAAATATAAGATGAAAACTGGTGCAAACTATAAGAAAAGGGCAACTCAAATTAGTTGGCCAAATAGTGAAGAAAGGAGGTCTGGAAAACAACTAGTTACAACTGGAAAGGTGGAGGGGGAAAGAGCAGGAGGGAAGCAAAGAATGACTTTTATCAAAAGCTTGCTATGTGACATTTTCAGCAGTGGAGCTAATACAATCTACAAACTGCAGAGATGCGTGGAAGTCCATGGTTGGCAATCAGGGATATTTTCAACCCCCCCCCTAACACCACTCCATTTGAGGTCGACACCCCCAAAATTTGGTAATGTGACAATGGTATGCATACAAAATGCATACTAATAAGTTCCAGACACCCCCAATTTGAGGTCGACACCCCCCAAATTCACAGTCCTAGAAATATCCCTGTTGCCAATGTAGTGATACAGGGCATCTAAAGAAGAAGATTAATATTTATCATTACAGAATAAATGCTTTATTAAATAAGTATGCAACATCTCATCTTGGTTACCAAAATATGCAGGCTCCGTTGACTTGCAAAACATTGTTAAATGCCATCTTATTTCTAGTTCAGTAATGTACTAAGTGCCTAGTAGTAAGATCGTTAAATAATACTGATACGACACCAAAATTGAGCGATACGGATGCACTTTGTTCAGTATTGCCTCTTATAATCGGTTAAAACACTTGTAATGTGTTCCCTATCGTCGGTGCCCATCTGAAAGTCATTAAGTTCAACGTGTTTCTGTTTCAGCCTTCGCCTTATTTTGAAGTTTTCATCTTTGTTGCCTAACACTCTGAATGTAACTTCAATTGTCTTATCTGTATTCCATAATTTCGACTTGCTTTCATCTACATTTCTGTGCAAGACATTGGCCGATGCGTTAGTTGTTGGTTCTTGCAGATGTCCGCTCGACAGCAGAAGCATGGCTCCAGCAACTTCTTGTTCAATTTCCCACAGTCCTGTGTCCATTGAGGCGGGCATTGCTGGAGGTTTATGCCCCTGATTCTTTTTGCCATTGGTTTGCTGTTGATGTGGATTTAGATCGGGCTGTTTAGATTTTCTCTTGGAATGTTCAAAACATTTGATCCTCTCCTTGAAAACTGTAGGAATGTAATCTAAGTCGTACGGATTGCTTGAAGGTCTACCTATAAAAGTAAATTGATGCGGCAAATTAAAGTACAAACTAACTGCACCCTATTTAAATACTTTAAATTTAGCAACTTGATTTGACAAAATGTAAGATAAGTAAGTAAGTAAACCAAATTTCTATGATGCAACTCAAAAATTTGGCAGACATGGTGACCAGCTAATGCACAAGTGCTCAGATATGCAAACTTCATCAAATGACTCACACCCCTGACTCAGGATTAAAAATGTAGAGCATTTTTATGTAGGTTCTTATTATAGCACTAAATTACAACAGACTCAGAAGAGCTTTACAGACCAGCAGCAGTAGTAGTAGTAGCAGTAGTGCCGTAGTGGTAGTAGTAGTAATAAAATGACAGGAATTTGTCAGATGTTATATGTGTGTATCTTGCATTATGAATTTATTTGTTATTCATAGTTTTAAAACCATGAGTAACTACTGCTGTTTTATGTTCATGAATAAATCTTTGAAAATATTTTCTATTTCTACAGATTATCAAACACTGACCTATTTTACTCCAAAAGAAGGAGTGATTTAAGATGGAATGCATGAGTTATAACTTCACAGTCTATCAAAGGTGTTGCCATGGCAATTGTTGATTTTGGCATCAGTCAATGTTCATTTATTAGTCAATAAATCAATCAATTGAAAATCATACATCGCATATGAAATGGACTGCCTTTGAAGAATAAAGATAATATCCATTATCCAAGAGGGAGCGCCAAAGAAATGACATCAGAAAACAGCTACGAGCACACAACGACCAGTTACTAACATAATTCAAGAGAGATTCTTTGGACACATCAACAAAATGGATAATAACAGAATGCCATACAAAGCCCTGTTTGAAAGAATCTCAGGAGAAAGATCATGAGGACGCCAAAGGAAAAGATGGCTAGACAACATAAGAATTGCACTGGAATTGGACTAGACATAATGGTGGCCACAAGACTTACACAAGACCTCATTAGACGGAGGTTCATATTGAGGCAGTCAAGGCGTGCAGAAGCATGGGCGGCCACAGAAATTTTTCCAGGAGGAGCAAAACACGATGGTCACGGGTTTTGCGGCTTTGCCACATAAGTTTTTCCAGGTGGGAGCAAAACACATTTTAGCACAATGATCACGGTTAATATTTTACTCTATGGGCTTTGAAAAAAGCAGTGTATTGCACCCGTACTGGGTCATATAATCATTACCCACACCATAAACCAGACACGAAACATTAACCCTAAACGATACTGACGGCAGCCATGGCATCAGATAACCGATAAGTACCTTTTTAAAATTAAGATCTATGACATTGATTTACATTGTTCATTGCTTCTTTGCCGGGGGATATGTCCGAGGGGGATAATGTCCGGGGGGATAACGTCCAGGGGAGAATGTCCGTGCCCCCAAAGTGCCCCCTCTTGTCCTAATGTGCAGGCGCGCATGTGCAGAAGCATCGCCACGACATTTATATCGGCGAAACTTCACGAAACTTCATGGCTCAGAAAGTCCACGGTGAAATCACCGATCCAACCTACCTTTGACGAAGTGATCGCTACATATTCTGTCGTAGTCTTTCGGTCCCAACAGGCCATCGGGTCTCGTGGAGCAGTGTCCGTGGCGCGGCAGTCGGCCGAGCGCAACGATCCATTTCTCCAGCCGCTCCGGATTCGAGTGTGGAAATCTGAACATCTTCACCTTCGTTCCTTTACCCAGTCTATTGGAACAGGTCGTCACCCAGCAGGACGACGGCATTCGAGACGATTAGTATTATTATTAACGTCTTCAATGTTAAAGTGACAATGCACTCGATCAGACACGGCGAACACGTGCTTTTAGCAGCACGCCCTACGCATAGAGTTAATAATTATTGCCGAGTGCACTAGCATAGCCTACCATCTTAGGTACAATACAATAGAATGCAAGATCGCTTTATTAAATCCACCTTGGCAAAACGCAAGATCAAGACGTAATGCATACTAATACTTAGTACAATCAATCAATCAATCAATCAATAAACTTCTATAGCGCCACTATCATAATGCCCAGGGCATCAGCCGAAGGCGCACCAAATCCAAATAGCATTAGAGCCAGTACATGCCTTACATATCAAATACAATGTAGGCCCTAAAAGCTATTAGAAATTAAAATTGTTTTTGCATTTAGGCCTACGTCCTGAATATAAATAATCTTATTATAGAGTTCTTATCAGTCAAATTGTATATGTACTTTGAGTTTGAGTTTGAAATAAATTATCTTCAATCAATCAAAAAAATTATTGATCCGGTGAGGAAAATTCCAGTTTGTGCCCTCGAGGTGCACAAACTCGAGGTGTTTCAGTTCAGTTGTTTTAGGTGGAAGGAATTTCCGTTGTCTTCAATTGCTTGGAATAAATTATTGTGGTCTAGTTGATTTACCATGTCTTCGAAGTCGTGAATGGAGCTAGAACAATATTAGTTTTTTACAATTTTGAATGAATGATTCGATTATTTTCTTATCTCTAGCATTAAGAAAGCCTTTCCAAACAGGAGAAGCATAGGCCTAATTGTCATAATTCATTTGGGCAAGTCTTGTTTCAGTTATAAATAAATTTAATGTGCATTAGTGAGATCATAAACCAGTACCTCTTTTTAATAGTATTCATTTACTTCAGAAAATAGAGAAAACAGAAATAAGAAAAACAGAATTTAATTTTAATAAAATTTTCATTTTAAAAGTGACTGTCGACATGAGAGTGTGAGCGAGCCATGAATCGGTAACCCTTCCAAACAGGAGAAGCATAGGCCTAATTGTCATAATTCATTTTGGCAAGTCTTGCTTCATTTAGAAATAAATTTAATGTGCATTAGTGAGATCATAAACCAGTACCTCTTTTTAATAGTATTCATTTGCTTCAGAAAAATAGAGAAAACAGAAATAAGAAAAACAGAATTTAATTTTAATAAAATTTTCATTTAAAAGTGACTGTCGACATGAGAGTGTGAGCGAGCCATGAATCGGTTCTCTGCTGACCAAAGTGCTGCTGACAAGATGACTGTTGCTATCAACCAGCGCAGAATTATACTGTGTACATTTCCGAGTTAAATACTTAGATTTAGACGTTTTAAATTAAAAATTTTATATTTGTCGAGTCTGTAAATTGGACGCGGAGTTTTGTTTCCGGGAATTATTGTTTAGACTTTTAAACGCATTCGGGAATAAAATGAATTTTATAATCTTATATTGACCTCTCCCGTAAGTCCCGTTGCATTTCATAACATCTTGAGGAGACTTCTTCCAGGTCATGGATCGTTTTTCCATCTGCGGAAGGGAAACATGCCGAAATAATTCCACTTGAGTTGCGCAATATTCCTTGTGAAATGTCGACAGTGAAGGTGGCCGTTCGAGTACGGCCCATTAATAAGAGGTAGTATTTGAAACTGATATATAAAATTTCTAAATTATTGGCAACTTTCATGCATCTATAGACGTCAGAATTATGGTTTCAACTAGGCTTATGGCTTTCTTTTCTATAGCTATGTGAGGAGCATCGACCCAGTGGCGTCTAACTCCAGGAAGAGATGTTCCATTTTGCCAAAATAGAGCCAGTTTTCATTGCAACCCACCACAGATTTTTGCTTTTGTGGAGTTTTATTTTTCATTTTAGCTATTGATAGCCATTCAAAATTTTGGAATAAGTAGCTTGTGTAACATACTGACTGAGTTCAGACAGGCCCGCCGAGACGGGGCAGGGAAGAGGCCAAATGCCCAGAGGCCCATTGATGGGATCTGTAGGGGGCCTGGGCGGGTCTGCAACAATGTTATCTCGTGCGATATTATTTATAATTATGAATGCTGTGGGGGCACTGGGAGGCCTGCTGAAAGCATTGTGTATCGTCATCAAACTTTTGTAGCATCATAAGTCTATGGTCGCTATTTGGCTTGAATCATAATTTCTCATTGTTGAATCCAATGTCTGAATGAAAGATTAGCAGTTCTAAGTTACTATATTCCATTTTGATAATGGCAGGCTTGAGGCAAAGCTGGGCAAATACTTGCTTGTAATGTAATTTAATTACAAATTATGCATCATATATTAGATGAACGAATTGTCTGTTACAAATTACATTTGGCTTCTTAGTCAAACTGCAAATTTCAAATTAGTAATTTGAAATCACCTAGGATTCAAATTATTTTTAGGTCTACTCATACTGTGCTGCAATTGAATTATATACAATTCTGCTTGCTCTTTGACTCCTATTTTTGACTCCTGTCTACAAGTGGTATATTATACATGCATGAGTTATGTCAAGCAAGCAGTAAGAATCGAAATGCTTCCCATGAGCAATGCAGTACATCTTTTGTGCAGTGTGTGTTGATATGAAAACTGGCCATAGAAAGAGCAGTTATCTTGACAGCAAAGCAGCAGCCTATCTGTTGAGGTCTGACATTGTAGAACTGCATTTTACCACATGAGAATTTATTTCTTAACAGCAGGAAGATTGTATTAGATTGTTCAGTGATATCCTTTTTGTTGGATGATTTACCAGATGTTATCTGATGAAAATGTAATTTTAAATTGCAGGTTACTGGACCCTGTAATTAATAAAAATTATAAATTACAGTGGATTACAGCTGTTTTTTACAGTTTAAATTATTTCATCAGGTACTGAGCTGGGTGCAATGTACCTGATGAAATGATTTAGGTAAGACTGGGTAATTTGTGTATTAGCATTAATTATTATATCATTTACCAGGCTTACTTTTGCTATGAAAACAGGGTTGTGTATGAATTAGAGATTCAGTTTGAACAGTTCACATAGAAAAATTTAACATTAAAGACATTCATTAGCTTGACATAACATGAAATGTAATTCTGTGTTTATATCTTGACTAACAGTATGAAGTTTGACATTAAATAGAGAGATGGAGATGAACAGTTCTACGATTATTCATATGGAGGGTAATGCAACACAGATTTCAAACATCAAGGTTAGATTGACAAAGAAATGCTTGTCTCATCTGAATTTATTAAGTAGAAGAGGTAGTTTCTTTGTAGTTATGTAGTTTTAATGTTAACAGGCTTTAAAGTTGCTGCTGCTCTTAACTATATATATATATATATATATATATATATATATATATATATATATATATATATATATAGAGAGAGAGAGAGAGAGAGAGAGAGAGAGAGAGAGACAGAGAGACAGAGACAGAGACAGAGACAGAGACAGAGAGACAGACAGAGAGACAGACAGACAGAGAGAGACAGACAGACAGACACAGACAGAAAGACAGAGATAGAGAGATGATGACAATGACAAAGTATGATTATGAGGGTGATGGTGATGATGATGATGATTATGTTTATAACTAGTGAAGTGTGTGCTGCCTGTGTACTTCTCTCTCTTGCTCTGTTTTGTCTCAAGGCAAATAAGGCTAGCAGCATATCTCTCCACAGTCCTTGAGATATTTTGAATGTCTGTTGCCACTGGGTCTGAATTTCTCTGAAATTTGTACATAATGAAACCTGTGCTACCAACTATTGGAAAAGTGAGGTTTATAAACACGTATGCTAGAGCAGCGGTCTGGAATATTTTCACAAAAAGGGTCAACACCATATTTTCGACAATTTTTGTTTTCAGACCAGAATTAAAAATTCTGATTCAGAAAAGTTACAGTGTCAGTGCATTATTATATTTATCAATATTTGATTTGCTGTGCTTTGGAGTGTTCAACTCTCCCATGCTTGTTGAGGATGGTTTAGTTTTCAGCTAATTCACTCCCACTGGAGGTTGAAAATTCTGGATTGGGAATATCTAGACTCTTGAGTGCTTCTTTTAAAAATTGAATACTGTTAATGATATGGTATCATGTATAAGAGCTTTAAGGAGAATTTGTTGATATAGTTAAAATTCATGGAGCTAGAAAATAGGCAATGTAGGGCATAAGAAACAAGACAGATTAAAACTGGATGCATTTGAAATGAAATGTTATAGAAAAATGATGAAAATAAGTTATAAAGATATGATTAAAATGATACCATTTGCAAAGACCTGAGATAAACAAAGACTATTGTGGAGAAGATCAAAGAGAAAATTATCAATATTTGGACACATCTGCAGAATGAAGGATGAAAGACTAATAAAGACAGTGATGATGGGAAGATCAGATGGTATGCGAAAAAGAGGAAGACCAAAGAGAAGATGGATCGATGATATTCTTGAATGGACTGGACTTGACACCACCCAAAATGCAATATGCATGGCCAAAGAAAGGAAAGGACCATGGACGAGCACTTCTACACCTTTGGCTTCAACGGTCCTTATGGACCTTATGGAGTGTGATGATGATGAGGGCATAAGGTCATTGTCCAATGATTTGTGATGCCATATTAGCCAAAGAGGAAGTGTTGCATCTTTTAGAAAGTGCACTGTATTTTCATGCAAGACTGTTCTGTAGACTATTGTAATGGAAGTTGGAGTTTTATGTGGCACATTAATTTCTTGCGGCAATTGTGTTTGATTGTCAAATTTGCGTGAAATATTTAATTTTACTTCTACCGGTAATTGCCATTGTATTTAATCTGGTGCCCAGCTGCCCAGCACTGGAAATGATACTCTTGGAAGGGAACGAGTGAAGCAGTTCACCTATGATTATTCCTACTGGTCAGCCGATGAAAGCAGCTGTGATTATGCTTCACAGGAGAAGGTCAGTTTAGTTGAGCACATCTTCTCCTGGCTTTTCTCGCTTTGAATGAAGTGTTTGGAAATAATTTGTGTGTCTTTCGTTTCATGCATGCTTTGTTCAAAACTGCCTTTATATAATAACCACGCTTTTTCTTTTGTTTTTGTAATGTGTTCACGCAGTTCTTATAGGACGAGTTACCACATTAATCAGTACGTTGTAGTAGTAGTAGTAGTAGTAATAATAATAATAATAATAATAATAATAATAATAATAATAATAATAAGTCTGTGGAAATCTTCAATAAACTTTCAGATATTTTCAGGATTAGCCCATGAGCGGAGTGGCCCCCAGGAACTCTTTGGTGTCCTGCTCTTTTTCATGTGCCGTGTATTGATACATAGGTGACAATGGATTTCCACTCTTCTCTATTTCTGGTTTTCCTTATCAGTTCGATGTTGTCTTTAGTTCTTGTTGCTTCCCTTAGGCTGTCTGTATACTTTATTCTTTATCCTCCTCTTCTTTTCTCCCCTCTATTTTCCTGTTATGACTAGATTTTCCAATATGTCCTTCCTTATTACAGTAGATGTCTGGAAAATTCCAAATGTTGCTTTCTTATGGTTTTTGCAATTTTCTGTTTACACCAAATGCTTTTAGTACTTCCTCATTGGTTTTATTTTCTTTGCATCCTATTACCCAGGGCATTACAATTTGGCATGGATACATGACTGTTATGTCAACCATTAGTTGCAGTAACTGGAGGGGGAGTGTGACACCATTATGTCACTCTCCCTTCCCTAATAGAATCATTAGTTGCAGAGCCCGGAGGGAGGTGTGGTTATTTAGTTGGGTGTAGAGATAAGAGGCACAATGGAAATTATGTTAATTTGAGTGCCTGAGTACCGTTTGAACATTTGGACATTTGCCCAGGCAGCTTTTATTTTAAATTGACAGCCATACCTGTGAATGCATTCTGTAGAACACATAAATATCCATTGCCGGAAGATTTAAATAATGGAAGCAAAATTCAGAATAAATTTATGCATTGTTTAATTTAATGCAAATGTTCTCAAAAGAATAATGATGATTATGACAAAGCTGAAATTTGTATAGAAATCATTCACTTTTGATAGTCTGATGTGTGTGAAAATATAGTTTTCAAAAATGTTGCCAATTTTTTGTGTGAAGGCTAAAAGGTTCAGATCTACAGTGAACATTCAGACACAAATAGATGATTTGACTGAAATTTAGTTAAGAACAAAAGATAACTAACTGGTAAAATGTATTAAATGTTCTTAGAGTCCTTTAAAGTTTAAACTACAATTTTTAGACTGTGATCTACTCTGTCTTAAACTTTTGTAGGTGCGATGCAACTGGCAAAGTATAAATGTTGTCAGATTGCTTGTGGCTTTTATGTGATTCTTCAAAGCATGAAATTTGTGGCCCTTTCAAAAAATATTTATGCACAATATATTTGTTTTTAGACCACAGTGATTGGAGTAAGAGTTATTTCAATGATTGTTTTGATGAAAATGACCCAGTAGTATGGAATATGCAGTGTTCTTTTTGTATTGTCTCGAGATCAAGCAGCTTCACGCCATTTTATCACATCAGTTTCTCATCGTCATCATTTTCATTTTGTGTTGATGTGCTGTTATCGCAGTGCTGACATACACAGTGACTTGTAATATTTGCTAAATGTTCTATATCGGCTTAGTATTGATTATGGCTCTGACCTGTGAATAAAATAACTCTGTAGTTAACACAACACAGGTGAAATGAAAGTCCTCAGTAGGGTGATTACATTTCTGGTGGGTTTTTTGCTTAGGTTTTTGACGATCTTGGATTTGATATAGTGCAGTCTTCATATCAGGGCTACAATGCCTGTATCTTTGCCTACGGTCAGACTGGATCGGGAAAAACTTACACCATGATGGGATCTCTGGTAGGCAATGTTTGCACTATTGATTTCTCTTGCAGCTTCATTTGCTCAGTCAAATTGATTGATTGATATAATATCTTTACCTTCTTGCCCTTTGGTCAGCTCTGAAGCAGTGACAATATAGAAATATGATGTCTCCACAATTGCCAATCTCTGGTGATATAGTTTACTTCACTAATATTGATATATAGATATTCAGTTGTGGCTTGTCTTACTATGTGTTGTCTATTCATTTCTTGCATTGCCCTCTGCTTGGGAAACCTGGGAAGCCGGCACTTAATATAGCTTTGGTTAATAACTGATTTGTATTGTTTGACGTAATTTATCTGCTGAAAATTAACTGTGTGTTTATTTGTTCTTTTGTATGTCTTGTGCAGTAGTTGTTCACAGTATGTTCGGTAGTTTACCGTATATACTCGAGATAAAGTCGATCCGAGTATAAGTCGACCCCTAGATTTTGGGTATTTGAAGGTGTCAAAAGTCATTGACTCGGCTATAAGTTGAAGTGACGTCACCGCGGCGAACCCTCTTGAGGTGATAGTGAGAGTCGGAACAATGGCGGACGCGAAGTGGGCATGTGGTGGCAGCGGCGCCATTGTTTTGATTGAAAAACTGCGTTTTAGCTTTGAACTATCGAGAAACTGAACGATTTTGACATTCCCAGATTGATTCCTGACGATTAAGAAAATTTTAAACCTGCTATTCGCTCATTCTTGACAATATAAAAGTCTTAATTACCGGTAGTCTTGAATTTTTTATATTTATGTAGCGCCAATATTTAATTAATATTTATGTGGCGCCTATAATTACCAATCTTAAAAGCGCTGATGTCAACTTTTATTTAGATGCCGTAGCGTATGTTGAAAATAATTACGCAAAGAGTTAGCTAAATTAATTATTTTTGACATGCTATGTATGGAAACTTTACCCAACAGTTAGTGCCTCGAGTATAAGTCGAGGTCAGGATATATAACCTGTGAATTGGCCTTAAATTTCTCGACTTTATCACGAATATATACGGTATTAACCCTTTTAGCATTCATTTATTTGTAACATAATGTAAAATGGATGAGTATTCTTGGGGCAAACGGGAAAAGGGTTAATGAAGATGTTCGTGACCAAGGTGTCACTTTGAAACTGTAATCAATGGTGCTCTGACAAATTGTTCTTAGTTTGTGATACGGACAGTGCAGCACTAACTGTTCTTATACACACTTAGTAAGAAAGAGTAAAGTGTAAAATTTCACTTGGTTTCAAAAGCAATTGATCCACTCTGTAGCTATCTGCAGCATCTGTCGCACTGTGCTCGACATTTTTACTTTCCCAGGTTATGCTGACCTTTCAATATTGCATTTATGAGGACTGTCTTTGAATTGTTTTTTATGCAGTCTGCTGTTTGCAGTTTGTTCTCTTGTTTGGTCTTTGTGGATTTTTGTTCATTCTGAGAATGCAGAGTCAAGAAGAAAGAGTATAGATATTTTAGATTCAGGAAGTGTTTGACAATAGGCATCACTCTCATTTAGCAAAAGGAAGCATATGCATTGTGCCGTTTTGAATTGGAAGAATGATATGCTCTGGTCGGTTAATGTATTACTAGGAAATATTTGTATTGGTGGGTCATTAGTGTCATGGAGTGATGAACTGGATTTTAAAGATATTTTGATGGAATTTTTCTTTGGTTGTAATTTTTGCAGGAAGACCCTGGGTTGACTCCTAGAGTTTGTGAGGTAGGTTCATCATTGTAATCATGTATGCGATTATATAGTCACTGCACATGTTTTTCCAAAGTGGCCTTCAGCAGCAAAAGGAAAATTTAATTAGACAGTTGTAAAGATTTTGTTGAAAACAGCTTGAAGAATCGTGTATGAAAAAATCAATGCTGACTTTTGACGCATTGATCTCTTAAAACATTGATCACTGATGCACAGCACTTTGTGATCTTCATAGAATATTTAGAAAGAAGTCTGATGGCAACCATCAAAAAAAGGCAGCTTTCCTTCTTCGGACATGTAATGGGGAAGGAAGGACTGGAGCATTTGGCAATAACCAGAAAAGTGGAGAGAAAAAGAGCCAGAGGAAGGCAGAGAAACACATATGTAGACTGCCTACGACAAGGAATTAAGGGAATAATGAATAACATCGAACTAAGAAGAGGATATCAAGATAGAACAAAGTGGAAGTCCATGGTCGCTAACGTAGAAATACACAGCACCTAAAGAAGAAGAAGAATTAATGATAAATGAAATGCACTTTTGGAGTCAAAGCTGAATGTATTTGGCTTGTTTCTTTGTTCATTGTATTTATAGTAATATGCAGTTGTAATTTGATTATTTTGTTCTCTTTTATTATAGAGCTTATTTTCATATATGTGTGTTGGCGATACAACTTATCGAACTGAAGTCAGGTAAAAATTAGTATTTTTGCAAAATATATTTGCTTCTTGATAATATTCATAATTCATGCGATTTTGCCTGATGCAGATCATTTGAGAGGCTGAAATATTTTACTAACTTAATAATGAGTCATCAGAGTGCTCTTGAAAAATTTGTTCCCTACAGCACTATACTCATACAAATAAATACATACATAGTGACATTTTTGCTTGGCTACCGTATTCAGTAAATTTGCCACTGGCATTTAAAAATGCGTGGTACGGTGAATAATATTTTTGTCTCTATGTATTTTTTGGTAGTAGAATGAATGAAGTCATTGATACTATAAGGTAACCAATATGGTCACAATGCTTAACTTAAAATTCATTGTGTTTGGGGGATAGTGTTTGACTTTTTTTCAATTATTTTTTCAATTATTTCAGGAAATAGCGGAGTATGATGTCTCATTGCAGTTACTTAGTTGTATTTGTTTTTCACACGAAATTCTTTATTTTAAGCTAACAGATTAGATGATAATACTAAGTATGCAGATCGGAGGTGGTGAGTAATTTATTTGGAGAACATGCTTGATAATTTATTTTGTACAGCAGTTATCAGAGATAGTCTTTACAAAGATTGATATGTAAGGTAATCAAGTTATATTTTAAGCAGTGGTACTTAAACGCTTTCAGAAATGATACTTAAGCAGTGATGCAGATAACAGATTAGATTAGATTCTTTTATTTTGACTCATCTGAAGTCAGTTCTTTGGTTAATTGATTCTCATAACTAATTGATGGACAGAATCATGTTACAATGTTGTTTAAATTTAAATCTTAGAATGCTTTTGGATTCAAGTTGGATTCGTAATTTTTAAAAATTTTAATAACTGACAATTCAATCCAAACTTTTTTCAACTTAATGTGTTTTTGCATATGCCAGCGGTTCTCAACCTTTATAGTGCCGCGACCCTTTTAATTCAATTCCCATGATGTGGCGACCCCCAACCAGGCCCGCCGAGAGAAATTCGGGCCCCTGTAGAATAAAATTTCTTGACCTTTTTTTTCTTTTTTGCTTGTCAGGCTTTTTTACATCTTAAAACTAGCTGATGACCTTTTTTGCTCATCAGCCTTTTTACATGTTAAAATGAGTAAATTTTGCGCATTAATAATAAAAGGGACAACCCTATATTTCTGAAGGTCTCCGGCGACCCCCTGGCAAATCGTCATTCGACCCCCTTGGGGGTCGCGACCCACTGGTTGAGAACCGCTGGCATATGCCATCCTTTAAGAAATGTTACCTTAACTGTTAGTAATCAAAATTTGTAGCCATTACAATTCTTTCATTACAATTCTTTTCTCATATTTTTTATCATTTGCAGTTTTAATCAGAGGTTCAGTGTTTAGGATTTTGGAAAAATTGATATTCAGTTTGTAACTCGATATCCCTGATTTAAATATGTACTAATGATGCAGTATGTACCATTGGAATGTACAGAATAGTGATGCATGGTATTAGGAAATCCTCTAGATAATACATCATGTACAAATACTGTTATACCAGTATATTGTACACTGTTGTACAGCAGTATTTCGTAACATCATCACTCTTAGACAAATTCTGATCAATTATTGGCCTATTTACTATTATTGCAAGTAATTGTAAACTGCAACAAATGTTGCAGGTTATGACTGCAATGATTTGTGCAATAAGCAGCTTTTAAAAACTTCTTTACAACTTACTTTACAAGGTCGTGAGTGACCATGGCAGTCACTGACGTCACTATGTCACTGCCAAAGATATTAGAATCGAAGAACTAGATATGACATTCATTATAATTATCTTGGAGAGCTTATTTAAGTTAACCCCTTAACTGGGGATCCCGGATATATCCGTCCATTTTACATTGAGTTACAGTTAAATACACGGTTAAGGGGTTAAAATCAATGCCGCCTGGTGATAAACCGTGGTATTCAGTAAGCCCATGATATATAATACCGTCACTTTCATTACCATGGTATTTTTTAATGCAGATATACCGCACATCACTAGCACAGAATCCAATTTGAAATTGGCCTATCGCACACTGACTCTGCTCCTTAAATATGCCAAAATCTGTTTAATGTCACACATAAAATATTAATCGGTGTATGACATTAAGAGGGCTTCACATCTTCTGATGTTGAATACAATGCATGAGAGTACCCAGTACTGATTGGGTAATGAGCTATGTGATGTTACGGGGATTATGATATGAAAGGAATGACATTAGGGTGGTTTGACTGTACACTTTATTAAACTTGTCTCTGCAATTGATGACAGTGATTTGGATTTATTAGTGATCAGACTACTTTGACTGTACGATCTGAAACTGTCTCTAAGCTATATTTTTATATGGAAGCGGTGATTTGGTTTCTGTGGTGATTGAGGTATTTGTTAATTGGCTTCTTTTATTTTGACTCATCTGATGCTTCATTTGTCTGGTTAGAAAATTCAGTTTTTTTTTATTAACAGGTTGATTCTAGGTCCATTTCAGTTTGTCTCATCTTCTCAAACAAGAGATTTTCTTAATAAAATCATGCTTGCCTTGGATAGTTTATTTGTAGATTTTATCTGCTGTCACGATCTGTGTAATATTCTCCCTTTGCTTGTTTAACAGATCTATGTCATCTAATTCTACTTAGCCTTTTTCGTATCTTCCGAGCTTTTCAATACCCACTTGATGATCTGTTGATATTTCTTGAAATCTTTGAAATCAGTTTCCCAGTCTGCTGTACCTGCCTCCCCAGAGGTTGCAGTATGGCATTGCAGGATGTGCAGCAAATATGTTTATTATTTTGTAAAATGTAGACATTTGAATTTTCATCTTAAAAAGTGATATTACTATTTTATTTGATGCAGGATTTTGGCATTTTATTCATTGGGTTACATAATCATGGTTGGAATCATTGTTCAAAAGGCTTCCAGGAACCGTGTTTGTGCTCGATTTCTTATTGAATTGCTGTTTGAAATGCCTATTTCAATTTGTTTCTTCTTAGCGTATTCTCAGGATTTTGAATAATGTATACCACTATTTTAAGATTATGTTTCTGTTTGGCAGCTATCTTGAGATTTACAATGAAAGAGTTCGGGACCTTCTGAGGGATCACAACCAACCCCACCTTAATCTCAAAGTCCGCGAACATCCAAAAGACGGACCTTACGTCCAGGGTAGCAACAATTACTCATTGATCAAAATATTATAGATTGAATTCAACTGCATTGGCACTATATTCAAAGTATGTTAAAGATGTTTGCTTTATAAATTGGACTGGTAACGATTAATTTAATTTAATAGTTAACTTTTGAGAAATTAACGATTAACTAAGTTAATTTTGATTAATTGAAAAACTTCTATAGTTACAGTTATTGACAAAAATGTGATATTTCACATAAAAATTCAGTTTAAAAGAGTAAATAGCACAAGTGTTTTCTTGCTCAAATGTCATTGGATAACCAAATACGCAAGCGCACGGGCATATTAACAGTGCTTGATTCAAGTGTATCGTACTCATATTGGAACCAGCAGAGCTAAATAGTTGTTTACGCATAACTGAGTTTGCTGGTATGCACAGAACGGTCTTGACCAATAAAAAACATTGATTAATCATTAACGAAAAATTGTTACAATAAATTAACGACTAATCGATTAATTAATCTTTAATTTCTGCAGCCCTACTTTATAATTAAGTTTTGCATATATATTCTACAATCTAAACACATGATCTATAATTTGGGAAAGAGTAAAATTGTGTGTTATCTGCTATACATGCAGAGATGCTGTTTTATGGATGAAACTGATGTGTTGATATTTTTAGACCTGTCGCGCCATCTGGTGATGAGCTACTCGGACATCAGAGAGCTCTTGAACAGAGGAAATGGAAATAGAACGACGGCTGCGACTAACATGAACGACCACAGCAGCCGGTCTCATGCGATCTTTACCATCCTGTTCACACAGGTATGATTAGATTGCTGGATTTCCTGTTTTCCTTACATAACTTGCATGATTTTTGGGGGTGACGTGGTGGAGTGGTAGGATTCTTGCCACGCACACAACTGGAGGGTAGTGCATTCAAATCTGACCCTAGCCACTGTGTATAATTATTATTATTACTAGAAAGATGCTCGCTTCGCTCGCGCTCGCTTCGCTCGCAGTGCAGGATAATACCTATACCTAATACCCAATCATTGAATTCATGCTGAACAACATTTCAATGATCGCCACCTAGCCAAGCTCTGCGCCACGTAATAATTAGGCCTATGTACGTTAAAATCACGCAACTGTGGCCATTTGTGACGCTGTACACGTATTTTTTGTGTACGTTAAAATGTACGTTAAATTGCGCAACTACCTCAGGCTGTGAACAATTGTTACCAATAGCAACGTCGTCGCACGCCCAGCCCTCTGACGCTGCAATGACTCGACTAAACCGGTTCTACGAACAATTGTTACCAATAGCAACGCCGTCTTGAACATCGCCCACCAACGATCGCGACGTAAGGACTAAACCGGTCTACCAATAGTCAACGCCGCCACCAACGCATCGCGACGTAAGGACTAAACGGTCTAAACCGTCTACCAATAGTCAACCAATCAAAACGCTTGAAGGTAACAGACATACAGAATAACGATTTTAATATGATAGATTATTATTATTATTATTATTATCATTATTATTATTATTACAACGTACTGATTATTGTTGTAACTTGTCCTATAAGAACTGCGTGAACACATTACAAAGAATCGCACAAGAATTACACAAGAAATCATGAGTAGCTCCTGTGGTATAGCCAGGTTTTAACCCCTTAACCGTGTATTTATTATTATTATTATTATTATTATTATTATTACGAACATTTCTATAGCGCAAATAATCACAAAGCAGCAAATGCGCTCAAACTATAACTCAATGTAAAATGGACGGATATATCCGGGATCCCCAGTTAAGGGGTTAAGTTTCTCTTTGAAGGTGTAGCAACCTTGGTCAAGTTGTTCGCACCATAATTTTCCCGCACTTAGATTCTTCACTTTACGAATGACTTAACGTGTGCTAACAACTGTGTGATGATGATGACGATGATAATAATAATAATAATAATAATAATAATAATAATAATAATAATAATAATAATAATAATAATAATAATAATTGTTCATGTTATAATTTGATGCTATACACAGATGAACTTTCTTATCTTGATTGATGTATTATTTTTATTTGTTTTTAAAACATTGATATTAAATCTTTTGATGATTAGGCTAAGTTCAATGAAGATATACCTAGCGAGGTGCATAGCAAAATTCATCTTGTTGACTTAGCTGGCAGGTTTGTATGGATGTGTTATGTACACCATTCTATTTTTCAGCTAGAAACTGCCTCTAAATATCTGTCAGTGGCTATGTAAATGGTCATGCTATTTATGCTTTAAAATATGACATCATATTTTACATATTCATTGTATATTTTTTTTATTTCGATTTTAAGCTTATGACTTCATATTTTACATAGTTATTATATATTTAATTAATTTGATTTTAAGTGTATGACATCATATTTTACATATTCATTGTATATTTAATTTATTTTGATTTTAAGTAGGTTTGTGAAATTTGGACTTGTGAAGATGAATGAGGTTTTTGGTAAAATTGATTTAGACCAGATTTCATAGACCAGACCTTTTACTATTATATGATGTCTCACATTATATGTAAGACAGTCTTCTTCTAAAGGTTTCCATTTAGCAGTGCATTTACTTTTGTGAAGTAACATCCTGTGATGTAAAGGACTATTCATATAGTAATATTTGTATATTTTGGCTGTAGTTTGTTTGGGACTGTGGATTTGGTCATGACTGCATTCACATATAGTAGTAGATGGTAATTGTTTACTCAGGACATTCATTTTGTGTTTGGGGTCATTCCTGTGTTTGGCAACAGACTCTTATCATTATAAAGTTGATGTTCATTTGTCCACAAATGTTATACAAGCTTAAATAGAAAACTTTCATACCGGTATTTGAAAAAAGTTTGTAGATTTAGATTTTGCACATTTGATTGCATCTAGCGAGCGAGCAGATATGGCTGGCACCACAGGTGAACGACTGAAGGAAGGAGGAAGTATAAACAAGTCTTTGGTAACACTGGGTAACGTCATCTCTTGTCTTGGTAAGTTGAATTTGAACATGGGGCAGCGAGCCAACTTAGGCTTTTCTTGTTTAAATATTTTGTGCTTGAGACCTTGAAATTGGATATTGGATTCAGTTGCATGCCCATGGTTCTAGAATACAGGCACCATTACCTGCATAGGTAAGTGCCTTTTAGTCCAATTAAGGGGCCTGTCTTTACTGTCACACAAGCGTTTTGAGTGACTTTCGATTCTAAAATGAGCACTGGTGCAATTTTCAAAGTCTATAAGACTACTTATGAACACTCACCCATACCAAGCCAATAAAAATTTTTCATCTGTTCTGTACAAATCTTGCCACCAGGCTAGGCCAGAATAGTAGGGGCCCGGCCTGACCCCCAGGCTCTTGTGGCTACACCAATGGTTGGTTTAAACATGCCATCTTTTCTTTGCTCTTAGTTATACGTTTGGATATGGATTGCAGTATTGCAATGTCAGATTCGGTTGCCGTTAAAATTAAGGGTAATTAATCTAGTTGACGGTAAATTGAGCTGACGACACTACGAGGAACTGGTTGCATTGTCTTGACATTGAATATGGTTGAAGCCTGTAAATCCTGTGAGGTTATGAGATGTGTTATTAGATGGATTTACTGTTATGCAGTGACTGTCAAAGTGTGTGATTATAATTTTTGCAGCGGATTTGTCTGAGAAGTCGGGTGGATCTGCTTCACGACGGAGCGTTTTCATTCCTTACCGCGATTCTGTTCTGACGTGGCTTCTTAAGGACAGCCTTGGTGGAAACTCGAAGACAATCATGATTGCAAGTAGGAGACCTGCACTGAATTTGTAATAATAATAGTGAAATTCTTCTCTGGAATCTTCAGCATTTGATGATATCTTATATTTTCTCAGTTGTGTCCTACATCCTTCTTGAAAAGGCATGTGTTTTGTGCACAGGCTATGAAATTTAGTCTGCATTGTTGTGGGTATTTTATGCTACATTGTCTGATGTGTGCATGTATTCATACATAATATGCATTGCAGGAAACAGCTTATATGTACACAAAAAGAGCATAAGTAGAGACGTTTGTGTGACTTTAACTCTTTTGAGATGGCTGTTGACAAAAGTCGATATTTAAGCAGAGGGTAGATGTCGACAAAGGTCGACATCGAGGGTTAGCGGACTGACAGTAACATTTCTGTTGATAAAAGCCGACATATTGCACGAGGAACGTTTAGATGTTACTATTTTCGATCGGTGGTGCAGTGTAGGTGCATTTGCGGTTGTGCCTCATGCCAGGGAGGACTAATCAACAAGTAATTAGTGTAATAATTAATTTGTGTTGTAAAAAATATTCTGCCTTCCGAGGATGGTAAAAAATAATTCTGCCTCAAAAGAATCAAGCTGACTTTTGAGCCATTTTACTTGAATTTTCAAACTGATATTTATATCAGGTCTATGATTTGCAGTGGATTATATAGCTTACATGCCTTTTCTCTGTAATAAGCAAGAATTATGATTTGAAAATTTTCCCAATTTCACACTTGAGTATGTACTCAGCAGTAATTCTGTGAATCATGGCTAAATATTGCATTTGACCACAGATTTTGAAGGAAGTTTGAGATAACTGTTACCATGCTCATTCAGTCTAAATAGTCTTGAGCTAACAAGGTTAGACATTGAACTTAGTGATTAGAATTTTCTCAGACATCCTGCCAAGTGGGCCACTGGCCTGCTTGTTGGGATTGTTGATGGTTCATTGTATCAGATGCTGGATTGCAAAAGTTAAAGTAACTAAAAACTATGAAAATTACTATGAAAATTTATTAATTTACTGGTAGGTTATTGTTATTGTTCATGACAATTTATATTGTGCCGTAACATAGCAAGGGCCAAAGTCAAGGGTGCTTTACAAGGGATGTATGAAGCCTGTTACTCAGTGCTTTTTTCTAGGAGAAAGGTTTGGGAACTCATATCGTATCTGTTTTGTCGTAAGAAGCATACCATAGATGTTAGTAGAATAACGGTATTTGGTATATTTATATACAATGTGGCTCGTTGTTTTTAAACTGTAATTTAAACTGTTTCCGCGCATTCCCACTGAAAAAAATAATCGATTGTAAGTAAAACACGCATTATTGCATAACGATATAAACGAATCTGGCAAAACAGGTGTGGAAACGCCATTCCTGTACCTTCCCACTGAAAAAAACACTGCTGTTACTCATTCTGTAATATAACATTTTTTGTATGTAATTGTGGCATTACTTTGGTTAGTTACTTGAATGTGTTGTTTTACTTGTGTTTCAGCAATCAGTCCGGCTGATTGTCATTATGCAGAGACTCTGAGTACCCTGAGATATGCAAAAAGAGCGAAAAAAATAGTCAACAAGCCAACAATCAATGAAGTATATGTCTTCTACTTAATAAACAGATGAACTGGCATATTTACTTTTGCTAATGATTCATTTCTATTGTTTGAATTTCGAATCATTGCTCTCACCTTAATTTCCGTAACACTGATATATTTTAATAATATACTTTGCTTTTCATTGATAGCTACCATATCTTAAAATCATATATACTGCTTTGATTGATATATATTCATCTATAGCCATCTACATTGATTTTCATATGAACTATTTTGGCATTGGCAGACATATAAGCCATTATTATTATTATTATTATTATTATTATTATTATTATTATTATTATTCAAAGTAGAGATTATTGTGGCGACTTATCCGGAGACTGCATGGACACATTAGAAATTGTAATAGCTCGTGCGAAATAGCCAAGTTTTGTCTCTCCTTGAAGATGGCTGGCGTTGGAGAGAGTTGAACTGAAGAAAGCAGGCGGTTCCATGCCCTTGCCGCGGCCACGGGAAAGGCACGGTCGCCTGCTCTCTCCAATCGCGCTGCTGCGTTCAATACGACCGTGTTCCCTCTAAGCCGTGCAGCCATGCAGTAATTTTAAACTGACTGTACAGTCATCAAAAACCCCCACAGTGCATGAAAGGCAGCAAAAGCAATGCTTGCATATGCATCGTTTTAGAGCACTGCTAAAATAAAATATATTTTGAACATGCGCTTTTTTCTTTGAGGGAACAGTGTTTAAGTACCATGAAGATTTTTCTTGTACCATTTAACTTCACATTAGAACATGAACAGACTTTGAAGTTCTCAAGGCAGCTGCATACGTGTTATATTTATATATGTAACGTTTGAATGTTTAACCCCTTAACTGGGCAACTATTTGTAACTCAATGTAAAATGGACGAGCGTTACTCGGGGCACCCAGTTAAGGGGTTAAGTGGATTTTAATTTCAATTTTCACCAATTCTAACTCCTAACAGCCATTTGATTCTGGTTCCTTGTATCCATGTATCTTTCAATGTAATGAAATTTAAGTAAACTGTTCTGTGGATTACCAACTCCTCTGAGATTAGTTTATATGCATAAATTGATTCATATTTCCACTTTTCATTTCGAATTAATTGTGTTACGAAAGTTTACTGTGAATCTTTATACATTACATTTTAACTTCTAGGATCCTAATGTGAAGTTGATCAGAGAATTGCGCGCCGAGAATGCCAGATTACGAGCTCTTCTTGCAGACAGCAAGGTTATTCTTGTTTGTAGTTTTCATTATTCAGAATGGATAATGCTTGCACAGCACTTGAATGAGAGACATTAATAAAGTTTTTCCTCTAATTATGTTTTAAAAGGACAAAATATATCAGCAGCTGTTCAGTTCTCACTAGAGCCTTGCAAGCGGTCCCTTTTTATGGCAGCCAGAACTAAATATCACAGTTACTATTACTGAAATTTGCAAAAGTTTAGAATATTAAGTCTTCATTCAGTATAACATTATTTTTCCTGTTTATCGCTATGAACTATGAACTAATAGTGATTTATATGGTTTTTTCAGAGACATGGTGAACTAACACCTATGAAAGACTTTGCTGAGACAAGAGAAAAACTCACAAGAAATGAAGAGAAGGTGAGCCTGCATATCAGAGTTTTTTTAGTACCTTTCTTAAGAGGAGTATTTTAGGATGTTTTGTCATTATGAATTCATTGATAAATCGTGGAAATTTCACTCTATAGACTGACGGAATATTATTCAACTCTTGGCATCATCAAGTTTAGACATTTAAAAAATTTAGCAAGTCTATTTTTCTCTTTTATAGTTAAGCATACATCTTTGAACAGAAATTTTCATCTTTGAAAACTAGCCACTCAAGAAATAGTTAATGGAAAGTAATCTGCAGTCAGTCTTACATATTTCAACAAACAGCCTCAAACTTGCCTGCAAAAATTTTGTTGGAATTGTTCTTGGCTGCAAAAATCTCGTTAATGTGTTAGTAATTAATGTTTGGAATCTGATATTGAACTGGTTCCTTTTAAATTGGTGCATTCCTTTCTAAAATTATGCAACTCAGTGCAGAAATAGTATAAAACTACTACAGTACTAATTTACATTGAATATTAAATTGTACATTATATTATGAAATAGGGGCAGGAAGATAGCAGAGTGTTAACAATGTGGTAACAATGTTGTACGACGAGTGGTAACAATGTTGGACGATGGAGCAGGAGGTCGCAGGTTCAACTCCTGCAGGAGCCCCTAGGGTCGACTCAGCCTTACTCGCCAGAGGGCGGTTATAACATCAAATTGAGGAGCAGCGTTAGCTGCGAAGTAAAGCGCAGGCCTAGATGTTTGGCTGGCAACCACCTACTCTAGGTAATGGCATATGCCACCTGCGTCGCTGTATGCCTAAGAGACCGGAGATCAGCACCAGCCCCAAAGCTCGAATTCGGGCATGGGAAAACTTTACCTTACTTTTACTTTATTATGAAATGCATGTTGTCATGGTGATGTGGCCACTCTGCATAAGGCTGAGACTGATGCAGCCTTTCGTGAAAATAGGTTGCTTAACCCTGGTGTAAGGTGTTATTTAAGGCAGTACAGGTTTATGACTCCTTTTGAAAAATGGTAATGGACTACTTTACTCTGGATTTCCTGTTGGGCTTCTAAACTTACGTTGTTCTCTGTTTATCTTGTTTTGATGGATCATTCAGTCATATTGTTAAGTGAAGAATTATTTTATAGTAAATCAATATAGATGCATCTGTTTCTAGGTTCAAGCACTGCTCGAAAGCTGGGCTGTCAAATGGCAAGAAGCGGCCAGTATTCTAAGGGTGTGTCGAGCAACTGAGAATTGATATGCTTTTCGCTATAAGGAGCTTCATTAGAGTCATGCTTTTGTGCCTCTTTCTTACTTATTAACTTCTGTCTGTCTGTCTGTCTGTCTCTGTCTGTCTGTCTGTATGTATGTATGTCTGTCTGTCTGTCTGTACTTTTCATGAGTAAACTGCATAGATCTACGCCATCCAACTCAAGGACTGATTGAATTGTTGAATGTTGTGGTTCGACATTGGAAGATATATGCACCAATTGTATTTCCATCGAGAGGTGTATTACATTTCAGTCAGACTGTATGCATTGCAGCCATAACCCAACTAGCCTAAAATATTAAAAGCTTCAATGCTGCTGGACAAATAGGATGTACTGACTGAAGAGAGAGGAAAAGACAGACAGACAAAGAGAGGCTCTCCAGTATATGTAATATTATGTATGCAGTTCTCATTTCTAGGAATCAAAGTTATTTCTTATTTAGCTCCAGTGTCGTTATAAATTTTAAATTTTTTGAAGATGGGATTGTAAAGGTGAAAGCAACAAATTATAAATAAATTATAAATATACTTATAAATCTTTTGTAATTAAAAAAAATTAAACTTATTAGCTAATTTTAAATTATTATGAATATCATATTCCACGAATATCAAGTTATAGTGTTACTTGTTATAGAGTAACAAAGTGTTTTTAAACTTCTTGAAATAGCTCATTGTATCAAAATGTTATCTGCTGTCACATAATATTCAAATCTTCTAAATGCCACGTGCCCTGTTGTAATAACTAGCTAGTAGCTACTTAAGGTTGTACCAACTGTAGTATGGTTTCACCATTATTTTGACTATTAACTGGTAGTTTCACTTTAAAGTAAAACATGCGTAACATTTGCAGGAGCACGAGATGTTGGCCTTGAGAAAGGAAGGTTGCGGTGTTGTCCTAGATTCAGAACTCCCATATCTTTTGTGCATTGATGATAACATACTCAGTACAGGGATGAAACTATATCATCTCAAGGTGAGTCAGACCTTCTCTGTGTCTTTGTCTCTCTCTCTCTCTCTCTCTCTCTCTCTCTCTCTCTCTCTCTCTCTCTCTCTCTCTCTCTCTCTCTCTCTCTCTTTCTGTCTCTCATTGTCTCTCAGATATTTATAGTTTGTGATTTTAATTATGTTTCTCAACAGTTGCAAAGAAATAATGATAATGTTCAATATTTTTATTATGGCATTTTTATGTTATCATCAGAAAATGTCAGACATTTTAAATATTTGACATTAACAAATATTAGCTATTAATCTTGAAAATGGAGATATTTCAAAATTGTCCTGCTTCTTACTGTTTACTATTTTATTGTTTAGTTTGAATTTATTCATCAGAGAGATGGAGAGGAGAAGGGGAGAGAGAGGCTGACTTCTTAACTGGGAATTGGATTGACTGCACTACCTTCATAATTAATTGATTCATTCTTATTTTTTTAAATATTGGATTGTCTGTAAAAGATATTCATATGGATATATTTTCTCTAATTACATCCACCTGCCCTTCATGACCAGTTTGAAGTGGACCGGATAAAAAATATAATTTTTCTATTTTATTTTTAAAATTATTTATTTAATTTTTTTCTACTTCTATTTTAGAGAATTAATGTGAATTTGGAATGATATAATGTTTTAGGAAGGAGACACGTCTGTTGGTCGCGAAGATACGGCACAAATGCCTGACATTGGTGAGTTGTTATTAGTTGCATGTAAAATGTGACATTAATTTGTCGATAAATGACTATTGTACAGTGCAGCTAGAAAATAATTGACTCTTTAAATTACAATCCATATTGTTGATTAAAAAATGTTTTATCCTCACATTTCTAGTTTTGGTTGGACGGTGTATTGAAGCTGATCACTGCACGATACACTACGAGGGAGGAGTGGTCACTCTGTTTCCACTAGGTGGCGCCATGTGCTTCGTTGACAACGTTCGCATTTCTGAGCCAACAAAGCTTAGTCAAGGTTTTCAAACAAACTATTACATATTTAGAGTCAATTGTTTTGAATAAACTGCATGATCCAGTAAGAAAAATGATATAAATATATGCCAAATTTGTATTATTGTCAAACGGATATACTGTAGGAAAGATGTAGTTTTGTTTTCAATTAGAAATGCCTTATTGTTTGTGTTGATATCCTACATTTATTTAGTCTGCAAGCCAATTCAGGTTAAACTGAATTTAATTTTTGATTAAGCATGTGTTTTAAAATATTTTTATTGTGCTGCTATTTCAAGGTACCGTATTTTTATGCACATTGCTAGAAATTAGATTTAAATGATATGCCAGTGATATTTATGTTGTTACATGATATCTTTGCTGCTTTTGAATTCTGCTTCTTTATAATGTATGATTGACAAGCTTACTTATTTTCCTAGCTCTTTGTTTTGCTCAGTTTATGTATCTAGAGGTCAATAAATTTATTATGCATGAAAATAGAGATATATATGAAATATTGACCTTATTATTAGTTAAAGACAATAATATGTTTTCTTGCATCTTACCCTTAAAGTGTCGCTTATTTTATGAATTACAAAAATACAGGATTCTGCATTGTTCATGTAATGGACAGAATAAGGAATTTTTATTTCAAAATTTGAGCAGTGATTTGGCATATAATTTAGGCCTGAATTGCTTGCAATGTGTATAAAAATACGGTAACTTGAAATAGCAACACAATGAAACAGTTTTAAGAGTGCTTTTACTTTTGAGCATGGCCACTGTCTTTAGATGTCTTAACTACAGTGTAACTAGCCAGCAACCATAGCTGTCAGTATTTATTGAAGCTCAGAAATATATCTCATTGGCAGCATTTTGAAATATTTTGAAACATTGGCAGCTCAATGCTGCCTACAAATTTGGATTCTTATAGACTGATAATAATAATTATGCACAATTAGTTACAATTACAAATTCATAGGATATGTCTGTTGTCTAATTTGCAAACAAGCAGTTTTGCATACATTATTTATATGAATATACCATCATGGGCGCGTTGCATGAAAACACTGGCCCCGTATCTAGTAACTTGCACCAGTCGCTTGGCAGAGGGCCTTGGAAACGGAGATCAGCACTGCCCTATGAGCCTTGAGGTTAGCTTTGTGAGTTTGGGCAGGGCTTTACTACTTACTTTTACTGCCATCATTAAAAACAACATGGTTTTATCAAATATTACCCTGGCTTGCAGGCAGATGATGGTGCTCTTGGGACCAAAGAACTGTATAGATTTGTTTCATTCCTCATTAAGTTCTACTGGCTGAGCGTATGCATATCCAGGTTATACCGAAACCAA
Organism: Metaphire vulgaris; assembly: GCA_018105865.1. Classification (NCBI taxonomy): domain Eukaryota; kingdom Metazoa; phylum Annelida; class Clitellata; order Crassiclitellata; family Megascolecidae; genus Metaphire; species Metaphire vulgaris. Next base: position 6,780,877 of record CM030858.1, read on the forward strand.
TTTTTATGGTTAGGCATTTTCACAGGGATTTTATGTGTTTTTAAGTATTTCCATGTGTCAACGATATGTGTAAAATATGGTATGTATATTGCTTGACAATATTATACTGTGTTGTACTTAGGTTTCTTACTTCTGCTACATTGGTACCATCTATCTGTTTTTGGTATGAATCTTATTCATTTCAGCATGATTCAATTGAACTTGAGTAATACGAATACCTTTAAATTTCATGCGCGGTTGTTCGTATTCAGGTTCTGTTATTCGACTTGGCAGAAGTCATTTGTTTCGCTTTAATCATCCTGGAGAAGTGGCCAAAATGAGAGAAGAATTGAAAGATGTGAGTTCTTAATGGTACTTCTCTCTCTCTCCACTTCATGTCTCGACACTTAATGTCATTGAATTTGTTATCGTCTGTAAATATTTTTGTAGAATAATCCACTCTAGTTAGTATCACTTTCACTTTTGAGCTAGTTTATGACCTAGTGTATTGCTGTTAATTCTGATTTGAGGGAAAATGTCAGCCAGCTAAGTTTTCTGCCTTTTGTCTCAGTTGCTACTTTAGTATTCTTATATATCATTGATTAATCATCTGTTTGATAACACACACATGCATGCACACGCAGACACACGTGTGCACAAATGCACACATAGACACACACACACACACACACACTTGAACACACAGACACACGTGCTTGCATGCACGAACACATGCACGCACAGACACATGCGCATGCACACACACACACACACACACGTGCACACAGACAAAAACTGGTTGATTGAAAATTTTTAAATATTAATTTATAAATTTTTTATTTCTATATTTGGAAGACTGGAAAAAAGTGTTCTCTTCGACTTTGGAAGGACATTCAGTGGACAGGTTCAACCGTTTCCATGACCGATTCGGCTGTTGGCTCAGAGTAAGTAAAGCGATATTTTCATTCATTCTTCTCGATGTTTGGTGAGAGCATTTGAAATTCTGTAGTATGCATCAGCTTTGAAGAAGTCTTTGCACTCAGAGATATATTTTTTGGTTTTGAGCTTGAGACTATCATAATGTGTCTTAATATTTTTGTTTTGCTCCTGAGTTGTTCCTTTTGTCATACCAATTGTTTTGATCTTTGTTGGCAAAGGTTATTATTTCTTTGTGATAAATATATTTTTGTAATGTAATCTGGTAAAGGTCTGTGTAAAATGCTTCAGTCCTTAGGAAGTAGTATTTCTGTATTGATTGTAGTCTGGGTGAATGGCTGGAATATGACAGACTGGAAGAGAAGAGGTAAGGCATCTTCTATAAGAAGGAACTTTATTGCCTCTGTGAGATACTTTGGAGACTTTCTTTCATTGTTTCTGCTTAATTTTTGCTGTTTGTCAGAATGATTTTCATATTGGGCTATATGAGTAGAAAAGGGGCGGGTTTTTTGAGTGAGTTATGGCATAGGGGTCATCTTCCGTTTTACGTTGAGTGCTGGTTCTGGCTGATATATGGAGCAGACCTGATGCTATACTTTTATTTTATGTATTTATTTTACATATACGATATAGTCCAGCTGGGTGTGATTTAGTGATTCTATCGATAGTCAAACTCTCTCACACTAAAGGTACAACCCATAGGTCATCGCGGACCCGTCGGGAACCGAAGGGTTAGCACCTTCAGGTATATACGGCAACGGCTGAATGAGGGCGGATTGCCAGCCTTTCCCTCGCCGCCTATCCTTCCACAGAGTTATCACCGATGTACTCATTCACAGCTGAGTCGACTGGGGGCGCTTGGAGCAGAAACAACTGAAAAGTTTCTGCCGCGGCCGTCTCTCACACTATTGATCACTAATTGTTACTATTTTTTGCTGAATTTTTTGGTCTCCTTGGTTGTAAGTAACTTTTTTATGCAACAGGCATTTGACCGGTGTCATTGGCTTTGGCTATGCGTATGTTTTTGCATGCCTTAATATTGTCTGTATGGTGTTACTTACTTACTTACTTAGACGTGAAGTGGAACGATTGGAAGAGGAACACTGTCTTGCAGAGGCGAGAAGGCTGTCGCTGCTTGCATCGCAGGAAGCAAATCGAGAGGAGCTGAAGCAGAAAGAAGAAGAGTTGCACCGACTTTCAACCAATGTAATAAACTCTTGCAGTCATATATTTTTAAAAACGTTTAATCGTTTTTCGCCATTCAAGTCTGTGTTGCAGATATCTTGATAAATCTTTAGCACATTATTTTGAGCTAAAATGTCTACATTTAGTTTGGCGATATCTGTAATGAATTTCTCTGTTAGATACATGTCTGCTCTGTTACAGGTTTTCTGCTACCTCAGTCCATCATATCCAGACTTCATTGTGCACTTGAAACTAAATCACAATAATGACCAGTCAGTTTCAGGTTATGGTTTTTAGTTTTATTGATATTACAGGCCCAAGTGAAGATTGAAAGTCTAAATGCAAGCATCCAGCATCAGTACTACATCACCCAGCTGGAAAAGGGGCGTCTTTTGGAAGAGCAGAAGCGCCTTCAGGATCTCCAGTCAAAATTTGAGCAAGAAAAAGCGCTTGACCGTGCAGAGAAGCAGAAAGCTCAGTGTAGAATCAACGTGGAACAAGCAAGGCTTGATGTTGAGCACAGTCGACTGCTGGCCGAATGGGCAGAAGTAACAACGGAACGCCAACATCAGACGTCGCTTCGAGAGAATGAGAGACAGGATCTCAGTCACCAAAAAGCAAGATTTTTAAAACTTTTCATGTGCATTAAAAGTTATATTTGTTATCAGCATTGCAAAATCTATCAGGTATTCTAGAAATTATGAAGGAAACTAAAATCTTGTTTACCAGTTGTCACCAACGACCTGTGATCCTGGTCACGGTGACACACCTCACACAAACAATAACGACGTATAGAATTAATTTAATTTTAATCGAATCAAATATAATTTCATCGGAATATTAAAAACGCTTTCTTTAATAGCTACCCACGAAAGACTCACTGCCCCCCTTAATCTCTACTTCCTCCAAAACTATCCCACTAGAATTTTAATTTTAGCTAAGAAAAAACCCTAAATAATTTTATACTCCAAAATCACCCTGACACCAGTGTTATTGACTTAATTTATAGTTTGTCATTATCTCTTTTTGATGATTTTGTTAATTTGTTATATCGATTTTTAGGATCAAATAGAGAAGTTTCACAACATAGAGAAAAAAATCTGGAAGGAAGAGATCGCTGAAATGAGAAACTTGGTTGATAGTGAAATTCAAAACATGAGAGTTTTCGCCGGACTGTCATCGAACAAACAAGATGATGGCGATGACGACTCATCGTCTGACGTGAAAAGTAGCAAAGATGAAGATGCTGACAGTCTGACCTTCGATATTGATTCTCTGAAGCTGATTGTACCTCCTGATGAAGAAGGTGCTATCATTCCTGAACTTTATCTTACGCAGTCGTCTGAAGCACTCGAAGATGTGTCTGCCTCTCTAACCAGGTAATATTTAATCTTTGGTTTTGTCGATGATTGTAGCGATTTTTGCCACTGATATTTTGATTGAGTGTATTTTTGTGTTCACGCCCCACTGCTTTTTAGAACTCAAGCACTGATGGAGACAGTCTGATTACCAAGGGGTGAAGGGGTGGGGTAAAAGCTTTCTGATGAGAATGGGGTAAAATCTGTGTTTGGGAGTGGGAGGAGGATCGGGGCAAAATATTTATCCATGTTGTTCTCTATTATGCTGAAAATAGTCTGCCTGTATCAGTTGTATATGATTGCAAGCAGACTGCCAAATATGGTGCAGCTTTACTAGTAAATTCCTTTTGGGTGGGTGGAGTTGCTTCTGATTCTGAGGAAGTTCAGTGTTGGTATTTGCAGTTTTAATTTAGTTTTCGTTTTATTTTGTAGGAATGTAGTCGAGAAAGAGATTCCCGAAGACCTGCCTTCGGTGATCGACCAACTTATCGCACAGTCTTACGATTTGCACGAACGAGTATGCGTCAATCTGCAGCTCAAGTACAACAGCTTTCGTACAACCCCGCGCAAAGTTGAATTAGATGCAGAATTTAATACTCAACTCAGGAACATTTGCCAATTGGTGGAGCAAGTTGGATCTGTGAGTAGATAATTGTTTTTGTTGCTGTGGGGTGCAATTGCACCATACATAATAATAATAATAATAATAATAATAATAATCTTAATAAAATAATCTTAATAATAATAATCTTATCTTATTCTAATGCAGTTTGCATTTGTACGTATTAACCTTTTCATTACTGTTGCCCCTGTATGCCACTGTGCTGTGCAATCTGTTTGTTAAAAATATATAATTGTAGTTATTCAGTTTTGTGTTTGCATATTTTGACTTTATATACACTGTGTCCGGATAAAACGGCCTCCCGCTTGCCAAATCCTGAAGCCGCCATTGGCATGAGGTACACTGGAAGGCAACCTATGGTGTCTCTGCACACTTTTCAAGGGTTTACTTGCAGTACTCAGTGATTATGCAAGCCCATTTTTCTTTCCCGGCGCCGCGCCGGAAGACATACTGTGGCATGTTTGATATCTCAGTGCCGTGTTGGAATAGGTATTGAAAAGGTTAACCATGCTTGATTGTAATATGGCTTATGAACAGTTTTGTTGTTATTATTGCTTGTTGTTTTGAGATTGTTGAAAATGCAGTCTTATAAACTACCGATGTGGTTAGAGCAAGCATATTCATTGATTGGATAAAGGGAAAGTTGTGTGGCCAAGGTGTGAAGAAGAATCGAGTTGATGTAATTTACTTTAATATTGTTTTTTCATGATTTAACATGTCAGCATTACTTTTAGGAAACACTAATATTTTATCAGTCATCGGAGAGTTCTACTGTGGATCAGGCATCAATTAATGAAAGACTTGAAGAATGCAAAAGACTTACAGTAATTGTTGAAAAGCTGCTTTGGATTGACGCTACCATCACACGCATGGAAAACGTTTCTTCGGAACACGAATATCAGGATGTCATGGACGGTTTGGAGTCGGTGCACAGCCTTCTGACATCGATGGAAGCGGAAGAGGAAGTCGAGGTTAAAGTTCAGAGAGTCATCCAGACCGAATTGTGCATTATTCGCGAACGACTTCTATACGCAGTCAGCGAGGCGTGGAATCGTCTCGTCAAGTGGATTCTGCCGTCCGAGATACGACGTTTAGCCAGAAAACCTCAGACCGTGACTCTGGAATTTAGCCGAGATATGAACAGCAGAAGCCTTCTTTCTGTGGTCGTTACGGCGTTGTTACGCGGCAACATGCTCGACTCGCGGGTCAAAACGCTTTGCGAGAATCTGATGTCCTACGTTATCGAGAACGTCGTTCGAGATCGAAGTACGGTTCTTCAGGTGACCGACGAACCGGATCGTTGCATCATCTGTGTCGTCATCAATCCGGCCGCAGTCGGTCAGCCGCGCCAGGTCGTTCTGCCGAGCGAAGCGTTCGTAAAACTCGAACAGATCTTTTCTTGTTTGCACGGCGCATTGTCGGAAGTTGCGTTTTCGCCGGCGGGTAAGATGATCGCGGAGGGCGGCGTGCGTGATGCGTTTCTTGTGAAGAAAATTGGGAAATTTATTACGAGAAAGTTGTTTGATTGTGTTTACGATGAATGTATCTCTCTTGCGTTGCCTGCAAACGGAACGCAGTGGGAGAAATATAACGAGTTAGTGGCTCAGGCCGAACACTTTCAAGAATTTCTTTCTCAACTTGGCTTTCTGTCGATCGGAGATCCATCTCTTATTGATTATCTGAACAACGTTAATAGCCTTTTTGCAAACAACAAAAGCCAGGAGATTCTGAAAAAGGCTCACGAACTAATGCTTCAGGAGCTTTTCCATTCTGTCCAAATATCGAGTGACCATCCGATTGGTTTTCCCAAAAGTGCAGAATTCTTGAGGATGGAAGAGTTTGTGAAGTATTGTAGGATGGAAACTGGAACTACAACCTACAAACTACCAAAGTGTCAAATAAGGTTTGTTCTTGGAATCAGGCATTATCACTGGCTGTATGTTTAGTGATTATGCTCTGCAAGTCACCCAAAATTCGCTTTACTAACTATTTTAGGTTCTACTATTAACCCTTTTCCCATTTGCCCCGAGAATACTCGTCCATTTTATATTACATTACAAATAAATGAATGAATAAAGGGTTAATATAATTGTATGAATCATTTGTAATATTAGATTCTGTATTGCCACATTTCTGCTGTTGGTTGATACCTCATTAGGATTATGAATCCTTTGAGTATTGTATTGCCATTTCGCATGATCAGTTGCTATTAGAATTATTTATCATATTTCTTGCAAGGGTATTTGTTTACCTGTGCCATTCTGGGAGTCACTCTGATTATGGTTTAAAATATAGATGTGTGATACAGTAGAACTTGAATATTACATGCTTAGCAGGTTTGTGAAATATAGTACGTTATATCAGAGGTATGCTGTATCAAAACCATCCAGTATGGTGGCACACCAAATGGGACCATACATTGTGGCATGTTATAATTGAGTATACGTTATACCGAGTCCATTATGTAACTGAGTCCGTTATAACGAACTTCTACTGTACTCATTTCTTTTAACATCGTGTTCTTTCTTTCGTAGTTTGTCCATATGTAATATAATGCTGCTGACTTACGAGACATTGAAAGAAGCCCAGAGCGGTAGTCAAGAAGGTGCATTCCATCTCTGCAATTCCATCCATAATCTGTTTGAGCTTTATTGTGATGTTGTTCCATCTTATCACAAGGATAAAATCGCATCCCATCCTCTACCAGCAGGTACATGTCACTGTTCTGTTGTTATTATCAATTTTGAGATACTACTATGTTTATTCATTGCTTGATCTTAACACTTGGAGCCCATTACACGTCATAGAGAATTTTATTTGAGGCTCTTTGCTGAAGCATTTGTATGCTTTTGTGGCTGTTTTTTGATGGTTTACTAAAATTAGTCCAAAATTTCTATAGTTTTTTCGACTGATTTGTAATTGCAGAAATATCGTCAGAATTATGAATTATGAGATGGTTATTGTTGTGTGCAGTAGACTTAATGTGTTTTTTGTATTTCTTTAGCTCTCTTCCTGAATAACTGTTCATTTGTTGCACACCATTTGCTGACCATCGACAAGGCTTTCTGCTTGAAGCTTACCGCTCCAGGTACGTCGCTTCCACCGCCTGGAAGGGAGCCGAAGCTGGCAGAGTTGATTCCAAAAGTCAGACGTCTTGGTAATGACGGCTTTGCCAAACACATTCAAAACAAAAAAGACGAAATTTGTCAATGCCTGTCTGAAGCCGAAGGTGAGAACCACAAATCAAGTGATTTAATTGCTTGCCACATTAGATATTGCTTGATAAAAACTCAATATTGGGAAGTTATTTTGAACCTGTTTTTATGTGATATAATATAATGTCATGTTGCCATTTTATATAGTTTAAATTTCTGCAGTACGTTTGTACATAGCTATCAGCCAGTGTGAGTTTAGTACAGCTGTGGATGGTGGAAGTCATGCTGTCATGTCTCATGTGTCCTGTCTCATGTGTCCTGTCTCTTGTGTCCTGTAGTTATGTTATCGTCAGGGCACGATTTGTAGGGGGTAAGGGGGGAATCTCCCTTCCCCCACTGCTCAACTACATCCCCCCTACTGCTACATCCCCAACTGCTACATCTCCCACTGCTACATTTCCCCAACAGCTACATCCCTCCCCCAAGCTCGACATGTCCCCCCCCCTACTGCTCCAGGTCACAAATCGCACCCAGGTTATCGTATCTCCTGGTTCTCAGGAGCAGCCCGATAACAAGGTTCTGGGTGCACTGCTTAAGCTATATAATACAATAGCAATACAATAAAATTGTATTATTATTATTATTATTATTATTATTATTATACAAGACAATTTCTAGAGTGCCGTAAGCATAGCTAACAGATTGTATGTCGGATTCTCAGTTCCATGCACTTCTTTATGGAAATATACTGTGGAACATACTAGTGTGCTATCTATTCAGTGTAAGCAATCTTGCATTAACTGCAGAATACAAATATGTTCAATTGCTTCGAAAACAGTATGAAGAACCATGTTATTCTGTAATAAGTAAGTAAGTAAGTAAGTAAGTAAAATCTCGTGGATTTCTATAGCGCCTTGGAAAGCAGCATGACAGTAGCTGCTAAGCTGCTTATTCTTAGGTGCTCAGCCTTTCTTAAAATAGCTATGCGGAAGGTATATGATCAGCCAGGCAATAGTCAACATCCAAAGGGCAGTGAGGCTAGGTTGTTATAGCTATGGAGGAAATGATTTTAGAAAAAGGAAGGATTTAAGCTTAGACCTGAAGACTTGAGGAGATAATGCAGGAATTATAGGAAATGAGGATTCAGATTTTATTGGTTGAAAGTGTCCAAGTCTGCGGAGGGATGCATTTAGTTCTCCAGTGCTATATTCTGAAAGGTGTGAGAACCTCTGTTTTAAAATGCAATCCAGCTGAATAAGAAATTCTAGCCAGTTCGATAGAAAATTGGAATGACGAAGAATGTATCAACCGAAAAAGAAATTTATTCTAATATTCAATTTCAACCCTTTAAAATTTATTTGGTGCATTTATTTCAAAATTGAGTATTTTTGACATTCTAAAGAATTATTATAATATTTGAAATCTGCATAAGTTAATGATGATGATCATCATCATCACATCGGCTCTCTGCCAAGATGACGACAACGATGAACTTACAGTATACAGATTTATACATTGCATATCTTTAGCATGTCTAAGTACTCAATCTTGGAAACTATGTGCACAACAAATTTTAAAGTTGATACTTTACTATAAAGAAGCTTATTAACCTGCTCTGAGGCTTACTTTTTAAACTGGATTTGAATATAGCCACAGCTTCTATCTTAGGATAATGTTAAACGTATTTGCAGGTTTCTCGTGTGTTGCTGACAACGAAGGCGCTGATGCTATGACAGTGGTGCAGAATATGCTACATCATCTGAAGCACATTGGTTCCACATGGAGTGACATCTTACCTACCACCATCTACTGCCGAAGCATTGGTTAGAACTGTTTCTTTTGGCAGATGGTATAATCAGGGCGTGATTTGTAGGGGGAGAAGGGGGAATCTTGCCCCTCCACTGCCCAACCTCATCCCCCTACTGCTACATCCCCCACCACTACATCCCCCACTGCTATATTTCCCAACAACTACATCCCCCCAAGCTCGACTTATTCCCCCCCGACCCCCACTGCTCCATGTCACAAATCGCACCCTGGGTATAATCACAATCATTTGGTCTATCCTATGCAGTTGTCTTAGGCTGTCTTAGGCTGTTAACTATCGTGTTAAAATAATTCAAATATCTTTGCCTTTGATTTGTTATTGAGAATTTTGCTGTTACTACCTTTTCGCTTACATAAAATGTTCACGGGCATTATAATTTTTAGAAACATTCGCCCTTGTTGCCGACTATTTTATTATTTTGTCACTGTCCAGAGAGACAAAATGTTGGTGAGCAAGTGATGATTTATCTTTTTCTCATAAATTCTGCTATTTTCTAATTTTGAAATTTGAAATTATCGATATATTTATAGGTGTTGTAAACTGACGTGTTGCAGGAACTCTTCTGAGCATTGCACTTGAGGAGATGATTGAGAATGTGGCGGTGATAGAAGAATTCAGTGTTGATGATTGTGTCTGTCTACAGCGAATCTTTTCTTATCTAATCCAGTCGGCTACCGATATCTTTCGAACGGACGACTCCGTTCCAACGAACCCGGAAATAACGCTGCACGAATTCGTGTGCAACTGGATGAAGTTCAAGGAGCTGACACTGGTTCTTGGCTTTTGTCTGCAGGAGGTCAGCGACAGGTGGGCCGATGGGAAGGGACCTCTGGCGCTGCATTTTACGGGGAAACAGGTTGCCGGTCTTGTAACTGCAATGTTTGAAAAGACCGCAAAACGAGATGCACTTGTGACGCACCTTTACCGGAAACCTTCGATCCACATGCCAGACGAAGCCGCTTGACCGAAAAATCTAGTCTCGGCCATTCTTTGACTTGAGTCGAGTGTATATTCTGCCGATCAGTTTTTGTTCTAAATTGCATTTACGCTTAAATAAATACCTGGATTACCACTCCATTCTGTTACTTTAAAACTGATTTAGTGAATCAGAATCTAAGTAATCTGGCTCTTCTGTGATGAATAACTGTTCTTCTCCGATGCGCTCTGTCTTTGCATTCAAAACTGAGATGTTAAGCTGCTTCGGATTAGGGAATGACCAGACGTGTATTTTCTACCGGTCACCAGATCCGGATATTTTGACTCGACATTTGCCTGATCTGGAGCCGAAGCGAATATTACCGCACAGGATTTTTTAACGACCCTGCGAGTCTTGAGTTTGCAGGTAGACCACCTGGGGTTGAAAGTAAATAGGATAACCATTTCCTCAGAACAAAAAAGAACTCGTTAAGCCATCACACGTCCCACAAGCAGAAAGTATCTTGAAAAGTTTTAGAAATAACAATTTCAACTTCAAAGTGAAAGTTAAACGAAATCTGTAAAGTTACAATTAAATCATTCAATAAAGAAATTAAAAACCAAAACAAAAATCAATATTCGAATTCGGTAGTTTCGTGACATAAGTATTTGGCGAATCCGTATATTGCCAAATACCCCACTCTCCAGCCGGAGCGAATGTCGGAAGCAGTTTCCGGTCATTCCCTACTTCAGATATGCTGTCAGAAGTATTCCTTGAAGTTTGCTATTTCATGGTTGAATAGAAAATATCCGGTACTAATTTGAACTTGAATAATTTTGTATATTTGAAATTTGTTTATACTAAGTTTGTAGCTTCATCTATTGATTTACATGTATGTGTGTGTGTGTGTGCGTGTGTTGTGTAGACTCTGACCCGAAATGCAATTCCCAGTGCAGGAATTAGTGCACATTTTAAATGAGGCAATCAGTGCCACTTTATAATGAATGCTGTGTAATTCATCTTTTTCGTTGTATTACAGTTTATGGCTTACTTGGATTCTGCATTTAAATTCCACTGACTATTTTCATTGTGCTGAAAATGATCTCTGTGTGTGTGTGTGTACAGTGCATGTATGAAACTCCTTGCATTTGTTGAGAGTGAGACAGAATTCTGTTGAGTTGTTTTTATGAGGATATTTATTTGAAGCAATATCCAAATATTATGCCAGTGAAGATGGACAATTTATTTATTTTTTTAAAATTATTTCAAAATAATCACTGCTGAAATGGTTTAGCTTGATAAATCTGTCTCCTACCTCATTTGATTTTTTGAAAATGTTTCAGCAGGTTTTAACATTTGACGACAATAGGCATAGTTGTTCGCATATGACTAATGTTCCACTGAGCTTTTATACTGCATTGTTCCAGGATCTCTAAACCATGATTTCATATATCATTCACCATTTTTTGGTCTGGTAATGAGTTTCCAGCTGTTTTCTGGTGGTTTTCAGTTGATCCCAGAGCCACATCTAGAAAGACTCGTGATTAATAAGTTGTCAGGTCTTTTAATCCCCAGTCAATTCATCCTCGACACTTAATCCCCGGCACTTAAGCCCCAAGTCTTTTAATCCCGTAGCAAATAATCCCCTGACACTTAATCCCCTCAACCAACGCCTTGGAGTTTAAGACCAGAGCTGAATACCCTGAAACTTATACCATGTTTAAATTCCTATGTATAAAGCAGTCTCCCCTTGCAAATAAATCCCCTGACACTTGGGGTTAGAGTTGTACTGTACGGGATTAAAAGACTTGGGATTATTTGCTAGGGGATTAAAAGGCTTGGGGCTTAAATGCTGGGGATTAAGTGTCGAGGATTAATTGACTGGGGATTAAATGACTGGGAATCGCGTAATAAGAAATGTGGTTGATGTATCACTCTGTATTGTGAAGCCATCCAGTCTTTCTGCTGTAACAGTCTTTGAAATAATGCTTTGTTAAATATTCAGATATTGTGTTATGGAGAAGTTTAGAAGACTTATCATTCTAGCTTTAACATCTTAGATATTTATCCATTATTTTGGTCATTATTTAATTTTTAAAATTATTATTTAACCACGGTTTTCGTGTTTGCCGTTAATCCTGGTTCATTTTAGTTCAGTAATTTAGATTTATCACTCAGTTGAATAGTTTAAATTTCGACAGTTCAGAATTACTGTTTGAATTTAGTTCCTGATTTCTATAGGAAATTTTTTTTGCAATAGTTATGGATGGGATTAACTAGTCATTATTTGTTTATCGTTGTTGCAGTAGTTATTATAATTGCTTGTGCTGTGTGTTCAGAGATTTTTAAAATCACTACAGTTATCTTGGTCTAACATTTTACTTGCAGCTGCCGTTGATTTCGGCAATTATTTTTTACTATTTGTTGTCACAGTGTTTCTGTTTTTTGGATGTGTCTGGATTTTTTTCACATGCTGTCATGTGGCAATTGGTTGGGCAAATGGGTAAGTGACATCCATTGCTTTTTATTCTGGGCAGTGCAGGGAAGAGAGCCAGCCAGGGTTGGAGTTGCTGGGGGGTTGGGGGTTGGGGGTTGAACCCCCTCAAGCTAACTTTGCAACCCTCCCAAAAATCGCATATCTGGTACATGCAGTTTCTGTCATGCATTGAATTTCAGTCCTCAACCCCCCCCCCCTCCCAGCTCAAATTTCACAACTCCAACACTGAAGAGAGTTGTTAATGTCACAATACATGGTTGAATAATTGTCTTTTGTACTTATTGTGAATGAAGTACCTTGCATTAATTTTGCCATTGAATTAATTATATCAGACTACTTCAGTGCTTCTCAAACTGTGTGTTGCAAGCCTCTGCTAGGTGTGTCGCGAGAAATAGTTGAATTGAAAACTATTTCCAAATACTGTAAACATAATTACATTTTTATGGTACAATTGCAAAAAATGTAAGCAATTTGAAAATTACGAACTAGTTTTGGCGAATTCGCCGTAATCTGTAGCCAGTATATATCTTTTCTTCTTCTGTCTTTCCTTCTGTCATTCCCTATTTGGTTGGACAATAGGTCTGAATTAGTTCCTTCCACTTCTGTCTGTCTCTTGCTGCCCTGGTCATTTGGATGAAGTTCATTTGCATTTATTCTGTGTCCTCTATTAAGGTTTCTATCCATGTCTTCATTTTCTCCTTTTCCCTTCAATGTAATTGTATAGTGCTTTCTTCCTTCATTCTTTCAACATAACCAAGCCATTTCAGTCTTCATTTCTGTATTGATTCAAGTATCATTTCTTTTTGCTCTGTGTTTCCTATGATAATTTTGTTTCTTATTCTTCGTCTTCTGCTTACTCCTGCTATTCCTCTTAACCAGTTCATTTCTTCAGTTATTAATCTTCTTTCATCTTTCTTTTTCATCTTGGGTGGCTAAAATCTGTAAAAAAAATTAACAAGACTTTGGTAGACCGATGTAAGTGTGTCACTTCTGTGGATGTCTTTTTCAAATGTTTTGCATCAACAAAAAGTTTAAGAAGCACTGGACTATTTTGCATTCAACAGTATGATGTTTCCATCATTTGTAATTCAGAAAATGTCTATGTAATGATTACTTGGTGTTAGTTAGGTGTTTAGTTTGGCCGCTGACAGTAAGCTGCTTTCTGTTCATTGAACAGTCTCTTGTGTAACAGAAGTTTATTTTGTCTGATCTGTGAACTGCTGTGATCTTGATCGAGTGATTGTTTTTTGCTGTGTATCCCACTTTTACAGACTACTCGTAGTAAAGTACTGTTTCTTGTTTGATTAATTGAAACTTGACATCACTCTTCAACAGGGTCTGTTTTAAGAAAAATTTATCACTGCACAAAACTCAGAAAATTTGTGGACATTCGCGCAAAAGCAAGCAAAAAAAGGTTGTCCGGAAAATTTATCGCTGCACAAAGCACAGAAAATGGCATTTTACCACTTCACATTTTCATTTTATCACTGCACATTTTGTGTATCGCTGCATGTTAAAACAGGCCCTGCAATCTTCAAGAAGTTGCATCTGCCCTGACTGTTGTTGTTGTTGTTGTTGTTGTTGGATAATATCTTCTGTGGCGTTCACATTGAATTTAATTGAGAATTTGACTGGCTCTGTTGATTTGCTACTAATCTGCAGTGTTCTTATGTGAAATGGGTTTTGTCTGATGTCCAGAAGTTGTATCGTTGTTGAGAATAGACTTTATATTTGACCAGTATTTCTTTGTGGTGCAGCATTAGCTCACCAGTTCTTACTGAAGTAACATGGAACATATGGCAACTTATTAATTTTCTAATAACTTTTAATTGTTTAATTTATTATTCATAATTTTGCCTTAGGATCTATGTGAATGGTCAGTTTATTAGTTTAATTATAGAGATTGAAGCAGGTATTTGTTTGATTTGAATTTTTGAGTACTGCCCATGAGTACCGGGTACACTGAATCCTGATACTGGATAAGTCACCTAAATAGACCTATGGTCCATGGTTTCATGGCTATTGTTCCTAATTTAAGAGTTTTGATGGCTTAATAAGTGTACGTTTGTGTAGTGACAAAAAGCAGTAATACCTTGACCTTTTGAATGCTTAGGTAAAAAGTAAATTTCAGCCTTGGTTGAAATTTGGCCAATTTAATTTGCACTTTATTTTGGGGTTAGCTAACTTTCAGTAACGGTGCAAAAGTTGTTTTGGTTTAGCAACAATCTTGACCAGTTCTTGATGCTGTGCAGTTTTTGTTTTGATGATGGACGTAGTATTGTGGGGCTAGTTGTACATCTATTTTCACTTGAATACTTTTACCATTGGCTCAATTTTCATTTTGTGACTAACAAGAGATTAAATATCATGCATTATTTTGATGGGTATTTTGAACATACAATAACATTTTTACACTTTTGCTGCCTGTATCTTTTGAGGATAGCAGTGATCGGTCATCTGTGATGTGCGTGTATGTACAGTATCTGACAATGACAACTCTGGTTTACATTTTAAGCTGTTACAAAAATGTCTACTGTCTAGAAATATAAGGATTGACTAGCCCATTGATTTGTCAATAGCCAATCCAGTAATATCATCCAAAAGTCATCCATCTCTAGCATTGTTTTTAAAACAACTCAAAATTCACCAAACAATAGAGATTGTCAATTATGTTCACACATCTGCACATTTATCAACATATTGAAGAAGTACGAAATTTACTTCACTCAGCAAACAATCAGCACTCATTTTAAATTTAAAATATCCTGAAAGTCATCTTTTGCCTTTATAAATTGTCAAGAGGAATGAGATTTTTTATATGATCCAAACATGAGAAACAATGAAAATTTCAATGTGCGCAATAGGAACTCATGAATTTCTAAAATATTCATGGTTCATAAACTCAAAGGAAGTCTTTAAGACATAAATAAACAAAAATGCATCAAAATAGTATCAACTCCTGAAACATAAAGTGTGCAAGTTTTGAAATATTTAGATTATGGTTGCAGTGCTGTGACTTTCAGAACATTAGGACCGAATTTGACCCAATTCTTCATCTTCCTCTGAAACTGAAAATATACACATAAAGTCATTTGCCAAGATAAATTCAAATAAATCCACAGTCATTTACCCTTTGAACTCATGCCATCACTATAGCAGGACAACCATATAATCATGATCCCAGGTTTCCCGCAATAGCACACTCGCCCAATTTCCACCATATTTTCATTTAAAGAGATAACAATCTATGCTTTGCCGACAAATGTCATTTATATCACAAAGAATAGTATTATAATTAGTGAGCTTCTATAGCGCCATTTTAGTAATGCACTTGGCATCGGTTAATGGTCACTCTAGAATTGAATTGCACTCCCCATTGTCAAATCAAATATACTATTACTAACAAAGTCAAATCACAATGCACTAAGTTTAACATTTCATGAAAAGACTTATTCTTAAAAGGGTTTGTCTACTACAGAACTTTACCAAGCTAATAGCAACTGCCAAATAGAATTTAGTATTTTTGTCACAGGCGCCGACATTTACATAACAAAGAAATCAAACTTTCATTACTGCAAAGGAACTGAGAATAAAACCTGGCAAAGATGAGGCTGGAGGAGGCAGAGGCCGTCCATCTGCTTTCTGGCGATCATTTTTGACTGCCTGCAATACTCCGTGCTTTTCAAGGAACTTATATATGAATTCTGCTATCTTTGTGTCCCTCAGCTGTGACTGGGTGACTCCTATCACATCTAACAGTGGTTTCAGTTCCTGGTAGAAGCCATACAACTGTCAAAGAAAACATGTAAAATAAGCAATATCAATGGCCTGGGATTAAAACAACACAGATGATAACAATAAATAATTTGATTTGTCTTGTACAGCAAGCTGTATGCAAGATCTTTGATGCCTATGATATAGTAACAATTGACTGTATTCTTGAAATGCTTGGATTGAATCCAATACATGATACTGTCAAGAATCGTCAACACTCTTTTACACTTCAGTTCTCTAAGAAACCACTTTATTTTGTCAATTGTATAATAACAGAATGTGTAATTGTTACTTAAGAACGATGTCTATCTTATGTTATCTGCGTTTGCGAATAAAGATTTCTATAACAGTTCTTGAGTGTGAATTTAAATGGATATAACTGTCTTTACATTACCAAACAAGATTTTACATAAAACCAATTTCACACATAAACTTTAGCAAAAATTTTAAAAACGTAAATGATTTCGCGGGCCAAATAAAATCAGCCCGCGAGCCAAGTTTGGCCCACGGGCCAAGGTTTTGACACCCCTGATTCAGGCCAACCACAGCTGCTTGTCTGTTGATTAGACAAACTGGCACATCAGTGGCCAACTTTAACTTCCACAAGTATTGCCTTAAATTATTGAAAAATTGAAGAGATTGAAGTCAGTATATATGGTTATTCAACATTCAAAAACTATAATTCAATACAGCTTTCACAGCCACAAATTGGCAGTATTTTTTGCATTTCTGACCTAGTGGATTAATCAAGACTATCTTGAAAATCTGTAAGCAATTTATAGACATTCACCATATGTCACAAAAATACCACTAAAGATAAATTTTGTGCAGACGGCTGTAATGTTAAAGAGTTTTCTTACTTTAATAAATCACCATTTCAATATCACAGTATCTATTGTATTCTAAAGGTTGTGGCATTTTGTGAAGCTCCCAAATTTTCAGTTGATAATGGCCTAACTAAGTCAAATCAAACGGCTGTAACATAAAAAGAATAACCACATACAAGATGCTTGTTCAGATGACAGTTGACATTCTTTCAATGGTTTTCTCTCTGTTTGCATCTGAAACGGTAAGTTGAGTGTCGAAATCGCATTGTCAAGCAGGTGCACTCTCTCTTCAGTTTGATTAAACATATTTTCCTCGAAGTGTACTGAACACTACACAGAGAACTCTTTTGCATTCCAATTTTCCTTTTGAACTCTGCATTTCCATACTTCTCGTTGCCTTTTATCATTCGGAAATCTGCAAAAACAAGACCAATTGAGATGCATAACTATGGTTCTTACTAAGACAATGTACAAGATGTAACATCAAGTTAGAAATTACCACCTCATAATAAAGTATTAGCCAATTGTTACCTCAACTAGACCTAGCTGTCTGATGGGTCACATGATTAGGTGGCCGGTGAACTCGCCAGAGCATGATTTCAAACAATCGAAAGTGTCATTTTCATTCTATTGCCTGATGCCAAGTGCATTACTAAAATTGAGCTATCGTGGTTCTTTAGCTAGTCAAATTAAAACAGGAGATGGAAAGCGCGAAAACTGCACATTCCATAATATAATGTTCTAGGAGGTGGACTATTTAATATGCATTCGTAATATTTTCCTCGGGTCTTTTATCGTCACGCTGCCGGAAACCAAGCCACCGGTGAATTTGGCGAATGAAACTTTAAAAACCCGTTCGCCTTCTAAAAAAGATTAGGCCTACCTATGATATGTAACTCCTTCGAAACGCATTTGCGTCAGGTCTTCATTTGTACACTCAGCGACTGCGCAATGTCGCGGCATTTCGCATAAATCAGACGATCAATTCTAAACACAATATTTAAACAACTAAAGTCCACCTTAAATAAGTTAAACGGCTAAACGGTATCCACCCATTTACCGGGTATCCAGAATATATCCGTCCATTTTACATTGAGTTACAGTTAAATCCGAGGTAAAGGGGTTAATCAAAGTCTATGACAACAATAATATAATATAATATAATATAATATAATATAATATAATATAATATAATATAATATAATATGATATGATATGATATGATATAATATAATAATTTGATATCTATGCATCATCGCCTTAAACCATATTCGATCAAATCTACTGAACAACGGATTAACATTTGACATTTGAACAATAAACGGTTAACGCTAACAATTACTAACATTTCAATCATTTTTTTATTCGCTGAGATAAATAGAAAAAACCAATGTAGAGCATTGTAGACGGTCAACCGGATGTTGATTTGCATTTAATCTGGTTCAAGGCCTTCATTACTAGTTACGGGTCCGTAATGGCGGGTGGATGAAGAAATTATTGAGCAACCTGCGTAAAGGCATCTCTCTGGAAATGCCAGATGTTTGAAACTTGTTTTAAACTACCTGGCACTTAATGTCCGTTAATCGGGGATGGTGGGAAGGGAGTCATTCCAGATCGCGCAAGCAGTGGACTTGAGAAATCGACATTCATGTCATTACTGCCCGTAATCCAGGAGTTCACGTCGACTACCGGTACTCGTGAATTTCTAAATTCTAATTGACTAACAGCTAGGCTATGAAAATGTGGGTATTTGGGTTTTAAAAACCCTGAAATTTTCTTAGGTGTTAAGGATTTAGTTGTGTAAATAGACAAATGCAAATGAGAAAAAGGTGTCTTCTAGTTCTTCTTATAGCGAATGCCTTTCTTTCTCAGCCATTCAACGGCATCAGGTTGAGCCTGAAGGTGCCTTTCCACACGAGAGCAGCCAACAAGGCAAGTCACCATGTTGAAGGGGCGCGCGCTCCACCGCGCTATACCGCAGCAGATCGATATGCATACGGGCTAAAAAAAAGCCACGCCCACGAACATTTGATGTAGCGCAAACTGCAATATGGCTGACGAGGAAGGTGTTGCGTTGTGTTTTTTGATGATGGCTACCGTAACGGCAGCGTTAAAACGTGTTTCATCAGATCAGAAGGAAAAGAAATCTAAGCGGAAAAGGAAGTTCTGGGTGAGACCGTGGATAAGGTGCAGAGAATTGCACGGAGCGTACCATTGCCTCTTCGCGGAGCTGATGATGGTAGACAAGGAGTCCTTCCGCAATTTTGTGCGCATGGACTATGCTGCCTTTGAGCAGCTGTTGTCGTATATAGAGCACGACATTACCAAAAAAGACACAAGGTTTGGACAGAGATTGTCTATCTACTCCTCAGGGATATTTTTACACACAACCCAACCCCCTCCATTTTAAGGTTGACGCCCCCACAACATTTACTAGTCTAAGGCTGGGATACACCCCCAATTCGAGACCCAACACCCAGTGTTGGCTCCACCGGGGGGCCCCCAGTTGGGACCCTATACTTAATGGTACATACATTAAACAAGAAATGGTTGGCCCCCACGATTAGAAGTTGCCACCCCAACGGGCCCCCCACTTGCCAAGTCCTAGAGCCGCCACTGCCAACACCCCTCCCCAATGAATTTGGGCTTGGATAACTCTTTTTGCTATTTAGACTTTATTTAGACTTGATAGCCTTTTTTGTCAGATTTATTGCCAGATGACTTTTTGACACTTTATCAGCAGGCAACCCCAAATTTTAGCAAATTAGCATCAACCCCAAAATTAAGATTCCTCGAGATAAGCCTGCTACTCATGCATCTCCTTTTTAATATCCTAATGATAATGCTAATGCTACACACCAATGTTTATTATATAAACTATGATCCTATGTTGGAATATGAAATATATTTGCATATATGTTGGCAACTAGTTTTCAGATATTGAATTATAACTATTTCTGGATATGATATTGATACTTATAAATCAATTGATTGAAGGATGCGTCGAAGCTTGGCAGGAAGAGAACGGCTCTGCATAGCTCTACGCTATTTGGCAACAGGTAGCGTTCAGATTCAATTGCTGATACGTTAAATTCGAGTCCATATCGTGTCCAAACAGCAGTAATGGTCATAATGGATTAATAATGAAGTCATTCTCTTAAATTGCTTACTTTCTATTAATTACTGTAATTTCTTTATGCCTGCTAGTCAATTTAGTAGGTCTGTTTGCAATGAGCAAAGTTATCTGGAATTGATGTTGTTTGATACTGGAATTTTATGTAAATTTTTTGTGACATTCAGGAGAGTCTCTCACGAGTTTACACTATCAGTTCCGAGTTGGACTGAAAACAGTGAGTCAAGCGGTGTCTGATGTTTGCATTGCTATATACACACGCCTGAAGACCGAACACTTGAAAGTGAGTACTAAATTACTAATAATGTTTAGACAAATATTATACTAGTAATAGGGTTAGTTTCTTGCAGTCAGATATACGAGATTCATGGGAAACAGAATCTCTTTTTTTATTAAAAACATTAAAAGCATTTCAGAGTCTTTATAGTTGCTTTTATAATTGTTCTGTCTTTTCATTTAACAAACTGTCTCATTCGTGTGGGTTAACTGCCTGCAAACTCTTCAAAACGATTATTGGGCGTGGTGGCATTGGATTTGGGATGAGATTCGGTTGAGCTGCCTTCACATTGACGGAGTTTGTAGTTTGTGTATTTTGAACACCATACAGCAAATTCATGACTTCTGCATTGATCCTCATTCTACACAAGTCTTTTTCTCTACCTGCTGGGACATCCTTCATCTTGATGTAAATTGTTTTCGCGAACAGCCAATCTTCATTGAACTCGTCAACTTTTTCACTAGTCTTTGAGTTTGCCAGAGAACTTGACAGTTTACCAATTGATTGAACAGCATCCGCGAATACTGAATCGAAATCCGACTCCGTGCTCTTTTTTTCGCTTTCTTTCCACTTTTAGTTGACTCAAGAACTGCATTGTCCTCAAGAGAGGTATAGCTGTCCATCAACTCTGCATCACCCTAAACATTTAAGCATTAACAATGATGATAAAACAATGCATGTTATCAGCTTAATATTGTAAAAAATGTGAAAATGAATGTAACCAATAATTTGCAATCAGTTGAATGTACTGTCATTTTTCACAGATGCCAAGCACACCCAATGAGTGGAAAGCAGTTGCACAAGCATTCGCGGATCGATGGAATTTCCCGCACTGCATTGGTGCACTCGATGGGAAACACGTAGTGATACAAAAACCTGGGAAATCTGGATCTACTTATCTCAATTACAAGCACACTTTCAGTATTGTGTTAATGGCTCTTGTTGATTCTAATTATAGGTTTTTGTATGTAAATGTGGGTGCACAAGGGAGAATCAGCGATGCTGGAATTTTCAATAACTGCAAATTTTTCCATGCAATGCAGAGCAATGAACTCGGTATTCCTTGTCCAGAATTGTTGCCGGGAACAGATATTGCACTGCCGTTTATGGTTGTTGCCTACACAATTTTCTTCTGGAACGGCAAATGGCAACCGGTGATTCTGCTGAGTCAGCAACTGTATCTGATCACGACATGGAAACAAATTCCACAGACGTCCCAAGAGCATTGCGTCCATTACCATACATGCCTGGCAGACTTAATGTGGAAGGAAAAACTTTGCGGAAAAAATTAGCATCGTACTTCATCGAAAAGGGCGCTGTTGACTGGCAGTGGCAAGCTCTGAATTAACCCTTATGTCGTATACTGTACAAGTGTACATTTAGACAAACATTTATTGGGCGTTAATAGGCGAACATTATAAATAACACAGGTGCCTTAAAGTCAAGCAATAAAATAATAAATATAGCACAGTGCAGCTTTAAAAAGTAGTCTCTATGGAAATATTTGTACCGGGTCTCAAAAATGTAAATCCGCCACTACATGTCTGTTGCTTCCAAATCTTTTATTGCTTGCATTTTCGAACAGTATGTAGATGAGGAATGTTTTGAAGTAGAACTTATTTCACTGACTTGATAGGCTTTGACTCGTGTTCGCATAAAATTAACTTCTTATTTGAGTAACAAAATAGTTTAGTTCTCTTACTTTGCTCGTCATTAAAAATATTTGCAAGTGTAAAAGTGTTCCACATACCTCTGTTGAAGAGTTTTCAGCATAGTCAATCGAGTCAACGGTTGCTTCCATTTTGAAAGCTGCATCAAGGAATGCAGCCTCTGCTGCATATTTATAAGGCTTTGGAAGCTTCAAACTCAGAGCACCGAACCGCTCTTTCCAGGAGCTAATGCTTTGTTCATTGCAATCCTATATCTTCGATATGAACCACGCATGCTGTCAAACCTTGTTTTCACTACAGCTTTAAATAGAAAAATTGACAGCTAATTTTTAAAAGCAGTTTATTATTGTGCAAAAATTGAGGAAACTTTAACCACATTACCTTTATAGTCTTTGTGTTGCATTTCCTTTCAATAATAATAATTATTATTATTATAGTGAAGTGAGTGTGAAATGTAGTGTAGTTTAAGCATTATCAGATAACAGCAAGTGTAAAAGTGGAGATTGATAGAAATGAATGTGAATGAAAAACAACCACCCACGCTTGTCAAATCCTAGATCCAGCAACAATAACCCAATGGCAAATGATACAATGTTACGTTTTTCCACACCTCTTCCGTGCCAGTGCATGTAGATAATTACAAATGATAGTGATAATAATAATAATAATATTAATAATAATAATGACAATGATAGTCGCCTACACGTACCTGGAGTTGTGCCAAGTTTTTCAGCAATCTCAAGCCACACTGTCGGCTTTTTTTCGCTCTCTTTATATTCGTCCGTCTTTATGTCCCATAATAACGGACGCTGCGCCACTTCGCTTAAAATATTGATGTCAAATGCGTTCTTATAAAAGTTCGCCATGTTGACGCGTTGACTATTGACTGTGGACTGTTGTTTTTACTGTAATTTGGCGGGCTTCGGCCTTTGAACTGACTCCTGATTGGTTGAAAAGTAAAAATCACCGCGTCGACGGCTCAAAAGAATGTGCATCCACGCTCAGGCGGCGGCTCAACGTGTTGGTTTCACCCCCTCCCCAGTGTGCCCACGTTCGCAACCCGCGAGTGGAAACGTAGCCATTTGAAACCGGCTTATCATTCAGGCGGTGGAGCGCGCGCGCCGTCAACATGGTGACTTGCCGCGTTGGCTGCCCTCGTGTGGAAAGGCACCTTGATGCAGGGTCTCGAGTCCTCCTTCGAATCTGGTGAGGTGGCAGTCATTGACTATGTGGTTCATAGTCTGTCTGATATGCCGCAAGGGCAGTTCGGGTCATCTCTGGCTCCCCAACGGTGAAGCATAGCGGCGCATCGGCCATGGCCTGTTCGATAGCGATTGAGGTGGACCCAATCATAGCGCACTAGGTCAAAGCCGGGTTGGCGCTTGCAGGGTCTGTGATGAGGTGTTTGTTCTTGACCTCAGCAGACTGCCAACTCTGCTTCCATGAGTCCGGAACAGAGAAGTGCAGTATAGGCGCATGAAACCAGATTGGATGACGAGACGTCAGACGTTGAGCAGGATGGTCAAAGATGTCCGCGTGTATTGGTAGATCTGGTCGGGCATTAATGTGGGCAGTGAGCTTGGATGTTGCGGCTTCACGACGGATAGCTGGCGGGGCGATGTTGCTAAGGACTGGCAACCAGTGAGCCGGGGTAGAATGGATGGTTCCAGAGATTGTCCTCATGGATGAATTCAGTTTGGAGTCGACCAAATGGACGTGGGGGCTTCGGCACCATACTGGGGCACAGTATTCTGCAGCAGAGTAGCATAGTGCCAGCGCTGATGTTCTTAATGTAGAAGCGCTTGCTCCCCACGTAGAGCCGGCCGGTCTTGCAATGATGTTGTTCCTCGAGCCCACCTTTGCCGCAGTTTTTATGAGATGCTCATGGAATGACAAAGTGCGGTCAAGAGTGACGCCAAGATAGACTGGCTGGGCTTCATGTCGGATTCTTTTACCATCAAGTTGTACATTGAGCTCACGTAATGATGAAGCGTGATGTAGATGGAAGACCGATGATACTGTTTTTGCAGCGCTAGGGGTTAGTCGCCATTTTCTGCAATAGTCAGAAAGGAGTGTCATGTCTTTAGTTAGTGTTTCCTCAAGCTTGTCAAACTTTTTAGCCTGGGTTGCACAGCAGATGTCATCGGCGTAGATGAATTTTCTTGAGGAGGTTTCCGGAAGGTCATTGATGTAGATAATAAATAGCGTGGGGGCCAGAACAGAGCCTTGAGGAAGGCCGTTTGATAGACGCATCCACCGGCTTGTTTTGTCGCCCAAATGCACACGGAACCTTCTATTCTGGAGAAGAAATGGTATAATGTTAGCCACCCATGGGGGAAGGCATCTAGATATCTTCACCAAGAGACCACGATGCCAGACCGTGTCATACGCTGTCTTCTAGTTTTAACGATCATATAGGCAGTAGCGTGTAGGGGGGCGGGTGGGGCGGTGGCCCCGGGCGCAGACCAGAGGGGGCGTGAAAATTGACTGGGCAATTATTTTTTTCTCGTCAGCACTTTTTTTACTACATTTTACTACTGCTGTCGTACCATCTAAAATTTCGCTATTATGCTCAAATATTAAGATCTACACAAACAAAATTTAAAAATAATAGGATCTGTCTATAGATTTCAGCCACATGTGAAAAGTTGTTTACTTCCATTCCTTGAGGCGTCACTAGACAAGGCGAAACAATTAAGCCTAATCTGGTCAGTCATCCCCTACCACAGTGGCTGCCTGGCCATCGAGATATCAGTGCTCGGCTGGCATCGAAACTTGGCTGATTGATGGTGTAAACAAAGTTCAGTAATTAAGGCTGTAGGCAGTAGCGAAGCTAGGGTGTCCGGCACCCGGAAACAAACATACTAATGGCGCCCCCTCAACTTGACGAAAACCCTAAGAAGCCAAAAAGGGCGCTGCTCTGTCCATTTTGGCGCCTCTTCATTCTTCATTCAACTTCGCGAACATCCTGGCAAGCAAATGAAGGTCATCACCCGTAGCGAGCGGAACTCCTTGCCTTAAACCAATTTTGGCGCCCCCTCGACCCCCAGGAAAATCTGTACCCCTACCCATAGATCCGCCTCTGAATGAAAGTTTCTACTGTACAGAACCAGCTGGGTAGACAACATTATGACATGGTCGAACATGAAAGGAGCTCCACTAATGGAAGCAGCTAAAAAGGGAGCATTGTGGAGAATTAGGCTATTGTTCAACGTTGCAGCCAACCTTCGCATAGCGACGACGGCTTTATGACATGACATGACATGACACTGTAATGTATATCGATAATATCGGTTTCCAAAGAGGTCGAGATTTAGGGATAGGGTAAGCGAAACCAGACTATTGCCGGGGAATTTGCGTTGGGTGGGGGGGGGGGCATAAATGCAGGGGATAGCCAACATCACCTCTGGGAGGAGGTGTAGGGGCAGAGGTGTCATGTTAATAGCCAAATGACGTATAAGCAAACCGCCGTCGACCAAAGTAAAATATTTACTCTATAGGCCTAATCCAGTTAAATCGAAGCGCAAGGCACCCAATATCAGCTAGATTTCGAAATGAGCGAGTTCGATGTATCTATTAACGTTGCTCTGGACGGGTCCGGTTCCTAAACTTCTATATACAGTAATCGGGATTTCTTTATAGGCCCGAGCGACAGGATTCTACTGAATGGGTAAGAAAATATAGCCGTCATAGATTCAGAATAAGTCCATAAATCTGTTTAAAACTAATATAAATCTCTTATCTAAGTATCGGAAAGCGTCGCCATGCTATTTCTGGTGACACAATATGCATGCTTTTCAGTGAAATTTAGTTCTTACGCATGCCTGTGGTTTGTAAGTAATTATTTTTATAAATATATTACGAATACCAAGTTTACAGACGATGGACGATATGTCTGAAACGACAAAAGTGCGACCGCGAGTGGGGCGCAATAGGCCTACTTGTAGTAAATATTTGCAACGGAACAATTTTGGCTACTTGAAAAAAAACAGTCCAGTTCCAGATAAGCTGAAGATGACAATGGCCCAGAAAGATTTCAAAATAAAAATTTTTTGCTCCGTCAACCATCAGATCAGAAAGAAGGGGGCGCCCAAAAAAATTTGGCCCCGGGCGCCAACCACTCTCTACACGCCACTGCATATAGGCCTAAATAAGGTCAGCAGAGCTGCTCATTTGAAAATCAGAGACATTATTAATTCGACCTGACAAAGGATTTGGTTGTCTGTACAAAGACACTCGGCGCTAGGTAATTCGGATCCACGAGTCCACGACCGAAATTATCCGTCTTATCTTGGCAACAGAATATTAACAGGCAATAGAAAGACAGTTTATTGTGCAAAATGTTGAAAATTTTATTACAAATTTCAGCAAGGCGAGAACTAACAAAGTCAAATCAATAAGCTAGCACAATCCAACTCGAAAATCATGTCGCTATTCTAATTGTAATTAACGTTTCAAAATTCATAATTTTCGTCCCTAATGAACTCCGTGATAAATAATTTATTTAAATGAATTTATCAATGTTGCACGGAGCGCTGTTCAGATCTGTGCATTTGCAAGCGTTCAGCTTCGAGCATGAACTATTGCAGACGTATATGGACTGGACTGGTTGTCCGACTTAAGGTTTTATGAGTCGCAGAAATTCTTCTCTGGTCTTCGGGTCTTTCCGGAACTCGCCGAGCATTGTGCTCGTTGTGGTGCGACTTTGAGTCTGTTGAACTCCCCTCATGACCATGCATAAGTGTCTGCAAGCGAATGACAGAATAACGTAACAACAATTTTGAAATTACAGTGTAAGTTATGCGTATTTTCGCATATCGTTTTTTCACGGCCATTTTTTTCTTAGTGTTGAAAAGAACGCTAGGGGTCGTCGGTTTAATTTTCTGATTTTTCCATTTTCTGTGAAAATTTCCTATAATGGCATTGCGTTGCAGTTGAATTGCTTGCTTCTGACGCAGATTAATCTATAGCCTAATACATTCGCGATTTTACCCTCCTCGATCACACTACCCATGCTCTATAGGCCTAATAGAGTCTATAGAAAATGAAATGTAGGCTAATCTCAGTTTTTATGTGGGGAAATTTGGATGTCAACTTGTGAAACAAATTTCGTTATTTAGCGCAGTGGCGGCTCCACCGGGGGGCCAGAGGGGCCCGTGCCCCCTATTGACTGCCTGGCAGTGGCGTAGCGTGACTTTTGGGGGTCCGGGGGGCATCTTTGCCACGGGGGCCCCAGAGTTTCGAGCTGACGAGCAAAAAAAACGTTTTCCGCCTCCTTTTTCATTCTGACGAGCAAAAAAAGGTCGTCAGCACATCATTTCTAGGGTTAGGGTACGGTTAAGTTAGGGTTAACCCTAACCTAAACCTAGCTTAGACCCCTCTTCGGGGCCCCCTCGCCCGGGGCCCGGGGCCCGGGGGGCTGTCAACAAAGTGCCCCCCCACGTTACGCCACTGCTGCCTGCCCCCCCCCCCAGTGGCCCCCTCCAGTTGGCACCCTATACTTAATGCTACATACATTAAACAACAAATGGTTGGCCCCCATGATTAGAAGTTGCCCCCCAACATCCCCCAACACTCCCCAAATCCTAGAGCCGCCACTGATTTAGCGTTCCTTTACTAGGTCTCTCTCTCTCTCTCTCTCTCTCTCTCTCTCTCGTGTCCTTTTACTCAGATGAGATCAAGGTCTAATCGGCGCAGCATAACAATTGTGTTGTACTTTAACTTATCGTAACAAAAATAGCAGTTTTGATGGCCACTTCGAAGTTCATAGGCCTAGTACACGATGAACGGACTCTGATATTTTCAATTCCATATAGGCCTAGTGGGTGAGTGGGGACCTACAGGATTGATTTAATAGACTAAAGCCTAGTCGTGCGACTAAAATTTCTATCGTTTTGTGCACTTAGGCTGTTGAGAAGACAAAGTTTTCCGAAATTCTACCAACTGGACGTTTTAATCCTTCAGCGATTTTAATTTAGCCTACATGTAACAACTAAGCTTAATTCCCATATGCGGATTCTCAATCCTGAAATATCGACGTAGGCTACACGTACTTGCAGTGGCGGCTCCACAAGGGGACCCAAGAGCCATGTTGGGACCCTATACTTAATGCTACATGCATAACAACAAATGGTTGCCCCCATGATTAGAAGTTGCCACCCGAACGGTTCCCCACTTGCCAAATCCTGGAGCCGCCACTGCGTACTTGAGTGAAGCCACTCGACTGAATTCCCTTTCACAAAGCTGCTCTTGGGTTTACAGTCCAGGTTCACGAACCTCCAAAATGTCTGAGGAGAGAGAGAGAGAGAGAGAGAGAGAGGCGTTTGGTAAATTTTGCTTTCTTCAAATGTTTTGAAAGAGAATGGACCATTAGGCCTACGTTTACAATTTGCGGGTGAAATAAAATAAGGCGATTGCTTAAATTTACGCAGAAAAACACCAAAGAAGGACCCAAGACCCAATGACCTACGATTGGTTTTATCTTAAATCATTATTGTCATCATTTTCATCATCATCGTCCTCATCATCATCACCATCAACACCATCATCAAGTACAGATGAAGATTGTGGTGGTGATGAAGGCAGTAGTAAGGGTAGTAGTGGTGATGATTATGATGATGATGAGGAGGAGGAGGAGGAGGAGGACGACGACGAGGAGGAGGACAACGAGAAAGATGAAGGCGACGAGGAAGAGAACCATGAGGACGACGACGATGACGATGACGATGATGAGGCCGACGACAACGATGATGATTACGATTATGACGGTGGTGGTGGTTATGATGATGATGCAGTGAGTTTCGAAATATCGTTCAGTTACTGACGTTGCGTCGATGACGACGGCGACACCTGTCGGTTGAACGACATCCATCAGAGCAGTTGCTATCTGCTTCGTCAATCTCTCTTGAACTAGTCAAACATACATAGGAAAATAAATCATATTATACCACCGATATTCCAAGTCAATCAACTGCTAATAGCCTATAGGCCTATCAGCAAAGTTCACTTTCATCAGTTTAATACTAAAACTTGAAACTGCGGTTTGACGCAGTTAAGCGTTCGATTAGTAGTGGGGCGCATGGGCGCATGGGCGCCCACATGCGCATGGGCGCCCACAGAAATTTTTCCAGGAGGGGCAAAACACGGTTACACCTGGAGGGGCAACACACATATTAACACAATGATCGCAGTTAAAATTTTAGCAAAGTTTTCAAATTTCAGCGCGAAATATTGGTATTTGCGTTTTCCAGGGGCAAGTGCCCCCTCTTGCCCTAATGTGCGGGCGCCCATGGTGGGCGGATTACACGCATCCCAATTTTTCAGCCTCCTATTTAGGGATCGAAAAGCTAAGAATCAAGATATTGATTCCTGGTTTAGATATAGATTCGAAATTTCCCTAACGCATAGGCTAAGCCTAATTAAATAGCTTCATAAACAGTACCAGCCTTAGACTTAATGAGGCCCTAAGCTAGACAAAGTCCAGAGGCCCACTTCTGTTATAAATGACGTCAGCTGGTCACAGAAAAAAAACAAATGTAAAATATATATATACCTTTTACATAATTATATGAAATTATTTTTAAAATAACAATCAATGCATTTACAAAATCGCAGCAATATTTCTATTACATAATCCTCTAAAAGGCTCTAAGTCAGAACTTGAAACCGTTTCGTTCTTGATTTTCTAAAAACAAAATCATTGCATGTGATACCGATGTAATTAGGTTTATTTCTACGGTTATCAATTTGGGGAGTGTCGGTAAATTCTGGGGGTCCCCTGCCAAAATCGTCTGACACGCAAAAATGGTCATCACATAGCTGAGATTGTGGGGTGTTCGGGGGGAGAGTGTCGGTCTCAAATTTGGGGTGTTGGGGGGTTTTAGGGGTGCAAAATATCCCTGAATTAGATTTAATCTTTAGAGATTGATAAATCATAAATGGCATATTGCCCAAAATGACGCAAGGGAGGCTGGCTTCTTTCTATTCACTGAAATTATAGAAGTAGCCTACACTTGCAAAACTAGGTAGAAGAAAAATAGAAATATTAAAAAACATACAGAAAAATAAGATAATAAGACACTGATAAAATAATATTCTTAATCGGATTTTTAGGCCCCGGCAGATAGTGAGGCCATAGCTGTAGCTTATGTAACTTATACGTAAATCCTGCACTGTTCGCGAATCAACAATAGGCTATATTCACCTTGAAGTCTTCTGCTGAATATCTCGACTATCCTGTAAATTAATAAATCAAGCAACCGTATCAATCAAAATTGCTTGCTACTGTTAATTGATTTTCAAATTTATGAGGCGTAAACTCCTGAAATGGCCTTTTTGTATCCGATGAAAAGATATTGTGACAAACAAAGCAATAAATTAATTTTATCATAGATGTCAGAGCGGTGCTCGACCCTACTACGTCAAATCGACGATATCAGGGGTCGTTATTATATTACTCAGACCGTTCGGATCTACTTCTGGAGCATATGACGTGGGGCAGTCTGCTGGGGTTTAAGCATAAGGGTCAAAGTTTTGCACAAAACAGCAGCTCTACGAAAATCCATTCAGCAAAAAATTACACAGCCAACGCAACACGATGCTACTTAATTTAGCTCTGGTAAAAAACAGGTTCATACAAAGGTTATGGATGTTATTTCAACGCTAGAATGGCTTTTGAGCTGATTTCAATCTGGACCAGTGGCGGCTCCACCGGGGGGGCCAGAGGGCGTGCCCTCTATTGAGAGCCTGCCCCCCAGTGGCCTCCCCAGTTGGGACCCTATACTTAATGCTACATACATTAAACAACAAATGGTTGCCCCCCATGATTATTATAAGTTGCCACCCCAACGGCTCCCCCCACTTGCCTAATCCTAGAGCCGCCACTGATCTGGACCACGACAATATGGTATGTTAAACTTTGGCATCATTTTTAATACGGCGAATTTTTCTATATGAAAGAAAACTTCTGTGAAACCAAATGCGGATACGATAATATTATTGTGTATCGGTCGATACTTTTTCCTGCAATTTTAACTGTTCTCTTAAATCTTAATTCTACACACTTCTGAGACTTTGGAACTCTTAAAGTCAAGGCATACAGGATCTAAATAAAGGTCGCGTCTTTTCATATTTTCATGTCCGGTTATTACCAATGATGTTCGTTTAATTAAAAAACGGTAAAGGTATAGATCCGTAGTCGAACCAGCGTAGGGTCCGGCGCTGAGCTCCGTGTACTAGGCAAGCAGCGACGCAGGTTACTTACTTACGCCAGGGGTGTCAAACTCGTTTCATATCGCGGGCCTCATAAAAGTTTTTGTGGCTGTCGCGGGCCTAATTTGTACATAGCATTAACACAAACTGTAGTAGGCCCTATTAAACAAAACAGTATATAAATATATATATGACTCATACAAGTTTTTGTGGCTGTCGCGGGCCTGATTTGTACATAACATTAACACAAACTGCAGTAGGCCTATTACACAAAACAGTATATAAAATATACATAACACATAAAAGTTTTTGTGGCTGTCGCGGGGGCCTGATTTGTACATAACATTAACACAAACTGCAGTAGACCTATTATAAAAAACAGTATATAAAAATGTAGGACCTACTGATAGCTAACTTTTGGTATTCCATTTTTGTTACACTGTTAATTAAAAATAAAAGTAATTTAACCCTTCGACGGGCGTGAAAAGTGTTATACAAGTAAGGGCGTGGGGTCACTTTTGACCCCATGCTAATTATAATGCATTTGAGTGAAATAATCATATACTACATATTGAACAGCAACAAAGTCATTAACTTTATTGTCTTATAAGTCGAACAGTTATGTTATATTATGTTAAAATGTCAATTTATATAGCGCAATAATCATAACTGAAGACCAAGTCAAGAGAACTTTACATTCTGCACTTATACGATATATCAAACAAGTATGTCTTAAGTTTCTTTGCAAACAATTCGATGTTAGATTCCATAGACCAGTGGCGGCTCCACCGGGGGGGGAACAGGGGGGGCGTGCCCCCTATTGAATGCCTGCCCCCCAGTGGCCCCCCAGTTGGGACCATATACTTAATGCTACATACATTAAACAACAAATGGTTGGCCCCCTATGATTAGAAGTTGCCACCCAAACGGTCCCCCACTTGCCAAATCCTAGAGCCGCCACTGCCATAGACACGTTGATAGGTAGGGCATTCCAGAGGATAGGGCAGGGTGCGATATGCGGAGGGGGGAACTTCTCTCCCACTGACCAACTGCATCTCCCCTACTGCTACATTCCCACCACTACATCCCCCACTGCTACAGTTTCCAACAACCACATCCCCCCAAGCTCGACATATTCCCCCCACTGCTCCAGGTCACAAATCGCACCCTGGGATAGGGTTCCCTCGCATAACGGATCTCTCGCCAAGTTGCACGGTCTTGGATGGAGGGGGAACAAGCAACTTGACACTGTGACCAGATCGGAGCTGATGACGCCGGTCAGTAGGCGAAGGCCAGTGGACTAGTTCAGGGAGGTAGCCGGGGAAAGTTGGATCGTACAAAGATCGAGATGTTAGTGGTACTACAGTGGTTACACAAAAGAATTACTGCAAATGTCCTTCGTTAATGTCTTAAAGCTAGCCGCAGGCCTAAGCCTATATCATCAAAAGTATTTCGTCAATTAGAAGAGAGGCACTTCAAACAGACGATCTCACACTGCACAGTACACAGATTCTTGTGACATGCCTTGCACGTAGCCGTGGCCTTTTTGTCCTCCTGTCTGGCACAAACATGACATCGACCTCGTTTCTTTGGCGGCTCCTGAGTGGCATCTACTAGTCGTGCTCTGATCAGACTAGGATGAGTTGCAACAGATCGTCGCTGCTCCTGTAGCTCTTTACAAAGACCTTTTCCTAGTCTTTTGATAAAGACTTATGACTGTGACTTTTGATAAACAGCCGGCATATTTCTCCGTCAGTTCCGTCCACCTTCAACTTACCAAAAAGGACGTAAGCGTTGAGTGCTGCAATATCTATCAGGTTGCAGAACAGCACTACTGGCCAACGTCTGGTTGCAAACTTAGTGCTGAAAGTTTCTATCATTTGTAAGAAACCAATGAGGAGTCGCCGGTCTCTTTGAACCCGACAAGGGACGAGTACAACTTGCGTCCGGCCGGAGTTACAAATTCTTTTGGCAGCCCTACTCGATTGGCACAGATAGTACCAACCATAGTTGCTCTATTCGTTTTCAGAATATCTCTAGCTAGGTCCAGAGACGTGAAATAGTTATCAGTGGTATTGTTGCGACCGTCACAGTAAAGAGGTTGCAAGAGTTGGTGGACAACTTGTCCTCCCAGATCCTTTCACGGACCTTCATTGGGGCTACCTTTGCCGGAATATATACTGGCGCTGTACATGTACTTTGTATAAGAAAGTAAAACGTACAACATAAAAAGACGCTGATACATATCAGCATTGCTATGCCACATAGGCAAACTGTGTAATCTTGTAGTCCAGTGAGACACAAATGCTAAACAGTATTGGGGTCAATAATGACCCCATGACCCAATTTGTATAAATATGCTTTTAATTTTTAATCATTATCAATTTTTTCGCGTACTATACCGGAATAGGTAGTAACATCCAGTGGGAACAATGTCATGAAAGCTCAAAGTACCAAATTTAATTTTGCCATCGTACCATGCTTACAAAGGGCCGTCTGGGGTCATTTTTGACCCCACGCCCGTCGAAGGGTTAAATATCCCAGTGCAATACATCCTTGTCAAACTTCACGCTTGTAGTCATAAGCAGTGGCGGCTCCACATGGGGGGAGGGGTCCGGGGGGCCCGTGCCCCCTACTGAGTGCCTGCCCCCTCCTCTGTGGCCCCTCTGTTGGGACCCTATACTTAATACTACATACACTACATACCTAACAACAAATGGTTGACCCCCATGATTAGAAGTTGCAACGCCAACGGCCTCCACTTGCCAAATCCCACTGGTCAAGAGTAACTGTTTATTTTGTTGATTTTTCATATATGTACTTTTGAGCACACCTTAAATACAGTTACTTTGATGAGACAAAAAGTTTTTATATTGTATTCAGTCACGTGATGACACGCGGGCCGGATGGAAAACTTACACTCCTGGTTTACGCCATTAATCTAGAACACTTCGCCATTGCTTTCTCTTGACCCGCTTTTTACCTTGGTAGATTAACACTGCTACTAATTTTTTTATCGACGTCTCAGCGATGAACGGCTTTGTTGGCCGTCTGCACCACGGCTAGAACCCGGGATGATCACCCATCCAAATACTAACCGCGCTCGACGTTACTTAACTTCGGTGTTCTGACGGAAACCGGTCGCACAGCGCCAAGTAGGCCGTTTGTTCGTTTAATTAATTATTGCTCGCTAAATT
This sequence comes from Metaphire vulgaris, assembly GCA_018105865.1. Lineage (NCBI taxonomy): Eukaryota > Metazoa > Annelida > Clitellata > Crassiclitellata > Megascolecidae > Metaphire > Metaphire vulgaris. Next base: position 6,815,441 of record CM030858.1, read on the forward strand.
CACGAAGTCTGAACCTTTCTTTGAATGCTCTATAAGCATAATCGAGTTTGTCTGTATCTGACTAATTAAGCGCCCAAGAATAGGCAGTTACTACGGTACTAAATCCGAAAGCGCTATACAAATTAACGAGATTTTAGTAGGCCTACTTACTTGTTTCTGCTTACATGCTTACTTACAAAATTGTATTTTATTTCCTATGTAGATTTTTGTCGTGTGCGTTGAATTTTTTTAACAGCTTCGTTATGCTTTGACGTAACCATGATTTTCTTAGGTGTAGGCCTAAATCCGCGGTCTTTCATATAAATGCTAGAGGTAAGCTAATGAAAGTGCTCACCTTGCGACTTTGCTGAGGCCAATTATTTTATTCCTGGGCAGGTAACCAACTGATACCTGTGAACGATCGAACAGAAACAACACATCTAAGCTGCTTTATGCAGACAGTTTGACAGAGATATACGCCTATAATTAATCTAGATAAATCTGACGAAAAACGAATTCTACAACGACTATATTAATCACGAGAACATGAACGCAACGATGCCTCATTATACAGTTTTTAGGAGAGAGGGGGAGAGAGAGGAGAGAGAGGAGAGAGAGGAGAGAGAGGAGAGAGAGCGAAGAGACAGAAACAGACAGACAGACATACATACAGACAGACAGACAGACATACAGATAGATAGATAGATAGATAGATAGATAGATAGATAGATAGATAGATAGATAGATAGATAGATAGATAGATAGATAGATAGAGAGAGAGAGAGAGAGAGAGAGAGAGAGAGAGAGAGAGAAGAGAGAGAGAGTTAACCTTTCCGTAGAATGGAACTAGATGATGTTCGCACATGGAGAACATTTCGATGTCTCTTACAACGACCATTCCGTCATGATGTTCTTCGAATATCGCATCGTTCAGTACATCTACAAAAATCGCTAGCATAGTTACACATCTACAAAAATCGCTAGCATAGTTACACACAGAGCAGCTATTCTATTACCACAAGGTCACAGGGTTATTTCTAGGATTATTAATTTGGGGGTATTGATATATTCTGGAGGTCCCCTCTCACACCTTTTTTAGCGCTACCATTTTAGCTGCATCATAATTAGGGGTGTTTCTCTAAGATTGAGGGGTGTCGGGGGTGTTAGGGTGGGGAGGGGAGGTGTAAAAATATATCTGCACTTGGACGAGTTGGTTTGAAGCCCATAGATCCCGAAAAGAAAGGGAGCACAACGAAGAAGATATCGGTTGATGAATCTTAGCGTTCGTATAGAATTTTCCACTAAAATAGTTAAATAAGATCTTTCCTCCCACCGAAAAAACACCGCGAAAGAATAGGCCGACATATTTGGAGGATAAAATTAGGAGGAAGCACGAAGTTAGCGATCCGTGCCACTATTACTCGAATAAAATTAAAAATAATAACTTGAAAATATCTGGTATTCACTTTCACCGCAAAATACGATGGTGGCCTTTTCTCTCGTCAGCAGGGAGATAAGAAGCCTGTCAATACAATGAACATCTTGGAAATTGTGAACAGTTTCCACATTCAAAGCTCAAATTTTGCGGAACACTTTTATTAGATGGTGAATTACAGATCGTAAATACAGAATAAAAAATGTGGAAATATATCAGAACACTGAAATGAATGACCATAAAAGGCATTATGTCCAGTGCCATCGATGCTTTTGCCTAGTCATAGAAATGTGCGAGAGAGAGAGAGAGAGAGAGAGAGAGAGAGAGAGAGAGAGAGAAGGAGAGGCATTTTGTCCAGTGCCATCAATGCTTTTGCCTAGTCATAGAAATGTGCGTGTGTGTGTGTGTGTGTGTGTGAGAGAGAGAGAGAGAGAGAGAGAGAGAGAAAGAAAGAAAGGAAGAAGGAAAGAATAAAGAAAGAAGGAAAGAAAGAAAGATAGAAAGAAGAGAAAGTGCCTCTAGGAGAGTAACCAAGTCTCACCAAATCACAGATTTCAAAGATTCAAAATATTCTTATAGCCGAGCCAATCAATTCACGTACTGCAGGAGTTAAGTTCTGTGTGAATTCCTTCACGGCTTCCTGTAACTGCGTGATCGCGACAACACGAGTTCAAAATTCTCTTTATTTTTGGAACGCGGCTTTAGACACAAAAAAGCAAAAAATACGACTTCCTCTCGGATTTGCAAAGACACTTTTCATCTTCAACGCTCAAGGGTAAGGGGTCAAAATCTGTCAGCGTTGCCTAATAGCGTCCGTGAACCACTAGTCCTAGTCAGCCACGTTAGCTATCACTTATTCTTTTATCAAGGTCTTTAGTGACGACTGAAACGGTGTCCGAAGTCCCAGTTATTTCTCGTGACTATCTTAAGTGCCGCTTGCCCTTGTTAATATATCGGCTTCTGTGGTCTTTACGTGCGGCATTTGAACCTTGGCAAACGAAAGGTCGAAAATTTCGCTAAATAAATATGCGCAGTGGCGGTTCCATTTTTTGCTTATCCTGGAACCGCCACTGGAATACTAGGATGACATTGGAAGATGCCTATTACTTGTGTTTCTTATGCTGCAAACGCTGGTAAACGGTAACGCCAGTGGTGGTTCCAGGATTTCTTGTTTGGGGGGGGGTGGGATGAAATGGATTCATAGGAAGTTGGTGGGGGTGAAAAGAGAGAGAACAAAATCAATAAACTTTGCCGAAAAAGAAAAAGGCTGACAAGCAAAAAAGTCAATTTTCCCGAATTTTACTAGACTTTTACAGAAAAATAGGTTGGCAGGTAAAAAAGGCAGTTTTCCCCGTCATCTTACTTGACTTTTACATAAAAATAGATTGACAAGCAAAAAACCTAAAAATAGTTTGACAAGCAAAAACTTCCGGTGGTGAGATGCATCCCCACTCATCCCCCCACGTGGAACCGTCACTGGGTAACGCACAGTGGCGTAGCGTGACTTTTGGGGGCCCGGGGAGCATCTTTGCCATGGAGGCCCCAAGTTTCGAGCTGACGAGCAAAAAAAACGTTATCGCTTTCATCCTGACGAGCAAAAAAAAGGTTGTCAGCACATCAGTTCTAGGGTTAAGTTAGGCTTAACCTAACCTAACCCTAGCTTAGACCCCTCTTCGAGGGCCCCCCTCGCCCGGGGCCCGGGGGGCTGTCAACAAAGTGCCCCCCGCCCCCTCCCACGTTACGCCACTGGTAACGCACACGAATACAGTACCTTCGAGTTTTTCGTGATATCCTTTAGTGAAGAAAAGCATCGCCTTTGCTGCTCTTTCTGGAGTTTTTAGAAGACCCGGTCGTTCAAGATCTTCTCCCACGATGTTCAGCATGTGGGCGTAGGTGTCAGCCAGTTCCTTTACTTTATCCTTGCTGTCTTTCTCGTTCTTATTGGCCGCCGCTTCTTTCGCTACGACCGCCGCCGGACCGTGGACGCCGCCGCCGCCGCCGCTACCGCCGCTGCTGCAGTCGCCCGGGGACCGGGATTTAGGGGCGGTTTCGTCTGGTCCCATCGTGGCGTCTCGGCAGTTGTCGATAAAACCGTTTTCTGCATGAGTAGAAAAGCGGTAGCAGTGGTCGATTGAAGAACTGTTGTTGTTGTTGTCCATTATTGTCCGCTGAGTTTCTGGTGCGACGACAGAGAAAGCAAAACGCACGGAATCTGATGAAATTTCTGAAAACGTTGTTTGAAAGAACGATCACAGTATACATTCTACAACGTCCAACCTGTTATGCAATTTTGCGCCGATAAATAATAATAACTGGATTTTAAAGTGGTTTAGTAGGATTTCTCCTGTAATAATAATAATAACAATAATAATAATAATAATAATAATAATAATAATAATAATAATAATAATAATAATAATAATAATAATAGCGTCACAATGTTGAATGGTTCAGTTAGGGTCTGTTTCACCCTTTCGCCATGCTCATTATTAACCATACCAAAGTTGTCAGGAAATTAATCCAGATGGGAATGAAGGAAGTGGATCTTTAGAGACATATTGCAGCCAAGTTTTCGTTACATCAGCAGGTCTTCTGCTAGTTCCTTGTAGTTTTTTTGTTATAACATTACCGAGCAAGTTTAGAGACACAACGTTAGAAGAATTCCAAGCTTGTTTTGCATCACCATACATATCAAATTGTTGAAACGAGCATCTTTGAAGAAGAATTTGAAGATCATCTCGAATTTGAGGACCCACAATTATTATTATTATTATTATTATTATTATTATTATTATTATTATTATTATAGTTATTGTTATTGTTATTGTTAGTTATTATTATTATTATTATTATTATTATTATTATTATTATTATTATTATTATTATTATTATTATTATTATTATTATGCCGAGTGGCGTAGCCATGATTTTGGGAAGGGGGTTTGGTTTTTGGTTTCGACCATAGCCAACTTCGAAAAATCTTGACAAGCAAAAAAGGGAATACTCATCTTTCCTCTTGTAGGCCTACTTTTTTCCCTTGCAGATGTGCTGACAAGCAAAAAAGGACGTCGCCTTTACATCTTTCCATTCTACCATTCTAACAGCGTTTTCAAATTATTTTGGGTCGTCAGTCAAGGGGGCTGACCCCCAAAACCGCGTCTGAAAATAAAAAATGTATGGAAACACATCCAGAAAATTTTTTTCGTCGGTTTTAACCCCCAAACCCACCTTCCTTGGCCACGCCACTGATTAGGGCACTCCTGTTGGCGATCGGCGTCTTCAAGTACAGCTGCGGAACTCCACGGGTCAACGGGTCACCATGGTTGGTTGGTTGGGACGTTGTCCCCCCCCCCCATGGAGGAATGAATTTTTGACGAATATTTTAATACTGTCCAAAATTTTCTCCCGAGTCTAGTTTCAACGTTGGTTTCGTTCATTATAACGACAGTTCGATATGAAATTGAAAATCCTACCTGCGAAGTCCTTAGGCTGTTGAAGTTGTCTGATCGCAGAGTGCGTCCTCTTGCAGAAAATGCGCCTGTGAAGGGGCTTATTCGACCGTCTTCAAGCATTACACACCTATAAACGGTTTAAATAGACCGAACTTAATATCACGTGATCGCCTAACTCTCTCTGATAGGTGGGACTCGCGGCCTAAGCAGAACTAGTCTAACTGCGGCCGATTGACTGCCTTGAATTCGCGCTGTATCGTTGCGTTCAAACAGAGGCGTAGACGGTCTCCTCTGATACAAGACAGAGGAGTGTTCGTCCAGTCACTCGATGAAACGCTGTAGGCCTGCGCGCTATCGATTGATCGGAACTAGGCCTATCTGGAACTCGGGACCGCAGACAACGTCGCCGAAACTGTGCGCTTCTGCCACATGCTGAGGAAAGTCCAAACACTCAGTCGAATACAGTATAGGCCTAAACGTTCAAATTATAGGCCTACTACATTTGGCCTACTACACTTTGACGAAAATAATGATGATGGTACTAACTTACGTTATCATCGTTATTATTACTATTTTAAATTATTATTATTATTATTATTATTATTATTATTATTATTATTATTATTATTATTATTATCATCATCATCATTATGCCTATTATTATTATTGTTATTATTATTATTATTATTATTATTATTATTATTATTATTATTATTATTATTATTATTATTATTATTATTATTATTATTACCTATTATAGTAGGCCTACCTTTAGGCTATCTCTACCAAATGCTCTCATTTGCGGTCGCAGAGCCAATAGGGTGCCCGGCCATCATGTTCCATAGTGGTTCCGTTAATGAGTACTACTCAACCTCCCCTCTGCCCAAAATTTAACGAATTGCATTTTGTTGGTCATTTACCGTTGTTTTAATTTTTACTGGTATTTCTATCGTTTTCTATATTTTTGTTGACATGTAATAATGTTTTGCGGTATAGCCCTAAAAAATTCGTTTCTTCGTTTCTAGGAGGGACGTTTCCTTTTCTCGGTGCATAAGCCTATGAGGTTAAGTCCCCTTACGCATTGAGGAAAAAATCGCATGCTAGAAAAGTCGCGTAACTATGGTAATCTAGCAAGATTGTCGGCGTCACAAAAAATCGCTATTTCGATAAAATAGAAATATATACGACTATATCTAAACGAGATACGGCATTTTGCATCGATTTCTTAGTTTGAAATAGAAGTATAGCTTGGATTTTTTTTAGTATAGACGCCATAGATTCGCTGGAGGTAAGGCGTGGAATTGTACACCATAAACGAATCATTCTAAAATTTGATGCTAATAATATAATTAATTGGCTTAGGTCCAGGGGCGGTTACACGTTGGGGATGACTGGGGATGCATTTCCCCACCGGACCACCAAAAATGCGTCTTCAATGGAAGATGATCGTCTAAACCAGTGGCGTAGCCAAGGGGGGATTGGGGGTTAAAATCCCTCTTGGCTGCCGACGAAAAATTTTTTTAAAGAAAATTTTTGCAAAATTTGGTCAAGATCGAAACCAACCCCCCTTCCGGAAATCCTGGCGACGACACTGGTCTAAACGGATTAGCCTTGATGTATATCCACAAAGATATGGACATATCCATAGACAATGTCATCGACAAATTCGTTTCCAACAATAGAAAACTCGATTTTGCACTATTGCTTTGTACAACCAGACTAAAATGGCTTTTATACATTGTCAATTTTGAACATTTTATTTTATAAATAAAATCTACAGATTTCTTATAGGTCGTTTACACATGATTCATTTGACAATAATGGCGGGATCTTCTTAGAAATTCATTGCATCCCCCAAGCTTCCTAGAAATTTATTGCATCCGACCCCACCAAAAGTTTTTGGAACCGCCCCTGCTTAGGTCCACAGATGAATGTTAAGGACGGAATGAATCAATGGACCTACTTTGTCAGCATTAGTGGTACTTTTTAATGTTTTCTGTCAATATTTATATGCAGTTTCTTACTATAAATCACTGGCAATTTTTTATCTAGAACTTTAAGAATTCTAGACTAAAATTCCGAGGTTGGTCGATCTCGTACACTGCGCCTCGCCTCTGGAATGATCTTCCGTCAGAGATCCGAAAGATCAATAACTCGGGTTCCTTTCAGTCAATAAATCAGTCACCATTGGCCATCACTCCACAAACTTTCCACAAACAAATTAAAACCACTCTTTTCAAAATCGTATGGCGAAATCCCTACTTCATGAAGGCCTACATTCTATGATCTATCCACCGCAAATCGGACTAGGCCCCTATGGATTTAACCGAGATTAAGTGCTCGTGAATAAGCTGGTGCACTGCGCCGAGCAGGGCCGCCGAGAGGGGTAATTGCCCCTGACAGGGGCCCGGCGGCCTGCAGGGAGCCCGGGCCCGGTGATGATGATGTATTAGCAATAGCCTGAACCCCGAAAAAGACTGACAAGCAAAAAAGGTCATCACCAGCACAGGGGCTCGGGAAATGTCAGGGGCCCCGGGGCCGATCATGTTAATTAATTTCCGTTTTAAAAGGAACGAGAAGCAGAAAAAGGTCATCAACACTTTTTCACACTTACTTGTTGCGAGTAACGGCGGAAATCCGGAAAATGCTCAAAAATTTCTGCAGTTGGGGTTCCGCTATAGACCCCCACTCACCCCTGTTGAGAGGCCCACGACTCTCTCGCGAATCATCTACGGTCAGACTAAATCGGGTGTTCCTATTTTCCTTCGTGGCAGGCTTGGACTGGTCCCCCCTCCGGATACTACCGGGAGGTTCGCGGGTGGGCCGCCAAACGCCAAGATTTTAAGAAAATATGCATAAAATATTTTGTAGCTTTTAGAAGATTAGAAATGTTCTAAAATCTAGAAATAATGTACAGTATGCATGGTTAGCGCGGCCCGGTAAACGTAGTGAAAGTCTGACAAGTAAAAAAGTAGCCTAAGCGCCTCTTTTTTGCACTTGACTTGACTTGACACGAATTGCATTCATACACAAAGTACAAATATTTACCGTATGCATGCCTGCATGTGCACAAATGAGTATAAATGCATATTTTCATTTGATTAATTTATTGCAGATGTACTGTATATTTGCCATAGCATTTTGCGCTTTGCTTTCAGAGACTGTTGTAATTTTTGAATGTTACTTTTGCGTGTGTGTGTGTGTTGCGTTTGTTTATAGACGCGTCCGTCTAAAAGACGATGGGCGTCTATGTGTGTTTGTATGTGTGTTTGGCTCCTCCTTTCTCAACCAGGGCTTGCCACCGGCTATGGCGGAGGTGCCCAGCGGTTCTCGTTTGTATATTTTAATTTTGCATTATATAGAGGTGTGGACTTGACGAATTTGGATATATCTGAGTTGAAAGCTTCTAGATCAACAAAATTTTAAAGTTAAATTCCTTTAACAAGACCGAAAATTACTGTATTCTGTTTAGATTCCAGTGATTCGATTAAGTGTTTATTAATTTCTCTGAAAATTTATATTTAATATGATTTACATTTACGACATATTAAGGGTTTGCTCGGCATTCGATAGGTGGCGCAGCAACGGACGCCTAGCCTTCAAACGCCCTAAGAGCCCGTGACCAGGCCCTCCGAGAGGGGGGCAGGGGGGGCAACTGCACAGGGGCCCGGCGGTCTGGAGGGGGCCCGGGCCGATGATGAATATGTATAATTAACAATAAAATGAATAATAACACTAAAGAACGGTTAAAAATGTCAGTTCAGCAGAGGGGCCCGGCGAGCACAAGGGGGCCCGGGTCACAGTGCTAAATAAACGGCAGACGACGAGCAAAAAAAAAAGGTCGTCAACATAAAAAGGTCGTAAACATTTATAATAAACGGCTGACGAGCAAAAAAAAGGTCGTCAAGAAAAAATTATGACTTGTCAAGGGCCCGTCGGCCATTCTGCACAGGGGCCCGGAATTTCTCTCGGAGGGCCTGCCCGTGACTACTCTGCCCAGGGGCCCAGAATTTCTCTCGACGGCCCTATGGTTGGTAGCTGGGTCTCTCTCATTGTGCTTTGCCCGGCACCTCCCACTTTGTAAAACTGGCACTGCTGCCAGACTGGTGCCAGTGCCAAAATTTTCCGGCTAGTTTACCAGGCCTGTCCAACCCTGCTTCATGGTACAGTACTCCCTACTCTGGAAACCTGACTACGTCAAACAGTGGCGTAGCCAAGATTTTCGGAAGGGGGGCTTGGTTTTGACTTTTGACCGCAACCAACTGTTGAAAAATCTTGACAAGCAAAAGCAAAAAAGGTCTTCCTATCATCCTATGTATCTATCCTATCTATCCTATGTCTTTCCCCTTTAAAATTTGTCACATGCTGATAAGCAAAAAAAGGTCGTCACGGCTATGGCGCTTAAATTTTTTGTCATCAGTCCCAAGGGAGGGTTTGGCCCTCAAAACCGCGTCCGAAAATTAAAAATGCATGGAAACACATCTAAGAAAAATTTCGTCGGCACCCAGGGGGTTTTAACCCCAAATCTCCGCTTGGCTACGCCACTGGCGCCAAAGGTTACATTGGCTACGTAGTCGTGGGCGCCCACGCATTGAGGCAAGAGGGGGCACTTGCCTCCCATGGAAAATGCAAATCTATTTTTGGAACTAACTATATTTTGCTTTTAACCAATATTTTTACCAGGGACGTAGCCAGGAATATATATATACCGATATACCCCCTCTTCGCTACGCCCCTGATTTTCACACTAAAACCACTACTGATATACAAAGTGAATTTGAGAATCTTGTCTTTAACTAAGAACTGTGGAATTGAATATCTTGAAAACTATAGGCCTATTAACCGTGACCGTTGTGCCTTGCCCTCCCGTGGAAAATTTTCCAGGGGCGCCATTGGTCGTACCCAGAATGCATTGACTCGAAAACGTTTCCGAAAAAGCCTTTCTTTGGCTTTGTTGCCAGATTTTCTTGTCGAGTTATTTAATCTCTGTTCGAACAGGCTGGTTTCAGATCTGACAATTGGTATAACAAACCATGGCCAACGTCAAGACAACATACCAAGAGGCCTTCTGCACGGAACCCATGAAAGCTGCCGAATGTCACCCAGAGGTCATCCTATGCGACAAACCGCTGTCACAGCAACCGGTCGGCGGTCACTGGGCGGTCGTTCGGAAGCAGGGCGAGATCGGTCGCATAGCGCAACGACTGCCCGCCTGCGACGAGGCGTTCTTCACCCAGGTCTAGTAATGCGCGGTATAAAAAAAATACAGCGGTATTGAAAGTGACGGTATTATGCACCGTGGGCAGGGATATTTCTGGGATTGTGAATTTGGGGGGTGTCGACCTCAAATTGGGGGTGTCCGGAGCTAATTAGTATGCATTTTGTATGCATACCATTGTCACATTACCAAAATTTGGGGGTGTCGACCTCAAATTGGGGAGGGGGTGGTGGAGGGGTGTTAGGGGGTGTACAAATTTCCCTGACCGTGGGCTTACTACGGAATACCGCTGTTTATCGTCAGGCGGTAATGCCGCGGTATTGATATTAAATAAGCTTTTCAAGTGTCATGTCTAGTTTTCTATTCTAATATCTTTGGTGGTGACGTCAGTGACTGACGTGATCTCGTAAAGTATTAAAGTCATTAAAAAGTTTTTGAAGACTGCGTTTCTGCGCAAATCATTGCATTCATAGCCCGTGACTTTGTGTTACAGTTTGCAGTTACTTGCAATAATAGTAAATATGCAAGTAATTGCTTAGAATTTGTCTAATAGCGATGACGTCGCGAGATACCGCGCGGTATAACGGTTTTCAACGCGGCATATAGGAGTATCCAGAACAATCTCTATGGTCACTGATCTATGCCCACCAGCAAGAAATCTGCTTCTGACATTGGCGTCTATTAATAGACGACAATGGTTTCTATGGTTTCTGCCCACCAGTGGGCGGAGCAACCGGACTTTGTTGGTAAACACTGGATACCCTAGCTATTATATATTGTCGAGCATTTTTGACTGTATTATTGCTCCAAGATTTTTGATACCGCGCATCACACTACACTGTCCACTGTGTCCATGCAGGTTTACGCGGACGCTGATCGGGGAACGCACCGCATCGAGCCGTCGTGGAGAGACCCGCGCTGGTCGGACGCGATGCGGGCCGACAACTCGACCCTCTACGAGCCGTCCCAGAGGGATCCGCCGAACCGCGGCAACTGGTACGTCTATAGAGGGATCATGGCCAATCCGGAACCGGACCCGTGCCAGCACCTCGCCGTACCGGACGTCCACAAGCTGCGGTACATGCACAACAACTACATGACCGCCGACGATTGGTACGACTAAGATGCGGACCACATCGGAACAATGATTCCGTTTCGCCCTCGAACTTATTCAGCGGAACCTCTATTCCATTATGATTTTTATGATTTATTCTATTACATTATTTATTTATTTATTTATTATGTTTATTAAATTCTATCATCATCTTAATTATACTTGATTTATCGGCAGTTTAAAATATTTCTAACAGTTCTGTTTGCTTCCGTTGACGTTACTTTCTGGTTTCTGCACAACCACACGACCATGTTGGACGAATAATTCGTTTAGAATACTTTTTAGTTTTCTCGTTCGAAATCATGAACATCTCTGCGAACTTTCATCGTCACCTACCTGTCCTCTCTTCCATAGGCCTACTCAAACCTTTTCTTCTTTTCCAATTTATCTTTTAAAATAGTATTGCGACGACATTCCTGCCAATCAACTACAGTAATCGGCATCGAGCTAAATGCGTATAAAAAATGAAACGAAGTTGTACAAATTTTCAAATAAGAAATATTTTCCGCTTTTATTTGCGTCTTTATATCGTGTGAATGCGTAATCGATTGTGTATTTCTGCAACTTAGGACTGCTATTAAAACACGTGCCGATATAAACTGCTGTTATGTTGGTTTGACTTGGTTTATTTCAACTCAACTCAAAAGCGGTTACATACAATATGCCAAAGTAAATTTAAATAACGCAGCATAAAGAATAACCCTAGTTAATGGAATAAATGAGAACAGTTTTAGCAAAAGAAAAGGGTAATAACATATTTCATGGCATTATTAACAGATAGGCCATATAAATCTTTTTTACAACGATGTAGAACTTATTGTAAATTTAAATGGCATCAATAGCATTAAATTTATTTTATTTATTTTATTTATTTATTGAAAGTTAGGATTTATGTGGTGAATCATCCTAGAAGGACTACTTGAACACATTACAAAGTATATGATTTAGATTTAATTCCTGATATGATTCAGGATTTAACAGAATAGCTCATCTCAAACAGCCAAGTCTTCAGTTGCTTCTTAAATATGTCCAGAGAAGGTGATGATTGAACACAGACTGGAAGACGATTCCAGGCTTTCGCTGCGGTAACCGGGAAGGCACGGTCGCCGGCAGTGGCAAGGCGTGTGCGCGGCACGAGGAGTGCTTGAGTGATATGACATCAATTAGAAAAAGAAAGAAAACAAAACATAGGGGGGAAATGACATAGAAGTTTAATTAAATTTTCATTAGGTTAACATCATATTGTCAGGCGCTACAGAAGCTGCTGCAATATCATCAGAAATTTGACACAAAGTCAGATTTCCGTGAAGATAAATTAATTTCAATGCTGATAAAATTTGCCACTTGTCTGTAAAGAATACTTTGAAACTGGATGCAGTTAGCTTTTACTGTAGAAGTTGTATGACGGTGGCTTGACGCACCGTTGTGACTCGTGAGCCCCCCATTTAATACCATCATCGTCGTCGTCGTCGTCATCATCATTGAACTTCTATAGCGCCATTTTTGTAATGCTCTTGACATCATTCGACGGTCGCTCCTTGAGTTGTACTTGTAATCCTTCATTGTTGAATCCAATAAGTCAGTCCGATGGTTCCAAGTCCTGTTATGGCGTATAGGCAACAGAGAACAAGTAGGCTTTGAGTCTGTATAGACAGGGTTGGAGTTGCCGGGGGCCGGGGGGTTGGAGGGGTTGAACCCCCCTCCCAAGCTAACTTTGCATCCCTCCCAAAAATCGCATATCTGGTACATGCTGTTCCTGTCATGCATTGAATTTCAGTCCTCAACCCCCCCCCAGCTCAAATTTCACAATTCAAACACTGTGGATAGAAATGTCGTAAGAGACTCCGCGGAGTGGACCAATGCTGGAAGTGAATTCCATATTCTCGGCCCAGCCAAGGAAAATACCCGCTCACCAAGACCAACGGCATAGCTACGGGGGTTATGCCGGTTTATATCCCCCCAATCAGTCTACGTTAAAGTGTTGTATGTTTTGTTCACACGTGGGAGAGTAACATATGTTTTGATTTTGAAAAATAGCAATGACTAGTTAGGATTTATACCCCTTCTCCCCAAATAAAATTCCTGGCCACGCCGCTGACCAAGAGTGGTGCGAGTGTGTGTGTGTGGTCTTCGCAGAGCTACTGCGTCCGAAAGACCTCTTTGAGTATCTAGGAGCCTGGACACAGTGGCGGCTCCAGGATTTGGCAAGTGGGGGGCCGTTGGGGTGGCAACTTCTAATCATGGGTGGGCCAACCATTTGCTGTTAGGTGTGTAGTACAAAGTATAGGGTCCCCACAGGGGGCCACTGGGAGCCAGGTACTCAATAGGGGGCACGGGTCCCCGGGTCCCTCTGTGGAGCCGCCACTGCCTGGACAGTTAGGTAGGTCCGGAGATATGATGGCTGGTTGAATGTAGCACTTTGCGGACCACTATCAGAATTTGAAGTCAATTCGTTGTCTGGCTGGTAGCCAGTGAAGTGATTTGAATGCAGGAGTGATGGTCGTACCTCGGAGCTTTCGTACTCTGGTGAGCAGTGGCGTAGCCAGGGTATCCGGCGCCCGGGGAGGGGGGATGTGCAGAACACTCCCCATTACTAGATTTTCCGAGTACATTTAAATAGACATTGACGTCGCGTGGGTTGGCAGCGCCCTGGGACGAAGCAGACATATTGCGCCATTTGCTGCTGAAAAAGTCTGGCAAGAAAAAAAGGAAACAGATCCACGCCAGTTTTAATGAAAAACATACAAAGTCATTTGTTTCAATTACTTTCAGAGATGTCCATGGGTCCATTTTTAGAACCCAATCCAACCCAACCCATCAAATCTCCAACCCAACCCAACCCAACCCATGACGATAATAGGTTTACTTGACCCAACCCACTGTAATACATTACAGTTTCTTAAACCATGACTTACTTTCTGACCCAACCCAACCAAACCCACTATTAATATGGAAAAGTCTGACTCAACCCAACCCAATCAAACCCACCCACCCACTCCCCACCCTCCAAAAAAAACCGCCTCACGCTACGCCACTGTCGATCATGGCGTACTTTATGGACGGCCCCTTATCATAAATCGTGATTTTTTTTGGTCCGGCGCGCGGTACATCAAGACAAAGCGATGTGTCAACGCTGAGTCATTAAAACGAATGCTCCAATTGATCCCGAGTCGACTTAGATACCCACGCACAATTACGTGCTTGCTTAGGTACGAGCACCCGAGCTGCTGCTGCTGCTGCTGCTGCTGCTGCATGCCAGCTCTTTATCACTAGGCCTTATCGCTAAGTCAGTGCATGGAGTGATCGAGTCCATTAGTATTACTGCGATCAGAAAGTTGATTATAAAAGGATAACAAGAGACGTCGTCGGATTATTGACGATTCCGAATTTTCAATGAGTCGTAACGAATATTTCTTCAACTGAGTAAGTGAACATTAGTGCATTTTCAGATGCCTCGCTTTTCTGATGATTGTATCAGAGAGTCAGTGATTTATTCATTCGTATATCCAGTGGTGTTTTCAGGAATTCTTGGTGGGGGGAGGGGTGAAAAAATTTATAGGAAGTTGGTGGGGGTGCAAAGTGAAGAAGAAAAAAACAAAAGAAAGAAGAGAAAAATGCCATTGTTAGTGTTTTGCCCGCTGAATGTTAATAAACCTCGCAAAAAAGGCCGACAAGCAAAAAAGAAGGTCATTCGCAGTAATTTTCACTAAATTAAAAAAACTCACCACAAAGAAGGTTGACAAGCAAAAAAGGTCATCTGGAACCCCGGTGGGGGGATGCATCCCCAGTCATCAACATGGCGGAACCGCCACTGAAAATATCCACAAAAGACTGCAATTTCTATTTTTTGACAATATTTAAATGAATTTTAACTAAATATTGCGATACTTCTTTAAGAGCGCGCATAGAAAGAAATTCGGTGGAAATATAACTATTCTTCAATGCGTAATATACTAAGCACATTTTAATGATACTTTGCATTACAGCATTAGACCAACTTAAGTACACTAAATAGTCGGTCATGACAGAGTGGGTTACGTGTAGAGATGTGCGGGTACAGCAAAATGCATACCCTACCCGTACCCGTGGAAAAACTTTTTTACCCTACCCTACCCGTACCCGCTAGCGCTATACCCTACCCGACCCGTACCCGTAAGCTGTGTACCCGTACCCGTACCCGTAACGGACTTTGGTTGGAATTTGGAGTTTTTGGATTTGGAATTTTGGACCCGTACCCGCGGGTGCGTTTACGGGTACAAGTACTACAAGGACCTGTACATGGACCCGTGAACCCGTATCCGTTCCTAGAGACTATAGAGAGGCAACAGTGAAATAGGGGCTACGAAATTGGGATAACTATTCATTGTAAATAGCACGCATGTTTAGATTAGGACAGATCTAGTACTTAGGAATCAGGATAATCAGTCAGCTAGCCTAAGCCGACATGAATGGGCTTGTTTAAAATATTTAGTAGATATCATTTATCTATGAGCAGGCATTAGAGCTCAAGTTAAACCACAAAACTTTACCAGAAGAACTTTCTTTTCTTTCCTTTATGTTTTCAGTAAGTAAAATGCATGCTGTCTGACAAACTGAATGCGATGTACATTGTACAAGTTATACTAATACACTTTACTCAATATTATTTTTCTATTACTGCATTGCTAATTTGCTATAGTAGTGAGAAAGGAAAATATAACTTTTCGGGTATAACGGGTATACCCGTACCCGTAGCCGCTATACCCGTACCCGTAGCGCTGTACCCGTACCCGACCCGTACCCGTAAAATGTGTACCCTACCCTACCCGTACCCGCGGGTACGGGTACGGGTAGGGTATACCCGCGGGTACGGGTATACCCGCACATCCCTAGTTACGTGCTGGAGCGTCAGGCTGACGGAGCGGGTTCATGCCCCGTTAGTGCCCCTATAGTAGCTTTCACACAGGCAGTAGTGCCTTCTAAGCCACTTTAAATCATGCTAAGTCATGCTAAGTAATTGATGCAGATTGTGGCAAGCTTCAAGCTGAAGCAGTGGAAGCTTTACCGCTTGGTGTTTTTCACTTCAACCATCTTGCAGATGATGGAATTGATCATTCTGATCATCTCGTCGATCCTGATCTTTTCCGGAGTCAATTCGATCACCGAAGAACATCGTTTTCTATCCAATGAAACAGATTCCGGCGGATCTGAAGATCCAGTTCAGAAAGCTTGGTCAGCGTATAAAATCCAGTACGGTACGTAATCAGGGCTATTTCTAGTCCTATCAATTTTGGGGGGAGGGGTGGAGTGTTGGTATATTCTGAGGGGTCCCCTGAACGAAAAAGTGTGACAAGCAAAAAATGTAATTGTCCAGTGCTTAATGTAGATTAACAAGCAAAAGAAAGGTAAGTAAAGTAAAGTAAAATCTCGTGGATTTCTATAGCGCCTTGGAAAGCAGCACAACAGTAGCTGCTTATTCTTAGGCCATCCCTGGATCTCAGGTGGAGGGTGTTGGGGTGTGTCAGTCTCAGATTGGGGGTGTTGGATGGTGTTAGGGGATGTAAAGATATCCATGTACGTAGCAGATATGGGCGTTTCTAGGGTATTTGGCGCCTGTAACAAAATGGTCATAAAATAATATTAGCAGGCGAACGGGATCTTCAATTAACAAATCAAGACATTTCAGTGACGCAAGACTGAACGTAAAATGCAAAAGCAAGTGCATATGCACTTTTCCAGCTTTTACTGAAGCGAACTGGTCTATGACGTGTTCAAAGCCAGTTTTCTCTTCCTACGCCGGGCAGAGCAAGATAGGGTAGTTTATGGGTCTCCCTCAAGTGGCGCCCAGGGCATCTGTCCTACCTGCCATACCCTAGATACGCCACTGGTGACAAAATGTCAGTGGGTCACTCAAAATGACCTCTGAACCCCCATGTAACCCATTTCCGTATCTGGTGCGTAGTGCTAGTTTTAAAAAATAGGCTGCAGCGAATATACTAAGAAGCAGGCTTGTCCATCAGTCCATGGGACGGGACGTCCCATGGGAATCCCATGAGATTCGTCCCATTGGATGGGATGGGACAGCACTGTTCCGTCCCATCCCATGGGACTCATATGGGACAGAGCTACTCTTTATTTTTTATTTTTAACTTTTTTGAAGCTTCTTACCCTTCTTTTCCTTCATATATTCATAATATTTGCATCTATATTTTGTGGTGGGACATAAAAGTTAATCATCGTCATCATCATTATCATCATTAACCGTGGGCTCATCGCCCGTTGGTGTATAATGTTTTCTGCCATTCTTTTCTGTCCGTTGCTCTGTGGCTAAGATCCTGTAAACTGCTTTCACGCCATTCTTCAATATCATTACACCATTCCTTATGTGGTCTTCCTCTCTTATTGGCACCCTCCATTATTCCAAACATTAGAGCTTTGATCTTTCTGTCCTCTTTCATTCTGCATATGTGTCCAAAGAGATGGAGTTTCCTTTGTTTTACTCTTTCCAGCATGGCTTGTTTGGGCTGAATTCTCCTGTATAGTTCTTCATTTGTGATTTGTTCGACCCATCCGATTCTTAGTATTTTTCTATAACATTTTCTTTCAAAGGCTAGTATTTTTCTTTCCAAGTCTTTGGTGATGGTCCGCGTTTCGCTTCCATATAAAAAGCTGCTGAAGATACAGGTTTCGAGTATAAAGGTTAATAGAGTTAATACATTCTGTCGTTTTACATGTCTCTTTGTACATGTAGTCCTATTTAGTAGGCATTAAATCTAAACTTTCATAAATTTCATAGGCCTAGTTCATTTTTTCATTTGAACTGTAATGTACTAAGAAGTCTTCATCTGATTGCATAAAACTGCAGGTCAGGCATTAACAGATTTACTTAAACGTTCAGAGTAGATTGTCGCGATAGGGCCTATACTTTTCACGTGATCAACTGACTAATCACTCTGTCAATTTGCCAGACTTGCATGCAGAACTCAATGCACCTAGATTTGAATTGCTAAGTCTTTTTGCTGTTGGTCCGTACAGTACCTCTGGAACTTCTATCGTCATTGCTTAAAAATTCAAAATTCAGCCAACATTCTACCGCGACTCCGTAAGAAGTTATCTAGGCAATCGAATACGATTCTCTTTCAACTTGTCGGCAGGTAAAGCGGTATCTTTGCACAATACCTGTAATCGCCGCACTACCTTGAAATTTTGCCAAGCTTTTGATGTCGCCAGCAGCGCACAAACCGTTAGACAATTGTTGAAAATATTGATTTGCGCCAAGGGCGCCCATCCCCTCTGGCTGCTGGAAGCAGCATCCCCTTCTCCGTCCTCCCCTCAGCACCCCACCTCTAAACAGGGGTATAACCCCGGAAATTTTTTTGAACAATAGATGCTTTTAGGTGAGTTTCAGTGCATTTTTGACATAAAATCACACACTTTGGTGCACCAGGTTAGGTTTCATGCCAACAACTTCTACTTCTTAATTTCTGGAAGATTCCAACAGCCACAGAGAACTACTGAATGTAAGTCGAAACTAAAGAGGGATATTGCAGTAATTGCACTGGCAAACTATTCAAAATTACACAGGGCAAACAAATTTTTTTGTCTGGTGCCTTAGAAGTTAGACCTTAGAAGCGCCTTAGAAGTTAGACCCATTAGAAGTTAGAAGTTAGAAGTCAGACTTAGAAGTTAGACCCATTAGAAGTTAGAAGTTAGACTTAGAAGTTAGACCCATTAAATACTATCATCTTGTGTGGGACTCTAGCGTGACTGCTGTTGTATCAGGCATAAATTCGTTCAATTGATCCTTCTAAAGATCACTTAATTCATATTTTCAGCAAAGAACTATTCTAGCGCCGATGAGGATCAGCGTCGTAAACTGATATTTGAGGAGAATTTAAAGATCATCCGAAGTCACAATTATCTCCACGAAACTGGTCGCAGCACCTACGAGATGGGAATAAACCAGTTCTCAGACATGGTAAAGTAAATGGGGGAGCGCTGAAAATGCAGGACAAGAAAATGACGGACAAACTAGCATGGGTGGAAAATGCAGGACTAGAAAATGACTGACTATAAAATTAAAAAAAATATGTCAGGGTGGCCATCGGTAGCTTTTAAAGTATGGTTATCAAGATTCTAGACGTAGCTCACATCGTTAAATACACTATCGTTTGATAATTATATAGGCTTAATTTGTATGGCGTCAGTTTTGTAGAAGACGAGCTATACGATGAGAAGGTGTTTAGCTGAGAATTTAAATTTTGATTGCTATAGTGATCTTTAAGAGGCAGACAGAAAGAAAAGGCATGTGAAATCATTCAGTTTTTCCAGATCCGTAGCTAGGGGCGGGGGCGAAGGGAGGAAGCTACCCCGGACGCCGTCCTGGAGGGGGTGGGAGCCAGAAACCATGGTTGATTTTGTTCACTATGGCATTGCCAAATTGCCAGTAATAGTATGACAAGGGAAAAACCGCAATTCTGCACACTACTTCTGTCATTCTTTCACCAATCAATTAATCCTACAACGTTTATGAAAAGTGTGATAAGCAAAAAAACAGTTCATCGCCAGTTTTTAGACTGTTGTTGGGTGCTCTTGAAGAACCAGCGAAATTGATTAATTTCCACTTTGTCTTCCATAGAGCAAAGTAGGCCTACTGTAGAATTGCTAAGTTTCCTATTGAATGGATAGCTTATGCGTTATTGCATTTTGTGAAATATAGCTTTCAGCGCCATCTCTACGCATGATCATAGAACGCGAATTTTTATTATTTACGATTACCTGTATTAGTGGTGCTTGCAGAGACTAGTGGATGCCCAGAGCCATGCAGAGCCATGTCAGATTGGATGCCCCAGTCATCTAGTGTATTCTGACTCGTTTTGACGAGCAAAAAAGTTCGCCGAGTCAAATTGGATGCCCCCCATCCGGTGGATGTCCGAAGCAACCGCCCCGTCTGTGCGCTACTGCTTACAATACAAATTATTTAACCCCTTAACTGGAGACCCCGGATATATCCGTCCATTTTACATTGAGTTACAGTTAAATACCCAGTTAAGGGGTTAAGCCCCTGCATTTGCTGTTGGAATTTGCGTTTGGAAACGTCGATTTTCATTTAATTTCGCCGCACTCGTAGCATACTGCAGAGATGTCCATGGGTTGGGTTAACCCATGGGTTGGGTTGGG
The DNA here is from genome assembly GCA_018105865.1 of Metaphire vulgaris. Taxonomy (NCBI): domain Eukaryota; kingdom Metazoa; phylum Annelida; class Clitellata; order Crassiclitellata; family Megascolecidae; genus Metaphire; species Metaphire vulgaris. The sequence goes on from CM030858.1 coordinate 6,835,798, forward strand.
TCAGACTTTTCCATATTAATGGTGATTTGGGTTGGGTCAGAAAATAAGCTATGATTGTACTCGATTACGGTGGGTTGGGTTGGGTTGGGTCAAGAAACACTATTACTGGCATGGGTTGGGTTGGGTTGGGTTAGAGACTTTGTGGGTTGGGTTGGATTGGGTTCTAAAAATGGACCCGTGGACAACTCTGGCATACTGTGTTTACTTTCACAGGAGTTCTCCGAGATTCTCGGAATGACCGGATACTACGTCGACAGCAATGCCACCTATAGGTCCACTGGTGGCATAGAGGAAGAATTGTTTTCATCGTTCAATGATACCACCATTCCAGATTCAGTTGATTGGAGAAAACTGGGTTACGTAACCCGAGTCAAGTGGCAGGTTAAAGCTTCGATCTTTGCTTTGCTTTGGTTCACTCGCTGCGCTTCTAATTGCAGGAGGTACAGTGTCATATGTGTTACGGAATGAGAATCGATTAGTCGTTATTATTCGATACACGCATGCACATTAGCTAATAATGTATTTAGTAATCATGCAGTACGCAGTGGCGTCGCCAGGAATTTTTGGTTGGAGGCAAAAGGGGGCTGGTGTGTCAGATTTCTTACCCACACCCCCTCCACAAAAAACTCTCACCGGATTTGCGCGAATCTGGTAGGTGGTCTGGGTAGGCGAATCTGGTAGGTGGGGGGGGGGCAGTTGCCTCCATTTGCCCCTCCCCCGTGGCGACGCTAATGGTAGTCCGAGCAAATATGTAGGAAGCAAATTTCATATTTAAGAACTAGGCTTTTCGACCTACAGTATATCTGGCCTATCACTGTCATTTGTCACTGTTGGTTATTTAGTTGGTTGGTTGGTTGGTTGGTTGGTTAGTTACAGGCTGATTTATATAACGCTATTGTCCTAGTTGGAACTTGGAGAGATAGGAAAACCAATGAAGAGGTTTTGAAAATGTCAGGCACGGAAAGACGTTTCCTCAACATGTGCAAAAGAAGGAAGCTGCAATACTTCGGACACGTACAGCGGAACAGCGACACTAGGTCAACGTTGGAGAGGACAATCCAACAAGGAATGATGTCGGGAACTAGACGAAGAGGGCGACCAGGGAGACGATGGGCGGATGACGTGGAAGAGTGGACAGGAATGAAAATGTCAGCAGCAGTCAAGAAGACAGATGATCGACATGGTTGGAGGAAAGAAATTCATGCTGTTACCTTAACTTCAGATCATGAAGGAACAAGGAGAAGATGCTGATTGTCCTATAGCAGGCTAGAGTGAAAAGCGCTTTGGTCCCCTCTTATAACCTACATTTCTATGATGGATATGCATAATATATAATAAATCCAGTCTTTAAAGTGTGCCTGAAAGGTATATCTGACGAAGAAAACGAACTTTTAAACTAATGTTCTGTCATAAACTCTTCAAAAGCTATTTTAATTGAACTTGTGACATGATACGTTTTCAGGGGCATTGTGGGTCCTGCTGGGCATTCAGTGCGGTAAGAAGAATTTGTTATTAATACCATAGAGAGCATTAGACCCTTATAAAATATGAAACTGACGCATCCTGATATACACTATACAGTGTACAGCGTTCGTGTGTCACTGTTTCTTTGGAATGATTAAATAGCCAACTGAGCTACTATTTAACTCACCTGATGAGCAGCAGCATAGGCTAGTTGATTATCTATTATAGAGACTTCAATTAGCGCAGATTTGTTCAAAGTAGGCCTAATCGAATTTTCATTTGCGCAGCAAAGACGTCGATTCGTAATATTCGCACTAGGCCCTAACGCTTATAACGTCAGTTACTGTAGATAATATAATTCAACCTAAATTTTAAGAACATCTCGCTATTTGAGTTTGTTATACAAATACTCAACGCAATGGCTTAAATTTTGATGAAAAAGTGAGGGGTCTAACCGTCCAACCACTATGCAGTAGGGCCGCCATTCCCCTGTTCTAGCCTAGCTTCTCAAAAGGGGTTCAAGTTTAGCGCCTTAGCGGCCTAATAGAAGTTTACACCTATGACTCTAAAAATCATTTTAAGTTTAAGATATATTTTCGACACGTGCGATAGGAATCAAACTGTTGGCAAGTGAATGAATCTAGCAATGTACTAGTAGCCTAGTAGGTCAGTGCTGTCCAACCTTTTTGACAACGCGGGCCACCTTAACAACTTTCTCACAGCCGCGGGCCGCAGCAGAAACTTTCGTTTAATTTAATTGCAACACCTATAAAAACAATACCAAAAATTGTCTTCCTTTAGGCCTCATTGGAGAACATTAATTACGAGTCAGCGTCTGTTTATGTGTGCGCTAACGTCATCCGGGTAACAGACAGCAATGACGCTCATTGAGTCTAGAGGTGCACCAGCCACAAATTACCGCTAGGTGGCCATATTTGATTTTGTTCATACTTACATTCTAGTTTCAGGGACGTCATTTGGGGGGGGGGCACGGGGGAGGCATTTGCCCCCTCCCTTATTTTGAGAGAAAATTTCTTTTGCCAATGTTTGTGTTATTTAGATATTTGAAGTAACTAGGTCGTCAGCTTTTTCGCAAACTTGTAACTTGTCAGGTCGAAAGTGTTTTGCCCCCCCTGAAAAACAGTGAAATGACGTCTCTGGCTAGTTTACGTGAGAACTGCTTATGCTACTTATGAAAGAGAATCGTTATTCAAATTATTATGAAAAGTGGCCATTAGGTTGATTTGTACATAAAATGCAAAAAATTGTCAGACTGTGGCGGGCCATCAAAAATCGTCCCGCGGGCCGCATGCGACCCGCGGGCTGCGGGTATGGACAGCACTGTAGTAGGCTATACGATCCAAGTTAATGACGCTTTCAAAATAATATCTACGAGTTTACTCCTCCTCGGCAACTGTGTTTTAGTGTATTTGACTGAAACGTTTCAGACCGGATCCCTCGAGGGTCAATGGAAAAGGAAAACGGGACTTCTGGTGTCTCTCAGTGAACAGAATCTGGTCGACTGTTCACGGCGTCAAGGCAATCACGGCTGCAGCTACGGCACGGCAGAATATGCCTTCGCTTACATCAGAAAAAACGGTGGTATCGATACTGAAGCATGCTATCCATACAAAGGAAAGGTTACTACTTACTACTACTACTACTACTGCTACTACTGCTGCTACTGCTACTGCTGCTGCTGCTGCTACTGCTACTGCTGCTGCTGCTGCTGCTGCTGCTGCTGCTGCTGCTGCTGCTGCTGCTGCTGCTGCTGCTGCTGCTGCTGCTGCTGCTGCTGCTGCTGCTGCTGCTGCTGCTGCTGCTGCTGCTGCTGCTGCTGCTGCTGCTGCTGCTGCTGCTGCTGCTGCTGCTGCTGCTGCTGCTGCTGCACCTGCACCACTGCTGCTGCTGCTGCTGCTGCTGCCACTGCTGCTGCTGCTGCCACTGCCACTGCCACTGCTGCTGCTGCTGCTGCCACCACCACCACTGCTGCCACTGCCACCACCACCACCACTGCTGCTGCTGCACCACTGCCACTGCTGCCACTGCTGCTGCTGCACCACCACCACTGCTGCTGCTGCTGCCACCTGCTGCACCACTGCTGCTGCTGCCACCACCACTGCTGCTGCTGCTGCTGCTGCTGCTGCTGCCACCACTGCTGCTGCTGCTGCTGCTGCTGCTGCTGCTGCTGCTGCTGCTGCTGCTGCTGCTGCTGCTGCACCACTGCTGCTGCTGCTGCTGCTGCTGCTGCTGCTGCTGCTGCTGCTGCTGCTGCTGCTGCTGCCATACTGTACTGCTGCTGCTGCTGCTGTACTACTACTACTACTACTACTACTACCACCACGACCACCACTACCAGCATGGGCGTAAAACCCGAGGGACGGCGGGGGACGGTCCCCCCGAATAATTAGTTGGCGGGGGACAGAGTATCAATTATCCCCCCAATGTTTGGGCTATATGGTAAAAAAATTTTATCCTACCCCATGTTGATGCCAGAATTACGCCAAATCCACATTCTCGCATTTCGGATGACCTTTTTTGCTTGTCATGGTATTTGGAGAGGGAAAATTATAAAAATATCAGGATGACCTTCCTTTTGGCTTGTCAAGACGTATTTCATGGGCAATTTAAAGTCCCTACCATACTGTGCAATATCCCCCCAAATGGGGGGGATATTTATATTTCTGGGAGGGTCAACTTTTTAAAAATTATTCTATCCTCCCCAATGTTGACGCCAGGTTTACGCCCCTGACTACCAGCACCAATACAATTACCGTTACTGCAATCACCACTACTACCATTCTTGCTAATACTATTACTAGTACTACTACTATTACTTCTATTACTACTAAAAATACTGCTCCACTTTCGCCTTCTTCTTCGCCTTCTCTCCCTCCCTTCTCCTCCCTTCCCCTACCCATCCCCTCCTTCTTCTCCTCCCTTCCTCCCCTCCTCCCCTCCTCCTCCTCCTCCTAGTAGTAGTCTACTACTACTGCTACAACTACTGCTACTACTATCTATTACAACTACTTCCAGGGCCGGATTAAGGTCCGAGTGGGCCTGGGGCTGAGAAGCAAAAAAGGTCGTCGTTTCCATAATTTGAAAATTGCCCCTTGTAAAATTTCCCGCCGCCTTCACTGAAAATCTATGACAAGCAAAAAGGTCGTCACTTGAAAAACGGTGGGCCTGTATTTTATGGTGGGCCTGGGGCTTCGGCCCCCTTACGGGCCCTTAGCCCCCGCCTTAATTAATATGGCCCTGACTACTTCAACCTCAGCCTGATATTGGAGAATTTTAAAAACATCGACATGCTCCTCTTCATTATCTTCAGTTACTTCCGCCAGATGTGCCCATTTCTTGATTTCTTCATTTCACGTTACCGTTAAATCTTAAAACCATGCGGCATTATAAATAATTTTGTGTCGCACTAAAATTAGAACGAGCACTGTCGATACACAACCGCCTGTCGCGGTGCCACCGTCCGTGGATATAGACGGATTAAGCGTAGAAGCGAAGAGGCGTTAAAGCGGGCGATCGCTAACATCGGTCCGATTTCCGTGGCGATCAACGTTCGACCGTCATTCTTTCGTTACTATAGAGGTACAGATGCAACTCTCCTTATCAGTGACATCCCCCTTCCCCGCCCGCCCCCGGATATTTAAATTTTTCGCCATTTCTCGTGCAAAAGGTCGCGGAAATGTTGAGTTTAATATTAATTGCCCGCTGACTTTTTTCATCGTCCTCTCGCTCAGTTCTAACTAACCAGTGTCGTGGGAAAATGTAAATTTCGGTATTAACATCATGTTTATATATATATAAAATATATATATAATATATATATAATATATATATATATATAACAAGGTTTAAAGTGGTTCAGTAGGGACTGCCCTGTGTGAGAACCACTGTTGTTCCCGTCCAATCTAATACCCTAGACTACTGAGGTTTATTTTGAACTAGTTTACAGTTGTAGCCATTACTATCCTCTCATCCAGTTCATTCCATCTGTCCACCACTCTTGCACTAAAAAATGCTGTTTATGTCTCCTAACCCGTTTCTTGAACAGTTTCATGTTGTGTCCTCTGGTTCGATCATACTGCTTCATTGTAAAAAAAATCTTTCTCTTGGCATTTCCACTTTGTTTGTTAGTATTTTGTATGTCTCGATCAAATCCCCCCTCTCTCTCTTCTTTTTTCCAGGGTTGTCAATCCACAGTAGTGATTTAGCCTTTCCTCATAGGTTAGTTTATGGTATCCCTTGATCATTTTTGTTGCTCTGTGTTGCACTCTTTCTAAGGTCTCTATGTCTTTCTTCAGGAATGGTCACCATACTTGAACACAATACTCTAAATGTGGACGTACCAATGTCTTGTAAAGTCTTATTATTACATCCTTCTCTCTGCTCACTATCGTTCTTTTGATCATACCTAGAATTTTGTTGGCCTTATTAGCTGCCTCTGCACATTGCCTAGATGGCTTTAAGCTGTTATGCATGATGACCCCTAGATCTTTCTCCTCGTTTGTAACTTTTAGTCCCTTCCCATATAACTTAAAATTCTTAAATTCATGATCTGTTCCCTTCTTCCCAATGTGCATCACCGAGCATTTATCTGTATTAAAAAGCATTTGCCAATCTGCCGACCACTGGATCGATAGTCTATTAAGGTCTTGTAAAATTTTTGCTTCTGCTTCACTTCTGTTTGTCAATTCAAATGTCAAAATAAACCAATTATTGACTGCGGTATAGTGCTATTTGATGCATGCATCAACCATTAGCTATAGTGCTACCAGTTGAAATTATTTGTTTGCTCATCCCGGGCAACATACACTGGAAAGATATGATCAACAATGTGGAAATAAGAAGATTGACAGGTCAACAGACAATGGAAGAGATCCTCAGAAAACGAAGAATGCGCTGGTTTGGACATCTACAGCACATGGAAAACAACCGGATCCCAAAGCAAGCAATGGACTGGCGACCAAAAAACAAAAGAAAGAGAGGCAGACCGAGGATAACATGGAAGAAAACAATCGAACAAGATTTGGTCTATATGGGTTTGTCATGGAGCGAGGCACAAGATTTGGCCATGAACCGGAGTAGTTGGAGAACATTCTGTGCTGCCCGATGTGCTTCCAGCACGAGGACGGACTAAGTACTAAGTAAGTAAGTACATCCCGGGCTACTACTACTACTACTACTACTACTACTACTACTACTACTACTACTACTACTACTACTACTACTACTACTACTACTACTACTACTACTACTACTACTACTACTACTACTACTACTACTACTACTGCTGCTTAATTAAATTAATTTAATTAATATTAAATATTTTTCCGTTATAACCAAGTTCTACTGTATGCCTAATTATAAATTCAGTATAGGCCTAATTAAGTTTTATGCTGTCTGGTCACTGTTACTTGTCACGCTGGCGTTCTTAAGCTTAAATACTGCTTGACAGGAAGACAGATATATGAAGCCAGAGGCGGATTTACCACGGTACCAGGTGGTGCATCGGTACCGGGCCTCCCTTCAAAATACAAATTTAGGGGCCTCCCTTTTCTAATAATATTTTTTAAAGACTTTTAATTATTAGTTTATTTAAAGTAATTTATTTTCGGAGATATACATGAATGCTGTATCGTTAGATGTTAGTATTAATAGTGTTTTGACATGGATTAGTAATAATTTAGTATTGAAATGCAATTTAATGCATGCTCCATGAGTCTATGTTAAGAAAGCCTATATCTCATATACCCCGGTTTAGCTGACCTCAATTAATCATATGGCTCATAATGGATGGACTCTGACCGAGTGACCGGCGGCTGCACCGGGCCACCGGCGGTCGTAGACGCCCGGCCTCTTGCATCTGTATGCAGATTAGGGGTACTGCATGACTCAACCTGAGTACCCGTACAGTGTGTCTCGACGGTCAATTCTTACCACGGTACCACCGGTCAAGAAGCGCGGAAAATGGGAGGAGTATGTGTATTTGTATGCTTCCATACCTTTGGAATGGCAATGCACAGTTGCATACAGACTAACGCCGTCACTCATTTGTCTTACCGTAAAATGCGTAACACCGTGACGGTGACCTTTTTGGCAAACGATTACAAATCTTAGTTATACTTAGTGCTTTTTTTCTAGAAAAAGGTACCGGAACTCATCTTCGTGTATGATTAAATTCATAAGAAATAAGTTCAAATAACACTTAAATAAATTAAATTAATGCATACGCCATAACACGTGGATTATAGCGCATTAATATCTGTCATCCTTAGCCATACTGAACATTGAAAATGAACTCGTGAAGACAAACGACTTTGCACAGCTAGTGGAGGCCTTTGCTACAACAAAAAGTCGTCGGCGACATGTTGAGACAATTTAGACTAATTACCAGCTACGGCGAATTACCAGTACACTACTAATATTATAAACAGACGACAGGTCGACCGTGCCCCAGTTCTTGTGCACTGACTGCACGACTGAAAATTCAATGCAAGTTTATTTGAGTTGAAGTTAATGGCATTTAATTGTTTCATTTTTCAATGACGTTTGTTGTATTTTTGCTTCTTTAAGCAGTGTTTATTCTAGCCACCTTGACATTGGGGGGATTTTGAAATGTTTGGAGGGACAAGGTTTGACATCTCAAAAGTCTTGACGAGCAAAAAAACAAAAAAAAACAAAAAGGTCATCTGCCCGTTTTCCCTTCATAAACGCTCTGTGATAAGCTTCCATATTTTTTCCCTCTCCAAAAAATAAAAATTCCCCATCGCCACACTTTTATTTGGGGGGGATTTCCATCTCCCCATGCAACATATAAAAAAATTTTAAGGGAAAATTTTTTCATTTTGGGGGGAATCCCTCCAAAAGGGCCTAGAATAAACACTGTCTTTAAGTGACCACGATGGCGCCGGGGGGCCTCCATGGAAATATTTGCACCGGGCCTCCAAAATGTAAATCCGCCTCTGTATGAAGCGAAGTGATTGCATTTGAAAGTTTCATGGTTTTTGCCTTAGGTATTTATCATGACGCGTCGTGCAGAAAAACACATCTGGATCACGCTGTCTTGGCTGTTGGTTACGGGGTCGCCAAAGGAGGAGATTATTATATAGTTAAAAACAGGTCAGGTGAATTAAATATCATTTTTCGTAGAATATGACTTGTACTGTTCACCCTATAGGGGCTTAGACTTCTTTGCCACTCTCAACTATTATTGCGGCTAACATTGTTGTGACCAGTGTTTATTCTAGGCCTTTTTTGGGCGGGGGAATCCCCCAAGTTTTAAAAATCTCCCCCCCCCCAAAAAATCGTATATGTTGGCTTGGGGTGGAAATTTCACCCCCAAAAGCGTGGAGAGGCAAATCTTGTCCCCCAAGCATTTCAAACTCCCCAATGTCAAGGTGGCTAGAATGAACACTGGTTGTGACGTTCGAAAGTTTCGAACGCTATGTTATTGAACTTGTTGAACTTTATTATTAAGGTTTTAAAATTCGTAAAGTTCACGTTTTAATTATCACTTCAAAAGTGCGCTAGCAAAGATGGCCTGTGAGTTAAAACGTAAAAATGTCTGCACGAAGCAACGAAGCAGCGTGATTGATTAACCGGTAACTTGGCGGTAAGTTACAACACGCAACAATAGGCCTATATATTTTTGGTAATTTATGACAACTAAGACGCTCCATATTAGCCCAGGTCTAAATTTAAATTAGGCCTAGTTCTATTTTCTAATCAGTGTACAATGTTCAAACAGTGTAGTAGTGTACTATGTTCAAATTCAATTAAAATACATGTATAATTTGGAAATTCGAACTTTCATGACTATTATTTCTGTTTGAACTTGTATGAACTTTTTTTAATTAAAATTTTGCCTAACAATAGAAAGAGAGGAGTGGCTAACACATATAGGCCTAGTTGAAAGTAGCCTTACGTGTAGGCTTCAGTTCACATTCAGCAATATATGGTAACGAGTGTATCATTGTTATTGTATGTCTTTTTGAAATACTGCAAGGTTTAATCGAAGCTAATTATTTTGCGATTTATAGAGGAATACTGCAAGATATTTTTACTAATTCACTAGACCATTCGGTCTGTATTCATGTTTCGAATTGTTATTGGCGTAGCCACAGGGGCACGGAGGCCCCTATTCTGGTTGGGACTGATCGTGGGATTTGTGAAAAACCGTTTAGAAATTTGAGCGGATAGGCAATAGGCCTATGTGGGAAGAAAATAGACCTGCGTGAATGCGCGAAGAACTCATTCAGGAGCTCAGGGCGTAGCGACGGGGGGTATATCGGTATATACCTCCCCCAATCAGTATATCCTAAAGTTTTTTTATGCGATTTATATGTGGTTATATGTAGTCTATATGGTGTATGTGGTTTATAGTTAAGGTTTATACCCCTCAATATTTATACCCTCTCAAATCAAATTCCTGGCTACGCCCTGGAGGATCTTTTTTCTGCTCGTCGGAGACTTTTAACCCGAAAATGTCAACGTCCCACCCCTATTCCGGAACTCTGGCTGCGCCATTGCGAGCTTCATGCTAACTAACCTTGAGCTCAAATTAGAGCCTACATTCAGTTACGACGGTCGTGACATGACATTTGATATCATGGGCGCCCACAGAAGTTTTTTCCAGGAGAGGGCAAAACACAATGGTCACGGCTAGGGTTGTGAGTTCGGAAATTCCCGGAAATTTCCTTCGGAATTTTTTCGGAAATTTCCGGGAAAATACCGGTACTTTTTCTGAAAAATTCCGCAAATGTTTATTAATATTTATTATTATAATTATATATAATTATATATTATAGCTCTAACAATATGTACGCTAGAAAGTTTCCTAAAATTCTCCGGATTTTTTCCGGAAAATTTTCGGAATAATTTCGGCCATTCTATTTTTCAGGAAAGTTACAACCCTAGTCACGGCTACGCCACATAAATTTTTCGAGGAGAGGCAACACACATTTTAACACAATGGTAACGGTTAATATTTTAGCAAGGTTTTCAAATTTCAACGTGAAATATCGGTATTTGCATTTTCCAGGGGGGAAGTACCCCTCTTGCCCTAATGTGCGGGCGCCCATGTTCGTTTTTAAACATTTATTTTGATTAGGGCCTACGTAGCGTGAATATTGAAAGCTTTACCAGCAATTTCTATTTTCTAACTTAGATTGGCCAAGCAATTCTTGTCTGTTTAATGCCACTGTCATTTAAACAATTATTACTGACATTTTTATGTCAGCTGGGGAGCGAGCTGGGGCGACAGAGGATACATACTCATGGCACGCAACAAAGGAAACATGTGCGGTATAGCGACTGAAGCACTCTATCCTTTCATCTGATGCTATTCTACGTTATTCGAATCAGCAACTGAAAGAGTGTGATCAATCAATCAATCAATCAATCAAATTTCGTGTTTACTTACTTAATTCTATGGACTTAATTAACTACGAAAAATAGTACGAATGTCAATAATTTTCAGAGCCGAAGCTTTGAGTATTCGGTTCGGCGTCCGGGGTAAGGTTTGAAATTTGCGCCCCTGAATTCGGGTGACGACCTTCGTTGCTTCTCCGCGGAGTTTTATCAAGAACATTTATAGCCTCTAACAGGCCTAAATTCGGGTGACGACCTTTTGCTTACTGCATTTGCATTATTTCACGCCGGAGGAATATATATGGTAGCCTACGGTAGGCCTATATAAAAATTAGAACATTAGTGTGCGTAATGTGCCCCCTCCCCTATGACGGCGCCCGAGGCAACTTGCCCCTCCCCCGCCCCCTAGCTTCGGCTCTGGTAGATTTTTTTATCCTAGTTCATCAGAACTAGCTGATTGAAAAAATTTAACGATTCGACAACTACGGTATAATGGCCTACAGATGAGATTTCAGATATTTATTAATTTTAATCGGATGCTTTCTTCATTATAAACGCTTCTATAGCTATAGTTGCATTTTGTTGAAATCTTTGTTGAAATTAAACGGAACACGCCGTTTCTTATTGCATTTCTGTTTTCGACTAGATATAGATACTGTAATCACGCAGGCCACCGAGAGAATTCCCGGGCCCCGGCGGTGCCAAAAATACTGTAGTCATGCGGGCCCCTGTCCTCTGACATGACAAGTGTGTGAAAAAGTTGATGACCTTTTTTGGCTTTTCGGTCTTTTTCAAAGCAGAATTTCCGGTCATCGTTACAAGTGCAACGGCGTTCCGGAAAATCTGAAGGCTGGTATTTTTAGCACCATTAAATTCATAAATAGAAATAATTTTGGAGCTGATTTTATTAACTGTTCGGCCACTACGTCATCCTGAAAACTGACTTCTGACTATTGCGTTCCGGAAAATATTCTATTGCGTTCCGGAAAACATTTTTTACAAAAAAGCCCTAGTTAATATTTCAATTCAATATCTGAAAAATAGTTGTAAAGACAAATGCAAATATATATTTCATATTCCGATATTAGATCATAGTTTGAAAAAAGTAAAATTGATGTAAACGAATTAGGAAGCTAAAAGGGAGAAGCAGGAGAAGAGAAACAATCTCTGTCCAAAGCCTACTATAGCCCTATGAAACAATAGGGACCTATAGCCTATATCAGATACAAATTCAATTACATGTAGTCAAGATACAAATGCATTTAAAAACAAGAAATAGGTCTAAATATGACTGTGCAAATCTGAATTTTTTGTAAACTGACAGAATTATTTCATATTTTGCAGAGTGCAACTTTCAACATATTAATAGCTAGTGCAGAGTGCAGATACAACCGTGCAATGTTAAATTACACTATTTTGCTCATCAAGTGTCAAGATGTGGTGGCGATCGATGACCTTTTTGCGTGTCAGGTTTTTTCCATGGCAATGAATAGTATTCCATGAAATTTCCTATTTTTTAATTATTTGTAAAATATGAAATGGCTAACGTCATCTTCTTTTGAACCCCTCCCCCTGTCAACAGCTGTCAAACGTTTTCGAACCCCTCCCCTATTTTGATGACGTAATTAATGGATATAGCCCCGAAAGTAGTTCAACCAGAACCACTTATGGGAAAGGGAACGCTGAACACCATTGTCGTCACCCCATGCAGGGGCGGATCTATAGCCCACCCCAAAATTTGCTGCTCGCTATAATTCTCTGCATGGCGAGAACTGTAAGCGAGCGTCGTATTTTCTTCCCTTTCAAGAATTTCAACAACATGCGTCAATCCATAGGCCTATCACCCATAAGGCGAGGTAATGCAGGATGAGGAATAAAACACGAACTGCCCCTCCGAACCGGATTCCTTAATTGATCCGACTATGCGTCACTTCTAGGAACTGTGTCTGCTTTTAGACTCGAAACAAAGAAATAGACCAAGAGCCTATGTGTTTCAGTTGATTTTATTACCAGGTACAAGTTTGCTTTCTAGGTTTACTTAAGTATGAATGCCGCAAAAGTAATATCCGAGCAAGATAAAAATGTTCAGTGGTTTTCACACAGGCTTACTTAGCCTCCTAAACCACTTAAAATCACATTATTATTATTATTATTATTATTATTATTATTATTATTATTATTATTTGGCAGCTGCATGCTTTGCGAACGTTGCGACTTTGCATTGCAGCTCTGTTCGATCTGTCAGGGATTGTGGAATCGATCGAAGATTGCCTCCACAGACGGTCGAAAATTTGTCAAAATTTGTTCTTGACTGTCTGACCCCAGCGATGATATGAAATTCTGGTTCGCGGCTACTCCTGCCCCACACTGTTTTGTTGAAAATAATCAAATAATATCGAACGTTGCTCTTCACCCCCACAGTCAGCAAGGAGCATCATCGGTAGGGGTAAAGACGAGCGGCGTAACTGAAAGTAGTCCGTAAACACTGATAGAAATTCCGTTGAAAGGGTTAGGGTTAGGATCAGGGTTATGGTCAGGGTTATGGTTAGGATTAACTTTAACTCTAACTCTAACCCTAACCCTAAACACTAACCCTAAACCCTACCGAAACCCTAACCCATACTGATACGCGTAGTGATACCTTACGCCGCTCGTCTTTACCCCTACCGCATCATCAGCCATCAGCCATCAGCCGCACATGCTACATTAGAATAATTGAGTAATGTATTCACGTGAAGTGCTACGACGGCAATGCTGCAGAGCGCAGATGCTAGAGCGCCGTCCACACCGACAGGAAGCCAGCTGCCGCAGCCGATGCAGCCTCTACCGACGATCCATACTTTCCGTCCGGCAGCGTCTGTAGTCGACCGTTGGCTTCGACATTTCGCAGAGTCTGGTATTTCTCTACGTGTTCGTTACGTATTTTTAAACGTATTTTCAGCGTATTTTCGACGTATTTTTTCGATTAAATCGAAAGGTATAGACGTCTTCGGCGCGTAGTTTTGATTTAAACGGGGCGACGGCCGGCTGTGTCCCCCTTCGGTGACCGGCCGGGGACGACGTTGTGTGCCGAGTGAGTCAGGGAGGGATCGGGCGGCCGTTTCGCTGCATAGTGGAGGGGCTTTTGCTGTGGGGTGTTTCGGTCGATTGGGGCTATAGAAAGAGGGCAAATAAACGGCAGAGGCGACGCCGCTTATCGTGCAGCTGTCGAAATTTGTAAATGTGACCGTGAGTCTTCCATTTATATAACGCTGCATAAATAATGCAATAGTCGTCAGACTAACGCTTTACGCAGACCATATTGACGATCACTCGGCTTTAGTGGGCGCAGTGGCGTAACGTGGGTGGGGGCGAGGGGAGGCAATTTGCAGAAAGCCCCTCTGGCTCCGGAAGAAGGGGGCCCCCGAAGAGTGGTTGCAACTTACTAAACAATGATTTATTTTTACATTTTACTACTATTTCAATATTACTGCTACAAACAGGAGCGTAGCGACGGGGGCATATCGGTATGTATACCCCCAAAAATCAGTCTACCTTAAAATTTTCAATGTGTTTTTTAAGATTTTCAATTTTTTAAAAAGATTTATACCCCCCAAATCACATTATACCTCCTCCCAAATCAAATTCCTGGCTACACCTCTGGCTACAAAGTGAGTAATTATTGAAATAGGGAGTAAACCTTATTTTTAGAACGGTGTAATCTATGTTAGCCTATAGGGGCCCCCCATATCAAGGATGCCCTCCCGGGCCTCCGAAAGTCATGCTACGCCACTGGGTGGGTGTGTGAGTTACTTGGACATCGAACCTGAAATCTGCTGTTTTGCAGTCAACTTGATAGATTATTAGAATACATTAGACAATAAAGGCCTAATGCTATTGTTTAGATGTATTTTTCGTTTTAAAATCGATCTTCGCGTTTTTATCACAGTAATTTTTAAAATTATGTTAGGGGTCTATACCAGTTAAGTAGTAGTTTGTTTAAAAACAAGGATACAGTCTGCTTGCTTGTCTTGTCGATTGCATAGCATAGAAGTTTCATTCAATGTTTGATTGAGTTTCTATCCTATAAAATGATGATAACAGGGGATTTGAGCAAAGGCTTGAACACCAGTGAGTGGGTGGTTGGACAGCCAGACCATCAAACGTCTCAGCTGCCCAGTTTTCTTCGGGTGTAGGACATTCTTCCCTCTGGGCATAATCTCCCCCGGACTTTATCTCCCCGATACACCCTTTTGAAATGACACTGCCGGACATAATCCCCCTCTATGGGCTTTGACGAAAAAGCAGTGTATATCTAGACTACTGAAATCACGAAAATCGACTAAATTGAAATGGTGGTGATGCATTACAACAACTAAGGTGCTAATTGGCCTCAAGGCCTAATGGATGGTCTAGACCAGAACTATTTCTTTTTCCTCAAGAGTAGATAGACCTTACTAATACCATATCAGATCATCTATCTTTTGATTTCTTTTATATCTAGGTAACAAAAATCAATACATTATTCATATGGTGAGATAATGCTTCCAGGATTGGTCTCAAGGGCTACAAGAACCCATACACAACCCCCTCTCACTCTAACTATATATATATATATATATATATATATATATATATATATATATATATATATATATATATATATATATATATATATATGCATATACAGTGTGTATAATGTATATATATATGCATATACAGTGTGTATAATGTATATATATATATATAGACACATATTATTTGTGTGCATGTGCTGTTATAGCTTTGACAACTTTGTCTACATCATCCAATCAGTTGTTAATTAATTGGGATAACACCTCTAGTTTGACCAATCAGCTTTGAGTTTGACCACCAGAATTCATTACCATTGCAAGATGGCCAGTTGTAACTCTCTGTCTCCCTGTCTTGATTTACATAGGATCACTGGTGAAAATCAGTTAGACTCATAGATCTGTGAAGCCTGATTTGATATCATTAACTATTCTACCCGGTAATTACAAGCCACTGGAAATTGTTACATGGCTTTCATTAATGCCAGATTCCTTCGGAGTCCAATGACCAACTGCCAATAAAATATTGGACTTGGACTGTGTGATTTAAGCAAATAAGGCCAATCAATTGCCAGGTTTAAGCTCTAAGCCCTTCCTTCAGCTGTGCCAGAACAGAATTCATTTGCAAATAGGCCATCCTAGCAACCACTTAATTAAGCTTTGGGTCAATTAATTTCAAGTATGATAAAGAAGGACGCAGATTGACACAAGATAGAGCAAAGTGGAAACATTTCGTATCTAACAGAGGCAGATCTAGGGGAGGGCAGGGGGGTACACATGTCCCCGGGTGCCGAGGTGAGGGGGCGCCAAAATTGGATATTTGGGTAAGTGAAATGCACAATAAAGTAGAAGAAACACTTGCGAGGACCTTTTTTTTGCTCGTCAGCACTATATGAAGAGAGAGTTGAGGGGCGCCGAAAATGATGTGAGGACCTTTTTTGCTTGTCAGTTGTTAGGGGCGCCAACGTACACTTTGTCCCCGGGCGCCGAATACCCTAGATCCGCCTCTGGTATCTAACTATTGCTGCCATGCAGGCAGAGAGTGGTGATGATGACGCTGATGATGATGATGCTGATGACAACGACGATGATGACGAAATTGGTGGTGGTGACGATGATGATGATGAGTCAATTGTCACTGTCAGTAGCCAGCCAGTCAGTAAGTAAGCAGTATTTGGTCCAGACTTTCCTTCACTTGAAGATGAAAGAGTAATGAATTTATACAATACCTAATTCTGCTTATACTGATTAATTATTTTTGTATGGAGTTTGCAGCTTAAATGAAAATTTTGATTAACCGGTTTTATTTTAAATTTTCATTTTCAGAATTAGAATTGCTTAAAATCTTGGAAAGGTTTCTGTATTTGTCAGCCTTTCTCGTATTTAAAATGAATGACACCAAACTGAAGAACTTCTGACACATCTCTTAAGTAACGAAAAGTACTAGAAGTGTAAAAATCTAAGTTTTTTTGGTTTTCAGGCACTGTCTCTATATTGGCTTTCTTAGTCTGCACTTAATAATCTGTATCTAAAACATTCTATTATTTCTTTATAATTTTTGTCAATGTGTAGCAGGTATGTGGCTGTTGTACGATGCATGTAGTTGCTAGGAAATTGCTGCATCCATAGTTTTGTATATATCACCATCATCATCATTAACCGGGGGCTCATCGCCCGTTGGTGTATAATGCCATCTCCACAGTTTTCTGCCGTTCTTTTCTGTCCATTGCTCTGTGGCTAAGATCCTGTAAACTGCTTCCACACCATTCTTCAATATAATCACACCATTCCTTGTGTGGTCTCCCTTCTCTTATTGGCACCCTAAGAGATATGTGGAAGGTTTTATTTACCACAGTACATAGGTCATAGACTGTATTAAGCCCTAATCGGAATAAGAATCAATCCTCATTTGAATAAGGTGATAAATTATATAGTCAGGTAACTACCATTCACTGCACCTTTACCTCAATGTTTCAGTTAGTAGCCCTGCCTGCTGTCAACCTGGTTTCAATTTCCAGGGACTCACATGCCCACTGATGCAGTTAATATGGTCTGCCTAGCAGGGTTGTTAGTATAATACTGCTAAAAGGCATTGTCAATACCAATACTAGAATGAAAAGTATTGCCTAAATTGATTCCAATACCAATACTTTTGTCAGCAGCAAATAATTTTATTTCAAGTGCAGTCGTCATCACAAAGAATTAAAAATAAAAGTTGACAATGACAAACCACTAGCTCTTCCGGCACCCTCTACAATTTATAATTTTCTCAAATAATTCCAATCCTGTCACAGTTTTGTTGTTGTCGTTTGTCAAAAGAACTTCCAAATTGAGGCAATTTTGAAGAGGCTGCTTCTCGTCTTTACCGTATTAGATATATCTTTGATTCAATACAAGAATTGAAAATTTGTGTGGCATTGTTTCAACTGAATAAAACATTTGTCAAGTGAGGTCCATGGGCAACTGTTATTTAGATGGCTATTACTGGTGTATCTTTTCCCTGTTGTTCAAAAGTTAGAGCCAGCAGTGCACTGCGTCTGCACCACCCATCAAATAATATAATCTGTACACTGTATATAGAGTTCCTTCCCACCCTTCACACTGCCCTTCACCACAGTCCACCTTGGTTGTTACAGCTGACTATGGAAACAAAATAAGGAATCTATCTATAGAGCGGGTTTTGCCCCTCCCCCAAGACCTTGGAAACAGCTATAGAGTACTGGCTCTTGAATTATTACTGTACTTTGACTTGAGGATCCCTTAGTTAGAGCCCGGTATGTAATTGTCAGCTGGATTGTTGGGACCCCTACAGCTGGCACCTTTGTCTTGCAGAGTGTGTGGAGTGGGTTGTTTGCCCCTGGGGGGGATGGGGGTGCATAATAAGTTACAAAAGTCTCATTAACTAATTTAAAGTTTAAACTACTTTAAAGTTTAACTACCCGGTAGTATAGCAGTATAGCTTACTATTATGATCATTAGTTTTTTGAAGTTGTTCAGTATTTGTTCATTTTATTGACTCGATTGTAACAAGAAATTACATGTGGCCTGTATGACCAATTTTTATTTTCAATGCAGCGGACTGCAGCCCCTTGCACCTGAAAGGTTGCCCACCTCTTGTGTAAGGCATATGGGAGCACTCTGTAGTGCTGTGTGTGTGTGTGTATATATATATATATATATATATATATATATATATATATATATATATATATATATTAATATAATGCATTTCAGAGTTTTTATTGAATTGAATATGTACCAGTAGTGCATCTCATTTTCAGTGGTTATTTTCAATTTATTTTGAGATTGATTGTAATGTAATTGAAAATCTATAAGTGGAATCGTTAATATAATTGCTGTTTCAATGTTTGGATGTTTTCTTGAAGAAATATATGCAATTTACTAATAGATTTGTTTCATGTTGACTTTTCAATTATTCTTGATTAATTTTGAAACAACTTATTGAGTTTGCAAATATCACGATGTCAAAGATATTATGTAAGTTCATTTCTCTGGGATTTTTTTGAATAGAATTTGTGAAAAAGACAGTTGAGGATGACTGAGGTGGAGACGGCGCACAATGGTATGCGCTGGGATCCAAGTAGTGGTGTCACCAACATCATGGAAATGGATGATGACCTTGAAGATCTGGAAAATAATTCTGCAAAACTATTTGAAAGATCAAGAATTAAGGCTCTGGCCGGTAAGTTTAGTTTGAATTTAACAACGACTTTGTTTATTTTGAATCGTTAGTGATTTAGAACTTGACATGGCATTTTTATTGTTGGATTCAATTGGCAATAGATTTTATTGAATTTGTTTATTTAAATACTTGTTGCGACTTCTCTCTCTTGACACATTTTTATTCTTCCCTTTATGGTTTTCATTTAAAATTGTATATATTTTTATATTTTTTATATCCTTTGATATTTTTGTTTATTTTGATATATTTTTTTATGTTAAACCTGAAATAGCTGTATATTTTTAAAATTCTTAAGGAGCAATATTAGAAAGCCAAATGAAATTTAATTGAATATTTTAAAAGATGAAACTTGGCATTATGGAATGCCTTACTAATAGGACCAGTTGGAAATAAGCAGTATCCTTGTATCGATTAGCTATCAGATGAAGCAAAGTTGTTTCAAAAGATTTGTGAAAATTCTATAAATTTTTATAGCAGGAAATTGCATTCCTTATTCCCCCAGAATGCATAGCCTTGACTGTTCTAGTGAAAAATGCAGAACCCCTCATCTGCATCCTATAATTGTCGTGAAATGCACTGTGCTATAGTAATGGAAACAGTCTAGTATAAATTGGAGCAATCATTTTTAATGCAGTGTATAGCTGTCATTGAATGGTTTTCATATTGAAATTGCTTCACTGTTCATTGCCTAAATCAACTTCTCATTGTTAAAATGGATTCCAGTGTCAGATTGGCTGTGCTTGCTTAAAATCTTTAAGTCGTTTACAGTCTTTCTGTTTTGAGATTGAGATCTATTTATATATTTGAGATTTCAAAATATCAGTTGGTCAGTTGAAATTCGTCCTTTAGAAGACTGACTTCCAGACGGACAAGCAGGTGCCTCTAAGGCTCTAATGTCCACTGAGTCATCTGAGGGTAGGGAGCCGTGCTGGCTCAGCCTTCCCTCCAGCATGCTGCCTGCTGCAGGCCGCAATTGGAAGAGTAGCTAGAAGGCCTAGTCCTGATATTGACAAAGCTACAGAGTAGTACAGCCTCAGCCGATAGATCTGCCGCTCTTGTCACTGGTGGTTGGTCTCCCGGCGGCCCAGACCTTAGTCACTCTGAGTATTGATAGAAAATGCGGCAGAATTATTGTTGCTGAATGCAATAGTCTCTGCTGTGTTTTCCGAGGCTCTCCCATAATATTCCCCAGTGATGGCTGCATTTATAGTTTTCTGGACAATTTTGTACACCAATGCATTGCTGATAATTCTACAATTTTATGACCGATGCCCTCATATTTTCAAGCATCAGTCTGTTGTCATAACAGCACCAAGGCAGAGTTGCCATGGTGACATATATGCATGTGAATGATATTATCAACGCTCCTGTGGTGTCTTGTAAACAAACATTGAACTGGGATAGTCTGTCTAATTAGCATAAGTGCCGTACTTCATGATGGTTCATTCTAAATTTAATAGAAACTTTCACATTTGATAAATGTTGTAATTAACATTTCACAGATGATGCATTGTTAAAGTGATTATGAAGTGGTCATGTCACCATGGGGGTGGCGGGATGTTAGCAGAGTAGTAACAACACTGGACGATAGAGCAGAAGGTCATGGGTTCGATACTATTACCAGAAGGTGCTTTTAAGTCAAGAATTTTGGACTGCACAATGTTTTTGAATATTGCTCTCAGCATTTGAGTTTGCAATGATTTATTTAATATGTGAACTTGCTAACACGAGAATTTCAATGCAAGTCTGTGGTCCGAATTTCTTGACTTCAAAAGAATAGGGGCGGAAGATAGCAAAGTGGGTTACGCGCTGAGCGGTAGCAGCAGGGACGTCATTTCGGAGGGACAGGGGGAGCCGTTGCCCCCCTGATTTTTATGAAAAAAGTTTTTCCACCAATGTTTGTAATATTTACTTGTTTTGCCCCCCCGCTACTGATTTATAGGGAACAAATTTTCCCACCATCACCACTGTGTTAAGTTGTCTTTAATGAAAATGAAAAGCAAAAAAAGGTCGTCAGCCCCTGAAGGAGATGCTTGATGTCGTCAAAATGAGTGAAAAGCTAAAAAAAGGTCGTCAACTATTTCGCACACTTGCAAACTTGCCACATCGAAATTGTCTTGCCCCCTGAAAAACAGTGAAATGATGTCTCTGGGTAGCAGTAGGCTGATGGAGCAGGTTCAAGCCCTGTTAGCACCCCTAGTGGCTTTCACACAGGCAATAATGCCTCCTAGGCCACTTTAAAGCACGCTAAGTTTAAGTCACTGAATATCTAAATTTAAGGCTGTTGGTTCTCTTATCCTTTAATTTATAATGGAGTAAAATATGTAAATCCTGATTTAGATTCAATTGTTAGTTGAATTGATATGGTTAGTATGTCTGATTAATATGCTGGACTGTAGTTGCAGATATTGCTTGTTTGAACCCCAGCCAGGGATTTGAAGATCACGAGTTAACAGAACGATAAATAAATGCATTGGATGTTTATGGCAAGCATAAGAAGTGGCCAGCTTCTTTTGCAAAGAACAATGAAATCTGAAGGCACTAGCACTTTGTATTGTATCGTACTGGACAACTTCTATAGCGCCGTAGCATGGTGAAGGCCAAGTTCAAAGGCGCTGTCGACAACGTTGACAAATCAACAAGGAACAGAAAATGTTGGTCTTGAGGGAAACTCCGCTCAGATGGTACGAAAGAGGTCGCTGCGCTGCTTGTCAAAATCGGGCAGTGAGCCCCTCAGCAGGCGGTCTTCCGCAAGAAGACGTTCCGTTGAAAAGTCAGCGAAATGCAGAAAGGATGTTGAAGGACTTTGTACCCTAATGCAGGGGTGTGCAAATTTTACCGAAGCTCATCCATATTATTGTTTTTAAATGGTCGCCATGGTCACACATGAGAAGACATTTTGAGGTGATTGTGAGCAAATATAAATGAGTAGACACCAATATCTTATTTTTGCTCTGCTTTCCCCTCACTATATGGTCACACTTCTATCCAACTATCCAACTCTGTTGCAGATACCATGACTGTCACTTACCCCCCTTTAGGCTGCAGAGTGCGCACCCCTAAATTTGTAAAGATCTGCAGATATTTGGTTCATTTACCAATATCTGATATGATTTTATTAATTATTAATTTTCAGCCACAACAGCTCAAAGCGGTTACATCCTGTCAAATGTATTTTACTGTGTTACCAATGCAGCTGCTGTGTTTGCAGTTTCACACTGAAAATTGTTTTGTATTTCAGATGAACGTGAAAGTGTGCAGAAGAAAACCTTTACAAAATGGGTAAATTCACATCTCGCTCGAGTGGGTTGCAAAATACAGGATCTCTACGTTGACCTTCGAGATGGAAAAATGTTGATCAAATTGCTGGAGGTTTTGTCTGGCGAACGTCTGGTTAGTTGGCATTGGAAATATTTTCCATTTTATTTGTTCTGTAGTGTGTGAATATTTATCTGGGTGGATGCATTTTCTTACTTGTTTATTTTACATTAAATTATGGCTAATTGATGTGTTCTGTAAGGTGGATTTTGAAATTGATATTTATCTGGATCATTAGTTAGGTCATATATCCTTTTTTTTCAATGGGCAAGTGTAGCATGCCCAATGAAATACAGTGAATTTGCTAAACTAGTACCAGTAATTATGATTGAATCTTCCTCATACTTAAAGATTTTAATATAAAAGCTAAACCTTCTACTTTCAAATATTGAATATTATTGCTGTTGTGCTGAGTTGCACAGCACATGCCTCAGTTACTTCATCATAATATGGTGCGGGGTGCTTTGTGTTATGTTAGGATAGTGGCATAAATAAGGAATGCAGGTTGAGCTGTGTGCCAATAGAACTTTTTCTGCGCTGTACAGATATTTGGACTGTGTATTATTGTTAAAGCTTATTTATTCCTTGTAATGGATTACTTTTGGACATTTTTATAGCAAAGTTAAAGTGAGTAAACTACTACTAATGTTTTTATTCATAATTAACTAAAGTATGATTAATTTGGAATTTATTTATGCATGATAAAAGCACGTTTTTGCAGTTTTCCATCTGGGTCTACTAATTGTAGAGCTAGTCTGACTTGAACCATTTTTGATAGCATGATTCTTATACCACTGTAAGATCAAGTACACCCTGTGGTACCACATGCCATAGTTGCCTGCTTGTAAATGCAGATATAATTGTAGTTGTAGTCTTTGCTCAAATTATACAAAATATGCAATTTAATTAGATTGTTACAAATTTCCATAAGAATTGCACTTTGAAAGGTTTTTGTGTTTTTAAAACTTTTTATATTTTGGCCTTAGTTTTTTTTATCATCTGATCTGAACTTGACTGACTGCTGGTTTAAACTATTTGATGCTATAAAGTGTATGGTTTCACTGTGTGATGTCAAGTGGATTGGCAATGTGTTGAATTACATTTTTGATAATTTTATATACTGTATGTCAAAGTTTTTTAAGTGTGTTTAATTAAAAAAATATGGAGCACTCATGTTCTGAAAATAAAGTTTCTGTCTTGGCCTTCACACCCACACACCCACACACACACACACACACACACATACACACACACACATACACACACACATACAGACTTTAAAAACTTTTGACAGTTATGTCTTTCCTACTTTATTATATGCATACGTTTTTTTATTTTGATTATGTAATTTAGCCAAATCCTACTAAAGGAAAAATGCGAATTCATTGCCTGGAGAATGTTGACAAATCGCTGACGTTTCTCAATGAGCAGAGAGTTCATCTGGAGAACATGGGAGCTCACGACATTGTTGATGGCAATCCACGACTGACTTTGGGGTTGATTTGGACAATAATCCTGCGGTTCCAGGTAATCTCTTGCTTTTTTGTTTCATCGTTATATTGTTTGGAATATGCTTCCTCCAAAATTTCGAGTCGCGTGGCTTTGTAAATGCACAGAATGTTAGCTATTTGGTTAGCATTTTGTGTTTTGCTTTATAGCACGTTTGGTATAGTATTTGCTGTATGAGATTGTGCATCTTACACTTGTATGTGCAGTATGTACAATGTGTCTTGATAGTGTAGTTGTCACAATGTGTTGAGTTTTACTCTCATGATTGTGATGGCCAGTAAATCAATTACTTGAATGCACTTGAAGATGGATTAAAGGAATAGTCTGAAAGTGAGGCGTTTCCTTGGGTCATTTAAGCATTAAAATGAACACTGAACAGTGATAAAATGATGGATATCGCCTTTGAGGAATTTCTGCGATGCTATTGCCATTCATTGGCCACAGGTTGATAGCTGCTTAAGACTGTATTGTAAAGCAAAAAGTCTTGTCTGTTTGGTTTTGATTGAAATCTTGAAAATCAGTGTACCATCTATAATTTATTTAGCATTATCGTACTTTTCATTGATAAATTTATACTTATTGTATATGTCCACAAGATGGGATTAAGATTAAAATTTGGGAAACAATCTAACAAGAGAAAATGTTGAAAGGACGTTGTACAAAAAGTGAAGACACAATTATGAACTGTCAACTCCTTTTACTTTTTCTGTAATTCACTTATAAATCAGAGACTTTAACACAGTGGTTTCCGAATGATTGTATGCGTACCCCAGGGGTACAAAATGGACTTTCCAGGGGATACGCGAAAGGCAGCGAATTTCCTATGCATTGATGTCTGATAGTAAGAAATTTCACAATATTTACAGAGTTCTAAGAAATGATGGGTAGATTTCATTCTTGAATGTATAAGTGCACCATTTTGATCATAATTAGTAATTAATGATTAATTCTAATGCAGTCTGATTAGGTTTTAAGACATTAGGCCTATTACACTGTGACAGAAGCCAATGCAAGGAGTACTGAACAGTCGGTGTGTAAAGATGCAAAAATTTCAGCATATTGAACAAATTCTCTGACCAAAACTACATTTCCTTATGTCTCCATCTTCATTACATCAAATCCTACTAAAATAGTCAATATAGCTCATCTCGATTTTGCTCTACAGTGTTCGAAATGGAACACCTCTCACTTTTATTGCAATCTGTTTGTGATGTACTATTACCGGTATATAGTATGCAGTGGCGAAAGGGTTAAATTTACTTTGAAAATTAGGGGTACACGGATTTTTGAAAAGTGTTTGAAGGGGTACACCGACCAAAAAGGTTTGGGACCACTGCTTTAACAGAACGTGACTAGTTTAGTGAATGAAACGATTGCATAC
Organism: Metaphire vulgaris; assembly: GCA_018105865.1. Lineage (NCBI taxonomy): Eukaryota > Metazoa > Annelida > Clitellata > Crassiclitellata > Megascolecidae > Metaphire > Metaphire vulgaris. The sequence continues at coordinate 6,861,107 of CM030858.1, forward strand.
AGATTGCAAAGACAAAAGCCAAGATGTTAGAGAGCAAGGTGGACAATGATGTCAATGCATAGAAAAGGACTAAACCTGGTGAACTGAAACCATGTGTAAGATGAATCGCAAAGTGTTGGCAAAGATAGAAATAGATGGGAAGTTATCATTTTGGAGTTGATGGTTGAATTTATCTGGAACAGGACCATTTTGAGCCAGTGTGTAATCCACAGTATGTGACAAATATCTCGGGCCCAATATGTTGACAAGTGGAAATTAGGGATTGTCTGATATTCTTTTCTTACAGTTTTGTATACTTAGGCACGTCCCTGACAACAAGCAGAATGAAAAGAGTAAAGGTCATTGGCTTATTTTGCTCGATGGTCAGTCCCAAATTTTTATCTAGTTAAGATGATATATAGAAATAATTTTATTACTTCTTATGGGGCTGCTTTACAAAGGGTCTCATGACCAGTATTCCCCACCATCTCCTCTCCATAGCCCTCATTTGAAGACAACAGTCTAAGAAGTAAAGGCAAAGGTTGATTCTATCTGTCAATGAATCAATACATTTATTTAGTGTCGGATTCATGGACTCGGCATTCACTATAGAACTGAGAGGTCGGCACTCCTCAAGTGACAACATTTTACCAACCAAAGGTTATGTTGCTGATGACCAAAAGACTTTATGGAAGCTGTATACAAGGTTTTAAGTAGAAATGGTTCTCAACTGAATTGTTCAGTTTTGTTTCTGGTATGTTGCTATCTGTCCAATGTCCAAGGTGATGCTTATAGGAATTGACCAATTTTACATGGACAAATGCTATGCTTCTTTCTCATATGTGGCATATTCTATGGCTCAGTTGCAGCTTCACATTTTCTTTTCTGACTCTGAAACATAAGTACAGCAGTCCTTTAACCCCTTTACCGTGTATTTAACACTAACTCAATGTAAAATGGACGGATATATTCGTGGTTCCCGGTATAGGGGTTAACAGATTACCGGTAATTATTCCTTGTACTTGTACAATTCTATGTAACAATGTGAAGGGATGCAATTACAAATATCTGGATGGATAACATTACCAGTTTTATCATGAAAATGCCAATTTTCATAAGCAGAGCAATTGACATCTGTGTTTGGTGTAGTCACCTTGTGGTCTTCCGTGTTGCTAATGATCTTGGTTATCTGGATGAATGACAATCTTGTGGATAATGGACTCATTTACTGGATCGTATATGGAGATGAACTTCAAAAATTCTTTGAATTCTAAAGACTGCTTCAGAATAAATACCCTATGACCCTTAATAATAGGCGGTTTGTCTTTGTAAATGTTGCATCTTCTTCTGTCTTCCATCATCTGTTAGATTGGCAATGAGTTTGAACGCAATGACTCCATGCTTTCCTGTCTATTGTAATGTGTATCGCCTCTTCTAAGTTCAGGTTTTGTTTCCCTACATCTTTTTTGATGTTATAAATCCATCTCTTAGCATGTCTTCTTCTGCATCTATTTCCTTTAATGTTACAGTGCAGAGCTCTTGATGGTTGAATATATCTCTTTCATCCCCATTCTTGCCACATGTCTAGACCACTGTAGTCTTTTTCAGATTTTTTTTGATTGCCGTGTCTGTCATTTTTGTTCTTCCTCTGGCTACTTCGTTCCTGTTCTATCTCTTCTTGTAATGTAACTGTTATATAATACTTGTTATCGTTATGGTAACGTATGATTAGAATGTCTACTTTTTTCGTAGAAAGCCAAATTCAAGGCTGTTGATGTGCTGTTATGTCTGTTGTGTTTGAATATTTTATGCTGAGGCAGGCACTGTGCACCACACTGGGTTTTCTTCCTGTTCTGTTGACCGTTAGTGCAACGCATTTGCAGCAATTAGCATAATGCTCTTTGGTGCCGTAGCACTGCAGGCTGCACAGCGTGTGCCGGCTTCCCTGTCTTCTGCTCAATGCGGCAGACGATGGCACCACGGTGGCGTTTTGATGTCGGAAATCGATGTGGTTGATTGCTTCTGCTGCGTAATTGATGGCAGACTGGAGTCAAGCAAAAATATTTGGTGCATTCTTCTAATTGTAGTGCACATGCGTCTGTGTGTGTATGTGTGTGTTCTACTCCCTTGATATGTTATCGCCACTATTTATCCATTTTTCATAAATACTAATTTCAATGACAGTAATATCTGATATTGCCTTATCTTGTGCAGGGTTTCTTGAACTGCACTGTGTTTTAATGGATCTTTCCATCTGTGATTATGCTTCATGTTTTTTTAAACAAAGAAGAACAGTATTTTAAGTCTTTCCTTCCACGTGTTATTTTAACAGGTTAAAATGAATTCAAGTGAATAGTTTCAAATTATATATCCTGTTGGGTTTTCTGTTTGTCATCAGTGCAAATGCTGTCAAATAACTTAGGCTTTGTATTGTAACGACAAATTAAGGAAAACAGAAGAGTTTTATAGACTTGTTTATTCTTGCTGACCTTGTTCATTGTGTAATCATATGCGGCATTCTATCAGGTACTACTGCAGTATTCTGTTGGGTACTGCAGTTCTATTTCTGTTGCATGAAAAAATTCAGAATTCCATTTTCCATTTTGCTTTGATTGATTGCTGATGCAATCAGCAGCAATTGCCATTGCTAGCACTTTTGACAGAAACAAAAGAAGAACAATTATCTTGTACTGACACTGAACATGCAGTAATGATGATTCGTATCTCTGCATGGAAATGTTGGGGATGGTCATTTGTCTTATTAGAATAAATCTAGAATTTTATGATAGTATTTATTGCCTAGCTGCTATAACTGCTTATGGTAATGCCAATTCCATTTGGCATCACACGATATGAACATTATTTAGTCTCTTGAAAATGCAGGATTCACTGTATTTTTTTGCAGCACTCAATTTAAAAAAGTGCTGCAGTTTGCACTGTATTCCATATATGTATGTGAAATCATATTGGTGGATCACCTACAGTGGCTGGGTTTTCCAAGGCAGTGGGTGTCAAACTACTTGTTCCAATTTTAATCTCATTAATAGTTTGATTGCTTTCCAACTGTAATCTCATTAATAGTTTGATTGCTTTCAATTGACAATAGTGATATCAATGAAAATGAGCCTTGTTCTTGGCTATTTGCTTGATTGCTTGGTGGCGGTGTGTACTGTACTCTTCCTCTTGGGGTTTGTCTGCTGAAACTTTTTCTCATTGCAATAAATCTTTGTCCTTTCTGCCGTGTGAAATCTGCATTTCAATGATATTGAAGTGATTGACCATTGTACTACATATGATGATATTAAACAGGCATTTACGAATTATATTAAATTTAATTATAGTTAATAAATTCATGGTGTCTGTCATGATAAATTTAAGCGAGGTTCAAAATTGTCATTGTCAAATTAAGGGCAGTCAATTTTCCATTGGAAAGACCCCAGAACTATACATGCTATAATATTGGGATATTAATATGCCACTAAAGACTGGATTCTTCCTCTTTTCAGTAGAAGATGAATTTGATAAATTTTGGCCAAGGTTCATTCAAATGTTGGGTGAGGACAACATTACCCTTTCTGTGAAATCCTACCATCTGTTTAGTTCTGTAAAAATTGAATTTTTAACAGCAGTTATACCAGGAGACTAAGTACTGTAAGTTTGTTATGCCTGATATGAAATTAACATTATCTGCTTGTGAATATAATTGATTTTACCATGTTTACCTGTAATCTTCATCTCAGATCTGGAAAGAGCAGTGGACAAGGTCAAAACTCTTGTAAAGGGCTTATTAGTGCAGGGAATACCAATCAATAACCTCAGGTTTGCAGATGATATAGATGTGTCAAAATGATCTGAAGAGCTCTATTCAGACACTGAGCAAATGAAGCAAAGTGCTGTGGATTAATGGTAAATATAGAGAAGACAAAGACAATGGTATTTGGACAAAAGATATTGGAAGAAAGATCAGGGCTGCCAAGAGAATTTGGGGGCCCCTGTGCAAAAGATAGTCACGGACCCCTGACCTGACAAGTCTGTGAAAAAGTTGATGACCTTTTTTTGCTTGTCGGTCTTTTTCAAACCAGAATTTTCCGGATTACCCCCGTTACCCATAACAAGCAAGTGTGAAAAAGTGTTGATGAACTTTTTTTGCATCTTGCTCCTTTTAAAAAGGAGATTACTTAACATGATCGGCCCAGGTCCCCTGACATTTCCAGGGCCCCTCTGCTCGTGACGAGAAGATGACCTTTTTTGCTTATTAGTCTTTTTCAGGGTTCAGGCTATTGTTAATACATCATCATCATCAGGCCCGGGTCACCTGCAGGTCGCGGGACCCCTGTGCAATTGCCCCTCCCTCTCGGCAGCCCTGAGAAAGATCAAGGTGGATGGAATTGAGATAGAGAATGTGGAAACCATTACCTCTCTTAGGAGCAACATGACCTATGATTTGGACTGTAAGAAAGAGATCAAAATAAGACCAGTATATGATTAGTTATTTTTAACAGACGTCATCTGCTCTAATCATGAGTAGAGCTGGAAGCATTACATGCCAAAATGGACAGTTATATTATCATAATTCCATGATAATTGCAAGGCAGTATATATGTAACCGATGCTTTCTCTCCACAGGAATAATTATGTGATGGATTTGTGTCTGTTGTCCAGTTGCATCTTCCTTCTGCCATAATATGTCTAATCTTTATGTTCATCAACACTGACCAGTCATTGATATGGTCTGTGTGCTGATTTAGACTTGATACCAAGTGCATTAAACCAAGGCACTATGTAAATTGAATGGTTTTTAAAACTTGATTCATGTATCTTTTTTCTTATCGCAATATGCTTTGATTTTCTCTGTGGGTTTAAAGCAGTCTTATTTATTCATGTATTCATGTTTTGTGACTACCGGGTTACATTTATGTCATCTCTCTGTGGAATGCTGACTTATGGCTCGTTCCAAACTTTTGACACGAGATTCTGTATTCTGTATTCTGGCTTTGTTTTCATTAATTGTCCATGTGTTTTCTGCATTCCTTTTATGGATTATTTATGTTTTTGTGCAGTATTTGTGATACTGGATTGTGTTCTTGAAAATATTTGAACATTTTGTCTCAGTGATAAGTATAGCTTTGGTGGTCTGCGTTTTTTCAAAATGTATAGCAATTTCGCTTCTTCCTGGTATGCATTGTTTTTGGTAACAATGATTCTGTGATGCTTTTTAAATATTATGGTTTAGAACATTATCTGATTTCCTGCTTAAAACTTTTAAAATATTTGTTTTTTGATGGCTTTAGTTGAAAAAATTAACACACACTAGGAGACATGTATAATGCTCCTGAATCAAACTGTGAAAGTATGGGATCTTGAAGCAATAGAAGTAAGTTCTTGATAGAAAGGGTGTTGAATTTTGTTGAATTTGTTCAGATTTTGTAGAAGTTGCCTAATTGAATATGTAATGTTGTTAATGTGTTAGATCCAGGACATTACTGTAGAACAGGCCGACAGTAGTGAGACAAAATCTGCAAAAGATGCTCTACTGCTCTGGTGCCAGATGAAGACGGCCGGTTACGGTAACGTCAACGTCCGAAACTTTACCACCAGCTGGCGAGACGGCCTTGCGTTTAACGCGCTTATACACAAACACAGGTGAGAGTTTCTGGTTAAATGCTTGGTGTGTGTTCTTTCGGCACTGTTTTACGAATTTCTAGTGTTGGTTTTGAATAAATTCATTGCTGACAATGCAATATTTATTATGAGATTGTATACAATGGCTGCCTTGATTTTAGTTTCTTTGAACTGTACTACTGGAACTGTACTACTGTAATGGTCCTTTGCTCATGTTATTATGTTGTCTGTTTTCAATTTGATAATAATAATAGTGATAATAATTCTAATAATAATGGTAATATTAGTAATAATAGCAACAATAATAATAATATATAACTATAAGATTCAGGAACAATTGTTAACATCGTGGATGTATAATTAATTATTAATTATATATAATATAACTAATAATAAAGTAATAATGATAGATTATTATTATTATTATTATTATTATTATTATTATTATTATATCACTTCTGTGTTTAATGCAGACTTTGTCTGCTCATGTGTGATTGTGACCTGTGTTTCTTTTATCACTAGACCTGATTTGATCGAATATAACAAACTGACAAAAGCGAATCCAACTTACAATCTGAATAATGCCTTCAATGTAGCAGAAGACAAACTTGGACTTACAAGACTCTTGGATCCAGAAGGTATTGCTTTTTGTGAAGAGAAACAAAATCATAGATATTGGAAGATTATTTGATCCTCATAACTATGATAGAGTTAATATGTTATGTGTGCTAATTACAGCTGATTATCATCTTATCTTTCAGTTTAGAAGAAAATAAGACATGAAAGTAATTAACCCTTTTGCCCTTATGGCTCCTATGCATCCGTTCCCTGTCCCATAGGCTCCTGGGGACAATAGGGTTGTTTACGGCTCCAACATAAACTCAAATATCTTGAGTAAATGTTTACATAGAACAAACTTGTTTTCACTTGTTTTCTCAGAATTGAACTGGCAATGACAGCAGGCACTGAGAATACATTACAAAACGGTTTCCAGATGAAAATATAATTAATGATAAAATATGTAACAGTTCACCATAATGCGAAAGTGAAGCCCTGTATTCATGCAGTTTTTGTCGTCAAAATAGAAAGTATGATGTAGTCTGTAACCTTATTTGATAGTCAACATAACATCAAATAAGCAATCTAGAAATACACCAATCTACATAATCTATGTCATTGTGTACGTGAGCGCTTAGGCGTGTGATGTAGTCGCTGCGTGTTGATGGATTATGTTGGCTTGGTTTTGTTGGCAATCTGATTCCGATACAATAATCCGATATGTTCGAGTTTTATCACCAGAATTCCTTTTTCGTATGGTAATCGTTCAAGCATGTTGAGCCTTCACGGACACATATTTATTATTACATACTCAACTTAAAGTATGGTCGCCAACGAACTGTGTTTACTTCCAGCATAGAACATGAAGAAAATCAAAACCGGCCGTATGGGAATGAGGAAAAGACACATAAAATGCAAAAGCGGCCTTACAGGAACTGGTATCGCGAGCAAAAGCTGCTTTTGCGGCTTTACAGGGTGAAAGGGTTAAAGAAGTGCCTGATTATAATGAAAAATAATGAGGCTCGGGATCAAGAGAGGCTAAATCAGTTGCAGACTTGTTAATTGCAAAAAAGGAATAAATCAACAGCAGCAAGTAGGATGGTCATTGCAAACTATGAGAGTATTGCAAACTAAAAATATCAAAAAGGACTATAAGAGTTTTTGGATGTGATGTGTAGGAAGCAAGACAAAAGGAAGTGTCTAAGCAGGGCGGCCCTTAATAGATAACTCTGGAGAAGTATTACAAGATGAAGGTGCAACAGCAAAAGTATTGAATGACTACTATAGATTGGTATTCACAGAGAATAAACAAGGAATACACTAAACTGACAAAATTATTTGTAAGAGGACATGTTATCAGAAATAATAGGCACAGGAATTCATATATGAGGAAATAAACGAGATCAATGAGGCAATAACAAACATATTTAACGAGTTAATTAGAACAGGAATAATGCCAAGAGATTGGAGGGATGCTCTGCTGTTTGATAAGGGAATTTGAAATGAATCAGGAAATTATAGACCAGTGAGTTTGATTTGTATACTCTGTAAAATTCTGGACTAAATATGCAAAAAGAGGTTGTTGGATCACTCGATGTGGTTTAAAATCTTAAAAGATAGCCAACATGGATCTCTGAAAGGATGGTCATGTTTAATAAACATATTAGATTTTCAGGAAGAGACTTGCAGTGAATTAGATGAAGGTTAAGCAATTGATGTAATATATTTAGACTTTGCTAAGGCATTCAACAAGGTATTTCAGTCTAGATTGGCAGTGAGACTGGAGCCATGTGGAAAGGCATAAGGCATGAGGAGAAGTTCTTCAGTGGATAAAAATTTGGTTGACAGAAGACAGAAGGTAGGTATTCTCAGGCCCTCCGAGAGAAATTCCGGGCCCCTGTGCAGAATGGCCGACGGGCCCTTGACAAGTCATAATTTTTTCTTGACGACCTTTTTTTTTTTTTTTTGCTCGTCAGCCGTTTTATTATAAATGTTTACGACCTTTTTATGTTGACGACCTTTTTTTTTTTTTGCTCGTCGTCTGCCGTTTATTTAGCACTGTGTCCCGGGCCCCCTTGTGCTCGCCGGGCCCCTCTGCTGAACTGACATTTTTAACCGTTCTTTAGTGTTATTATTCATTTTATTGTTAATTTGTTAATTATGCATATTCATCATCGGCCCGGGCCCCCTCCAGACCGCCGGGCCCCTGTGCAGTTGCCCCCCCTGCCCCCCCTCTCGGAGGGCCTGGGTATTCTGTCTGGGTTAGAGTCATCAGTAGTGTCCCTTAAGGTTCAGTGCTTGCACCTCTCCTTTTCCCGATATATTTATGAACAACATAGACAAGGGTATTTTATCAAAACATCTCAAAATTTGCAGGTGACATGAAACTATGCAGGGAAATTTGCTGTGAGTTGAATGAAAAGACATTACTGGAGGATCTAAAAAGACTTTCTCAGTGGTCAGATAACTGGCAACTGGCAACTGCTGTTTGATTATTGCAATCTGATTAAATATATATATGGATAAATCTGTTTTGATTCGATTCTTTATAGTAATTTATGCATAACTCAGCCTTTAAAGTATGATTTTATTTGAGGATTAGCATGGTTATCTGCATGCTCTGTTTTCCCCTTGTTTTTAGACGTGTGTGTTGAGTATCCTGATGAGAAGTCAATTATCACATATGTCGTCACATATTATCACTACTTCTCAAAGATGAAGGCAGAGACTGTGCAGAGCAAGAGAGTTGGAAAGGTAGACAAGTGATAATGTTTAATTAATTAGTTGCCAACTCTTGGAAAACTATAGACTTGTTTTGAGAGCTTTAGAAGATTATTTTTGCCTTGCAGATGAAATTATTTCAACTTTTAGGCATAGTTATGTTGATTAAATTCTAGTGGTCCAGTATTTACATGAAGCGTAACTATTCTAGTGCACACTGATTATGCATCTATGACCACTTCATTTGAAGAACCAAAAACATGAATACTTCGAGTGTCTGCTGGTCTTGATTGTAGAGATAAGACTGAAATATGGGAACTAGCAGGTGTTTTCATTAGCAACGACCAAGAGATGTTAAATCACTGAAATTTTATATGCTGCGACTCCTTTGGTAGGTGTGAAACTTTTCTTCATGCTCTCTCTATCTTGGCCAATCACTTTCTTCTGTAGGTTATCAACCAGTGTCGAGAATATGACGAGATGATCGCAGACTATGAAACACTGACCTCTGACCTCTTGGAATGGATCAAGCAGACGATTAAATCGCTTAACGATAGAGAATTTGCAAATTCACTGTATGGGGTTCAACAACAACTTGCTGCCTTTAACACATACAGGAATGTTGAAAAACCTCCAAAGTATGATGTTTCATGGTTTCAATACAAGTGTTTGCTGTAGACAGTTGAAATGTATCATTTTGAGAGGCGAAATTTTGAAGCGGTTGCCATTTGTGTTGAAGATTTTTGTTTTTGTATATTATCATTAAAGACTATGTTAAGAGGAAATGTGTGTGTAAACCTGTGTGTATTGTTATATAACTGTATTCATGTAGTTTTGAAATATATGCAGTTTCTTCAACTGTGCTAGACTTAGCAACCTTGGTAAAGTATGCATTGTTTGAAGAAAACGAAGCTGGATATGAATGGCTTTGATCTATGTTTTGATATTATCTTGGATGACAAAACTTTGCCGATTTATGTTGTAGATTTGGCGAGAAAGGAAATCTTGAAATTCTTCTTTTCACAATCCAGAGCAAAATGCGAGCAAATAACCAGAAACCGTTCCTTCCTCGTGAAGGAAGAATGCTTGCCGATATAAACCGTGCTTGGGAGCATCTGGAGAAAGCTGAGCATGAAAGAGAGCTTGCGCTCAGAGATGAGCTTATCAGGTTGGTTACTGGAGTAACCTGTGTAAAATTTAAAATGTGTTTCAGACATTTATTGCTGAACATATTGTTTAATAACTCATAAAAAAATATTGTGGTTTATATAGTCACATAGTCACTCTATCTTCTTTAAGTGTGAGTGATGTTTGTTTGTATATGTATATACAGGGTGTCTCAGAAACTCCCCCAGCAGAAAAAAACTATGATTTCTTAAAAATTCATAAATATATTTCTATCAAAATTGCCACACGTGTACAGCACATATTTTCCCACCTTTCGGCTTATTTTCATCTCATTTGCTTGTAAGGTGGCCATATTGTGAGATATCAAAGTAGTCAAACTTTGATTTTTACTAGTTCATTCAGCCTCCTAATTGTGCCTCTAATTGACAAACATTGGGCATCATTAGAAACTAAATTATTTAAGCTTTGCTGCTAGCGTGGAGATTTTTAGTTTTAGAATGATTTACAAACAACAGTGTTCTATTATGAACAAAATCTTTCTGTTTTCAGGCAAGAGAAACTGGAACAGCTAGCTGCTCGTTTTGACCGGAAAGCTGGAATGCGCGAAACATGGCTCGGTGAGAATCAACGACTCGTGTCACAGGACAACTTTGGCTATGACTTGGCTGCGGTCGAAGCTGCCACTAAGAAGCACGAGGCGATCGAAACAGACATAAATGCGTACGGAGAAAGAGTTCAGGCTGTAATCGCTGTCGCTAAAGAACTGGAAAATGAAAATTATCACGACATCGAAAGAATCAATGCCAGGTTATTCGTCATTTTGAAGGCAATTCTACTATAGTTCTCGCAGCAAAGGCAGACAGTCACATAGACAGTTGTATACATTTTTGATTTTTGGTGTCAGTAGTGAGCAAGATTTTCTTATTTCAGACCATTCTGGTGGCCTATGACATAATGCAAACGCCAACACTAAGCCATCCTTCAATAATAGAGGCTGGTGATTATTGAATATGTAGGAAGGACAACGTTCTACAACTGTGGGGCTACCTGTTGGAGCTGTTGCACGCAAGGCGTATGAGACTGGAACTGTCTCTCAGGCTACAGAAAGTGTTCCAGGAGATGCTCTATGTTCTCGACTGGATGGATGAAATTAAGGTATGTGTTTTTGCGGTGATGAGTAAGTAGGTTGTCTTGATGGTGGAATAGATTATCATTTTCCCTTAATTTATTATTATTATTAAACAAGCCTTATCTTTGTTGTTCTTAAATGCTTGTTACCATTATACTTGCAGTTTACTTTTCAATTTGATTAAGCAGTTTGAAGAGACTTGCTTGTCCCCAATGGGTTTTTGGTGTCTTCTCAATTCATTTTTCTAACGAAATGTTACTGGAATAATCTAGACTTCCTTTAGTTGTGATTAATCATTATCAGGATAAACCAATACATTTAATGCCATGTTGAAAAATTTCATCACTGTGTTATTGTCTTAGTTTTCATTGGTAGTGTCATAGTTCTCATAGTTTTAAACTGCATGTAATGACAAATTGTGAGCCATTTTGTCTCATTACAGATTATGATAATTTTATTATTGATTATTTTTTATGATAAAAAATCATAATTCATCACAGTCAGCATTAGATTAGATCTTAAGGCCTAACCATTTATATGTTTCTAAAAGTGTACTTAACAATCAACAATTTTTAAAGACTGTGTTTACATCGTGACTTTTGTCTGGCTGATGTTTTAACTATGCTATTGACAATAGGTTCGTTTACAATCTGAAGACTATGGAAAGCATCTGATGGGAGTGGAAGACCTCCTGCAGAAGCACAGTCTCCTTGAATCAGATATTGCCATCGTTGGTTCTCGAGTAAAAACCATCAATTCGCAGGCCCAGTTATTCGTCGATGCTGACTTTGCCGAAGCCCAAGGTACTATTTTGATATTCTCTCTATTCTGCTGGTCATTATTTTACATGTTATAAAATCTGGATATATTTGTAAAGAGAGCAGTGCCTTATTCTGTTGTAACTGGTGATTTTATAAAAACATGCATATTTAACATAATCTGAAGTTCTTGTTTTGTAAAGTATTTGTCATTTCCTGTGCATTCCACGGCAGAAATTCCAGCAAACTGAATTAATAAGTTGGTGTTTGAGTGAATCTCTTAGCTGGTTATTAATGATGAATGCAGTTGTAAATTTTGTATTTACAGAAGGGGATAACAGCATGCATTACCATAATTTCCATATTTGTTATAGCTGGTTAACAGGAGTGACTTAATTGCATGTAGTGTTGTGTGGGAGTCATATAATTAGTTAATCCACTCCCTGCTGTAACCTGTTTGTGTTCTAAAAACCTGTTTGCAATTATAGTGTCCATATTATAGAAGTTAGAGAGAGAACACTGCAACCGAACATCATGGAAGTCATCAGAAAGAGAAGAATGAAATGGACTGGACACATACTCAGAATGGAAGAAATAAGAAACCCAAAACGAATTTTCAACTACAAACGAGAGGGAAGAAGATCTAAAGGAAGACCTAAAAGACAATGGGTGGACAGTTTGGAAGAGGATCTGCACATGGCAGGGCTGAATCTCAATGGAAAAACTGACGGAAGACACCGAATGACTTTGGAAGAAATAGCAAAGGACAGAGAACTTTGGAGAGATGTCATGGAGAAGTCAATGGCTGGACACAGCTGGAGGACGAAGACCTGACTGACTGACCTGATTATAGAAGGTAAATGGTTTTTCTTAGTTGCAATAGATTGCTAGGTTGTGAGCCGTTGATTTTCAGTAGTTCTATGTTGTTAGGTTACAGACCATGTGACCCTCAGATCGTCAACGACAGAATGCAGCATCTGGAGGCAGCTTACGAGGAGTTGCTGCAGCTGGCTGCTGACAGGCTGGCTCGTCTCGGAGAATCGCGGAAGCTTTGGCAGTTCTACTGGGATATGGCAGACGAAGAAGGGTGGATCAAGGAGAAGGAGCAGATCATGTCGTCACCTGACCTTGGCCATGATCTTACGAGCATCCATCTTCTGCTTACAAAACACAAGGTCTGTGCCTTCTGTGGTGACAATCAGTCAGTCAATCAATCAATCAATCAATCAATCAATCAATCAGTCAATCAGTCAATCAATTTATTTCTAAATAACACATTCTTTGGTTAACAAAACAAGAAGTTAAACTTATTAACAGAACATATATGAGTGTCGATGACTATGTTGTTTAAATCAGAAACAAGCAATGAACAGTGCAACTAAATTATCAATCAATCTTTTGATTAGTCAGTCAGTCATAAGACTTATTTAACCCCATTATAATAATGCATCTGCATCAGTCTATGGTCGCCTTCAGAGTGAAAATCTGTCAAAAAATCGTGTTTGTGGTAGTTCTTAGTTGAAAGTCCAGTGGTCAGTCCATGCCTCCTGGTTCTGGCTAAGGAGGGTATGCAATCAAGAATAGATGTGTTTTGAGTCTAGACCGGAAGGTTGAAAGACATTCAATGTTATCCTTATCGTTGTTTTTAGCTTCGATACTTGGCATAGCACTAAATTATCTTTGTGTTATGCTATTAGATAGAGTTTTTTTTGCACTGTTTTAAGCCTGATTCTTCTAGATCTGGCTGAAACCTTTAAGTAGTCAAGGCCTGTTTTATATGTTTGCTTTATGAAATCTTTAGAAATGTTTTATGTTTTGTGCTGTTTAAGGATTCACTTGGAGAATTTTCATTAGTCAATCGGGCTTTGTTGAATTATGTAGAAATTGATTATTTAAATTCAATTGATACTTATATGATTTTCTATTGTTATGCAATTAGGCTAATGAGGACGAATTAAATTCTCGATATTCCCACCTTCAAGAGGTGCTCCAGGTGGGTCATGACTTGATCAGCGCTGGAAACCTTGGATCGGAGAAGATCCAGAAGCGCATCGATGAGATCAAGGATCAGTGGAAGAACCTCATGAGCTTGGCCACCTTTAGAAGGAAGCGGCTTATGGAAGCTGTTGACTTTTATCAAGTTAGCTTTGATGATTTGCTTAATTATCGAAATATAGTTAGAAATAAAATCAAAACAGTGTTAGAAAACCTTGTCTATAAATACAGAAATGTTTTGGTGTTTTAACCATTTATCAGTTATCACCTTTTAAAAATCTTGCATTAAAACTCATTGAAGGATTTTCCTTGGATCAATGTGAGGATGGCATCTGCTTACAAAGAAGTTTTGAGTACATTTGAGAAAGAAAATTATCTTGATTTTCTTGAGAACTTCGTATGGAACAACTGTTGATGCACAATTTCGCATGGATTAAATGACCATTTGCAAAACCCTAGAACTAGTGACCTTGCAATCACTGAGAATAATGAAATTGGATTGTAAATGAAGAGATTTTACGAAGATTCCTGTAGAGAATTAATTGTTCAGGGATCATATTATCTGTGCTAGCCCTTTTAAGGCAGCATAATTTTTTAAAGTTTGCATGTTAAATAAGTAAGTAAAATCTCATGCATTTATATAGCACTTTGGAAAGCAGCACAGCAGTAGCTGCTTATTCTTAGGTGCTTAGCCTATCTTCAAATCGCTGCGGGAATGGTCAATATATCTGGAGGGCAGTGAGGATAGGCTGTTAGAGCTATGGAGGAAATGATTTTAGAAAAAGAAGCTGCGTATAAATTGTTTTGTTTTTGGTTACACTTAGAACAGATAGATAACTGTGACAGAGGCAGGGATTATGGAAAAATATTGGAGCTTGTATGAAGGCAGTAACGAATTGGGCTTTTTAGTAACCATTTTTTGCCTGCCTATGTCAGTTCTTCTCAGATGCAGATGATGTGGATGCTTGGATGCTTGATATGTTCCGTCTTGTTTCCAGTGAAGATGTTGGACATGATGAAGCCAGTGTTCAGTCTCTGACAAAGAAACACAAGGTTTGTTTGGCAAGGTGGACATCAATCACATTATTAAATGAAGAACTGGTAACACCATAAAATAGGCACCAAGTATACTCACATATGTATGTATAATGGGCATAATATGCTTTTACAGTAGTATTTTGATTATAATAATAAAATCTTGGCTATAATAGCCAAAGTTCATAGACCTGCAGTTTAATTATACTGAATGAACAGTTTTATTGTGGAATTTTGGTATTATGGACTAGATTTGCAGTTTGCTCTGTCCTATGCACAGGTGGCATCATTTAGCCCCATCTTTGAAGTGTTTTTTGCCACTCAGGCAATCAGTGCCATACGTTTTGCTATTGTGCAAATGCTGATCACATAAATTTGTTTTCTGATGATTTTGATGATTAAAATGATCCAAATACAACTCTAGGCTGATCGTAAGTTTTGTCTTAACTTTTATTATAAGGTTCTTTTAAGATCTTTCAAGAATCAGGGAAAATATCTTAAGATTGTCATAAGTCAAAATTTGTCAAAAGGTTATTTGAAGATGTTTGAGTGTCTGACGGTGGCTGTTCCAAGAACTCTTGGTGGGGGGGTGCAATGAATTTCTAGGAAGATCCTGCCAGTTGTCAAAGGAAGTAAATGTAAACCGTTTAGAAGAAATATGTAGATTTGATTTATAAAATATAATGTTCAGAATTGACAATGTATAAAAGCTATTTTAGTCTGGTTGTACAAAGTCATAGTGCAAAATCAAGTTTTCTATTGCTGGAAGTGAATTTGTCAATGACATTATCTATGGATAGGTCCATATCTTTGTGGATATACATCAAGGCTAATCCGTTTGGAAGATCATCTTCCATTGAAGATGCATTTTAGGTGGGCCAGTGGGGGGGGGGAAGGAAAGCATCCCCAGTCATCCCCAACGTGGAACTGCCCCTGGAGTCTGACCTTAGGTTTCTACTCTAAATTTTACAATGTTTTGATGTTAACATTGTACAGAATATCACCGAAGAACTTCAAAGCTACAAGAGTGTTATTGATGCTCTTGCTGAGCAGGCAGAGAGTTTGGGTGAACAGGTGAGTCTCGGTGTTCAAAATCGCTTGTCGGAAGTTACTTGATGCTTGCGCGTTCGTGGACATTATTGTATTTATGCTCTATCAAGTATTAATGATGAGTTCTTTCACCTAAGGCAGATGCAGTTGTCTTTTGCATTACTTGGGATGGGATGAATAAGATGGGTTCCTGTGCCTTCCTCACAGACATTCGGGTGAATAACGTGTGTCGAGTTGCTATGCAATGGTTAGGTTCAGATTTGAAACCGCAATCCTCCAATTACATGACAAAAACCCCAACACTACTCCACTACACCCATTGGATATAGATATTCAAGAGATAATTGATGCGAATACTTGAGTGTTCTTGCTATTTTCATGAAAACAGTGAAATTTAGGTAGCTTAAAATTTGTATGATGGAACCAGAGGACACAGCATGAAACTGTTTAAAGAACAGGTGGGGAGATACAAACAGCATTGTTTTAGTGCAAGAGTGTTAGACACGTGGAATGAATTGGACGAGAAGATAGTATAATGGCTACTAGTGTAAATGATTTCAAAATAAACCTTAGTACTATAGGATACTAGATTGGATGAGCAGAACATAGTGGCTATCATGCAGGGCAGACCCTCCTGAACCACTTTAAACCTTGTTATATTATAATATATAATTGTAATTATGACATTAGCTCTTCGCTGATACCTGTTATAATACATTTGTGCTTCCAATTCTTGAATGCACATAAATGTAACATCTGCTGTGTCAAGTTCACTGGATGCGTTTCTTAAACAGGATCGCAGGAATCCAGAGGTTGAACAGCGTCTTTCAAGCATTCGTAAGCGCTATCAGGAACTTCTCGATCTCGCTGAACTTCGTCGGCAGCGTCTGCAAGATGCTCTGGCTCTTTACAAACTCTTCAATGATGCTGATGGAGTGGAGCAGTGGATTGCTGAAAAGGTTGTTTTGTTACATTGCTGTGTTTTTGGCCTCACAGAGCAGAATTTATTATTTAGAACTGGTGCTATAGTGACATTTGCTTTGAATATGACTTGTGCCATGATGTTTCCATTTTCTCAATTTATTCCATATTTTTTGATTGTCATCTTATTTATTGTGTTTTTGTTTTATTGTTGAAACAAAATTTGTTTGATTATTTCTGCAGAAATTTTGAGTCAGATTCCTTACACTTTCAGAAATCTGAAATGTTTGGCTATAAATAGCTTTTTATCATTATTGGTTCAAAATTCTTACATAAACATTTTGTAAATTCTTATGACAATGTATTTAAGCATTGGTGGTTGTCATTCCATTTATGTTAGTAAAAAACCTTTGGATAGATATAAATGTGTTTATTTATTTATGATAAATTTGCTTTAATCCTGTCATTTTGGATTGTTCTATTTGCTGTATATTGATGCCGTGTCTAGAAAGTTTGTGAAAAACTGCTGAAAGCAAATTGTTGAGTTTCAGGTTACTACATCAACCAAAAGTGACTAATTTATATTACTGATATGGCGTTAAAAACTCAACAATTTGCTTTTTATTTTGTAAATTTTCTTATGTTGACAACGTTTCTTATTACAGGAGAAGCTACTTCGTACAATGGTTGCAACAGAAGATGTTGAAGAGGTCGAGATTCTTAAGGCTCGATTTGAATCTTTCGACAAAGAGATGAAGGCAAATGCTGACAAAGTTAACGTCGTCAATGAACTGTCTAGGCATCTGTTGCAGTCTGAGCATCCAAATGCCGAGGAAGTTCTGGCCAAGGAACAGCAGATGAATCTGAGGTGTGCTTTAGCTAACTGAAGAACTTCTGTAGTGCCATTTTACTAATGCACTTTGTATCAGTCAATAGTCACTCAAAGGCATAGTTATAATCCCCAATTGTCAAATCTGATAAGTCAGTTCAAATTTAGTAACCTTATTATTTGTTACTTCAGCATTGATAAAGATTCTCCCAAAGCATATACAGAACTAATAGACTTGGTTCCTACAAGACCTTTCATCAGGTAAATTAAGAAAACAGAAATGAAATTGTTGGTACAGAATTGATGAATTTGATTGATGCTTTTGTGATGTACAGATGGGCTGAACTGCGGGAGATCGCTGACAAAAAGAAAGAAACTTTGGAACTGGCACATGATATTAATAACTGGCATGTAGAATGCCAAGAAACCATGGTAAGAATCACCTAAATACCAGGACTTTCCTTAACTTGCTTGACAAGCTGACAAGTCATACAAAAGGACATTTAAAGTGAACAAAAATGAGAATGATTGCACTTGTTGAACGAGATTAAACGAGATTTATAAACAGTGACTGCAAGAAGCAGCTCACAATAGAAGCTATTGCAGATGTAATTAGTAATGGGAAACAGCCACATAGACATACTATATGGACTGTGTCACGGGCCACAAGTCATCAAACATAGAAAAAGTCAAAAGTATGACCACATGTAATCTGGATTAAAGCAACAAAGATTTATAGAAACTCTTATTTAAAACAGTGCTGTTTTCAATTTGTTAAAAAATGTTCTATTGGGTTGACTTGCTGACCCGACTGCAAATCTGGTGTGGGGTCAATGATGTCATTTCTTGGTCCCTAGCAACAAGTGTCTATTACACTAAGGTGATATCAGTAGGGTGTCTTTCGGAAAATTACACAAGCTTTAACATTTATTACTACATGGTTGTTAACGCACATTAAGTCATTCACTAAGTGAAGAATCATAAGTGCAGGGTGAGTCATGTGACCTAAACAGTGTAAGCCAAACTGCAGAGTGCAGTTTTCAGTCGGCATTTAAAAACAAGCTGTGGAACAGTTAAGTCCAAAGTGACAGATTTCTGTCAGAATATCGGCTGTTGGCCAACAAAATTATTTCTATTTGTGAATAATATTTGAATCAAAATTTATGTGTGATTTTATCAAATTTTATGCCTATTTAAAGAGCTTTATCATGACCAATTGTAACTGTTATGAATTCAGACTTGGATTCGAGACAAAGCTAAACTGATTGAATCAACTGATGAACTTGGTGACGACCTTACGGGAGTTATTACAATGCAGCGTCGCCTTAGTGGCTTGGAAAGAGATCTTGCTGCAATTCAGGCCAAGGCAAGCAGCCTTTTCAGTTTATAAGTTTATGTGATTCTAGCCAGATGGTACCATAGCCTGCTGAACTGGTTTTTGAAATATGGCATTGCATTTATTGAAATGGGCCAATGTTTCCAGTTACATAATGACCATTATAAATTTGTTTAATAACTATTAATTATAATTAATGTAGTGACCATCATGAATTTGTTTAATAATTACCATAATTGGTAGCAGGACTAAGCAGAGAAGGTAAAACTCGGGTAAGGTAAAACTCGGGTCTAGAGAAAGTAGTAGCATCCTACTCTAGATTAATGGTGTAAGCCACCTGTGTTGCTGCTTACCTAGTACCCGGAGATCAGCACCGGACCCTACGCTCGTTCGAGTACGGGACTACCTTTACCTTTTGCCTTTAATAAATAATCATAGGATTAAATTTGGTGTTTCTGACATAATTGATGATAGCAGCGGTTCAGGTTGGACGTCTTTTATCTTGGTGCTTTGTTTTATATTTTCCATGTCAGGCATTTAAAATTATGACTGCACATCAAATGCATCAGGCATGATCATCAGCCCAGTTGGTATGTTAGAGTGATGTTTCTTTTGGATTATAGTTAGATACTCTACAGACAGAGGCTGACAGACTGTCATCAGAGAAACCAGAAGAGGCTGAGGTTATCAAGGAAAAGGTTGGCCAGATGACAGAAATCTGGCAAGATCTGAAGCAGATGGTAAGTGTTCTGAAATTGAAATTTGACTGATTCATATTTGAGTACCAACAGGATCCAATATGTTATTATTGCACGGTTGATAACGCACGTCAAGTCGTTCACAAAGTGAAGAATTGTAAGTGCAGTTCAAATCAGGAGTGAACAGCTTGCCCAAGGTAGCTAAGGTCAGATTTGAACCTGCTACCATCCAGTTGCATGGCAAGAATCCTACCACTATTCTACCACACCATCACAGGGACTGTCCATTAATTACATCAGCAAATTAGGGGGAGGGCTTTGAAAAAGTTTGACAGTTGTTGACAGGGGTAAGAGAGGGGTCAAGAGAAGTTGACGTCAATAATTTCAATTTTTACAATCAAGAAAAAGGTAATTCCATGGAATACTATTTATTACAATGGAAAAACCTGACAAGCAAAAAATGGTAATTGCCACATTTTGACACCCAAAGACTAAAAAAAGATCATCACCGCATTTTGACACTTGATGAGCAAAAAATGCAGAAAATAATAACCTTCTAAGCTTTTTAGAGGGACCCATCACTGAGTTTGGGTGAGGTCAAAATTTTTGACATAATTATGGGGGATCACTGAAAGTTTGACACTTGTTTACAATGGGGATGGGGTCAAAAATTGACAAAAAAAATTGTTGACGTAATTAATGGACAGCCCCATACCTGTGTGAATAGTGAAGTCATAGAGACCAGTTTTACACACCTGAAAGTGTACATGTGCTTCACTTGAAAGACTTGTTTATTGACTTGATTATAAATTGATTGCAGACTTTAATTGGTTGATTGTTATAGTCGATTGATAGTTCTCATGTTGACCAATTGGGCTAGTCGTATGCTTCAATCAGATCTTTTATTCTTATTCCTGTTTAGCTCAAGGTGCGCGACGAGCGCCTTGGACAGGCCAGCGACCTTCAGAAGTTCCTTCAGAATCTTGACCACTTCCAGCAGTGGCTGACACACACGGAAACGGCCATTGCCTCTGAGGACATTCCGAATGACCTTGCCGAAGCGGAGCGCCTGCTTGCCGAACATGCACTGATCAAGGGAGAGATAGATGCATATGCGGATGATTATGCAAAGATGAAAGAGTATGGAATGAAGGTTGTTGAAGGCCAAGAAGGAAATCAATACATGTTCCTCAGAGAAGTAATTGACTGTACATCTAATTGTACATTTCGTTTTTTGATTCATTTTCATTTGCTTTTTTGTTTCTACATCTTCTACATAAGTCTTGATAATTTTGCTTCAGGACAATGATTGCAAAGCACTTACTATTTTTATCTTATATTATATGTTAATTTAACCCAGAGATATACTGGCTATCATATAATAATGTCCTTAATTGCTTTGTAACATGATTTATGTATTGTACTGATCTCTTTTGGGTTACCTCCTAACGGGAATTTGTTTCCCCTCTGCCCCCTGGTAATCCTATTTTTACTAGTGCCGTTCAACGATTAATTTATTTAATCACAATTATTTTGTGCAATTAAAATTATTAATCGCGATTACCAGTAATCGCATTTTCTCTAGCAACGTTATTCTGGTCCCAAAGTAGTAATTAAATTGAAATAAACAATGCACCAGTTGCAGTACAGACAGTGGCGGCTCTAGGATTTGGCAAGTGGGGGGGGGGGCGTTGGGGTGGCAACTTCTAATCATGGGGGCAACCATTTGTTGTTTAATGTATGTAGCATTAAGCATAGGGTCCCAACTGGGGGGCCAGGCACTCAATAGGGGGGGGGAGCACGGGCCCCTCTGCCCCCCGGTGGAGCCGCCACTGAGTACAGACTTTCAGAATTTCAACTAATAGGCCTATAAACATAATGCATCAGCCATTTCAGTCAACTTTAAACAAAATCTCATGACGTATTCACTTTCAAGCTCAGTTTTTTTTGACGTTTCTTTAGAGAAATATGAGGCGATTAATTATGATGCGATTTTTTTAATCACGATTTAAAAAAAATTAATCACGATTAACAGATTAATGTGTTAATCACGCGTTAATCGCAATTAAATGACAGCACTAATTTTTACTCTTGCTTAAGAGATCTTGATATTAATATCTGAAATTAAAAACTTAGCTTTTTGATTTGTGTTTAATATGAATTTGATAAATCATGTTTAGTTTCAACTTATTTTGATTGTCTAACTTCAAATAAACATTGTTCTGAATTTGTTACGATTTTTCTTCTATAAATGAACTTAGAATTCTGTGTATCTTCTTACTCATTTTTGTAGATGAATAGGTATATGTTTTAAGCATTTAGAAAATGATGTATACATCATGCATTTTTTAAAGGATGTATGCACTAAGCATGTAAACAGTGTTTTTTGAGTTGAAAATAAAGTCAAAGTCAAATCAAATCCAAAAAATTCTTTAAATTCCATGAGAAATTTTGGCATTTCTATTTTTAATCATTATTTTTTAGCATAATTGTTCAGTATGTGGATGAATTTCAACTACTGTCATTTGAATTTTCTTTTTGGTTACACTGAAACATTGTCACATCTAATTGGTATGAAGTTTTAGGGATCCTTCTTTATCTGTGTACAGTATAACGTGTCTGTTAGTCAGTTTTTATTTGTAAATAATCTATTGTTTGTTTGAATCCTGCAGCGGCTAAAGGCTTTGGATGGTGGTTGGCAAGATTTGCAGAAGATGTGGGAAACTAAACAGAATCTGTTCAAACAGAGCCATGACTTGCTGGTACATTTAAATAAGTTTTGATAGCAATTTGTTATGCCTCTTAGGGATTATTTTACTTATATTTATGCACGTCAACTTCTGGACGGCACAATTAATCAATTTTAAAACAGTTTTTGCATAAGAATTGAAAAATTTGTGTTCTGTAATTGACTAAAATTATCACCGTTGAAACAGTAGACACAAGAGTTAAGCAGATTGAGAATATTTTGCAAGTTTCTTATCCATTGTCACCAAGTTTTTGAAATAAACTTCAGATACTAATTCAACCTGAGAGTTCATTTATGCGTTCAGACATTTTCTCTGTTTTTTTGAATTTCTTAATTATTGCTTTTGCTAGAGGTTGACTTTGACAGACTATATATAAAATCGGTTAGATTTTAGTTATAACCAGTTTATTTGGAATTGTGAATGTTTTTGTCTTATCAGTGTTTGATTGTTGCTTCAGATGTTTATGCGTGATGCAAAGCAGGCAGAGGTTCTGCTGAGCCAGCAAGACAATTTCCTTGCTAAGGAGGAAACTCCAGTGAGTCTTGTTGTGAAGTTTTTCTGTTAACAGTCAAACCGCTTTGTTTAATCCAATGAACTTTGGTAGCTGAGATATCAGCTCTAGCGTCAATGCATTATATTCTCTTATTATTGGCTTAAAGTATATGGTGTGGGCCTTGCTTTCTAGCTGCACCTGTGTTTATTGCCCATCAATTGGAAGTCTTTTTACTTTGCAGGCAGTCGTCATTTAGTGTCGCCTTGTAGGTTTGGTCCTCGGATCTCAGCTATTGTATCCAGAATCCATTTAATCTTAATGCATTTTGATGGCATTATCCTGTAAGAGTGTTGTGGACTTCATAATATAACAGAAGTTTCAGAAGTTTTCTATTGTAATGGCAAATATATCATTACATTTGTTAATTGCTCCCTCTCTGCTAGGGATTATCAGGTTTTGCACCATATAGCCAGGTTTGTAGGTGATTCTATTCCTCTGCACTAAATATGATTTAATCACTTGATTATTTTTTGGGAAGAAAAGGCAGTACGTGAAGGCCAAGGTTATAGGGCCATGTTGTCATCATTAGGAAAGGCCAACAGAATGTGAAGATGTTTACACTTCTCAGCCCTTTACACAGTTATGAGGCCATTTTGCCTTTGCAACACTTAGTTTATTTTGCCTTTTGAATGAATAACATTTAGGCTGTATCATAATATACTGTACTGTAAGTGCAACTTAGACTTTTTTCATAGATTAGATAGATTTGACTAGAATGATTGGTAGAACAAACTTCATTAGTTATTGTATCTTTATTCTGTTGTAGGCATTTTGATATTAACATTAGTATTTAATATCGGCCTTTCTGCAAAAGGTACACAGAATATTTGGTTCTCCAACAGAAGGTAATAATGCACATAGGTTTAGAGATGGTGCTGCATTTGCTTGTGGTGTTTTAAATATACAGTATACGCATATTCATTGCTTTGAATTTTCTTTGCAGTCTTCAACAGAACAAGCAGAAATTCTTATCAAGCAACACGAAGCATTTGTGACTACACTCGATGCCAACGACGAGAAGATCAACGCCATTATCAATCTTGCAGAGCGACTTATCACAGATAATTACGCTGCTGATAAGATTCAGCAGAAAGCGGATCTACTGCAGCAGAGGTGAAACCTTTAATTCACTTGTTGTAGTTTAGCGGATCAAGCTAGAGAAAATCCCGAGACATGTTGGTGCTGATCTTTAATATAATTATATGCATTTGTCACAGGTTATGGGATACCGTATAAGAATTTAAAATTCATAAATTTAGTCAGAAATGCTACCTCCTGAAGCATGTAATCAAGAAATTCATTTTGAGTAGCACAGAACTGCATGCAGGGGCACACCCTCAAAATTTTGCTTTGTAGAATGAAGATATTGAACTCTGCAGTTGATATGTTTGAAAAAAAATTGAAGGATTTTAATTGCAGTCTCTTTTAGTGAGTTAAAATTACATCACTGAATTCCAGGCATCAGTTTATAAAAGCAAAGCATTTTACTGATCTATTAATTAATAAATTAAAATTAATTAAGTTAATTAATAAATTTAGACAAAACTGACCAGTATTTGAGTAGAAGATTAAAACTTTAATTTAAAAAAAAAAATTTTTTTAATACATTTGATTCAGTCAGCATTTTGGCATCGCTTATCCTTGATAATTTGAAGCTAGTCGATGCATTGCTGTGGAACCTTCTTTCTGTGCAGACGTGATGCCAATCGCCAACGTGCCATTGACCAGCTTGAGAAACTGAAAGATGGAATGGTCATTCAGCAGTTCTGTTCGGAATGTGATGAGGTTAGAGATATTGCATCATGATCAAGCATTCTTGAGTTAATTCTGTAGCAAGTTTGTAATATCTACATATTGGTTTTGAGTACCGGGTATAAAGCTGATGCTTTTAGTATTTGTGCATTTTTTAAAATCTTCCGGTTGACATAAATCAATTTTGCACATTGGTGCTTAGATGGTATGAACAGAGGAAAAGATGTTTCTCTATTGTTGGTAACTTGGAAATTCAAATTATGTCATAAAAATTTATATGTAAGCTTTAAACTTGATTGGAAATAAATTTAATGCATTCTAAAGAGAAATCTGAATATTCTTATGGTTTTATTTCTAAAGTATCTTCATATTTTTGTTTCAGCTGAGTGAATGGCTTGGCGACAAGATGATAGCGGCCCAAGATGAAACCTACAGAGACGCTAAGAACATCCACAGCAAATACATGCGCCACACGGCATTCGAATCAGAGATCAAGTCAAACAAAGACCGATTGGAAAAGCTGATCAAGGAAGCGGATGATTTGATTGCAGAAAAGCCAGAAATGGCCAAGGTATAGTATTTTGAACTTTAAATCAGCTTATAACAGCCTTTCTAGTACAGTAAAGACTAACTAACTACAAACCAGAGGGAAGAAGATCTAAAGGAAGACCGGAAAGACGATGGGTGGACGGATTGGAAGAGGATCTGCACATGGCAGGGCTGAATCTCAATGGAAAAACTGACGGAAGACATTGAATGACTTTGGAAGAAATAGCAAAGGACAGAGTACTTTGGAGAGATGTCATGGAGAAGTCAATAGCTGGACACAGCTGGAGGACGAAGACTTGACCTGACCTGAAAGACTAACTATACTGTATGATACAACACTTGGGTTTCTTCATCTATAGGAGTTAGTGAATTTTGACTGTTTATCAAACTGAAGCAACAGCAATTTTCAACGTCATCAGTTATCGGGTATCGTGCTTTCACGTGTGACATTTACACAGGAGTGATGTTGTTGTCAAGACGCAATTTATCCTTCGATTCAACCTAAAAGTTGTTACTGAACTGAACTAAAATTTATTAAATATCTTTAAATTCAATTACACGTGACCCGACTGTTTGTATATTAGAGTATACATAATTAGTTTATAAAGGACAGAAAAATATATATGTCGACTTAACTAATGAGTAGTATTAACCATGATTTACAAATTAATACAATGTATAGAAGGAAAAGACTCAACTGGTATGGACATGTCAACAGAATGGATGAAAGGAGACTACCATACAAGGCACTCTACACTCAAATAGAAGGAAACAAAGGAAGAGGAAGACCCAGGAAAAAGTGGATGGGCAACATCAGAGAAGACAACAACATGAAAGGAATTACAATAGTAGAAGGAAGACGATTGACAGAAGATAGAACTTCTTGGAAGCATTTTGTGTCTAGCTATTGCCGCTGATGAGTTGGCAGAAAGCAAAGATGATGATGATGATGATGATGATGATGATGATGATGATGATGATGATGATGATGATGATGATGATGATGATGATGATGATGATGATGTATTTAAAAGTGAAATAAACTTAGAGAAGAAATTAAGTTACCAGAAAGGAAGTAATTCCTGTTAAGTTGGTATTTACATGTTGAATATAAGAAATCTTTATGTTACGTAGTTTGCATTTTTCAACCTAATCAGTTATCAAGTATTGTATGGTTAAGAAAGCTGAGAATTTGATTGCTCAAGAAGGCAGAAATAGTTCAAGTCTAGTATTTTTAACAATAAAACTTCTGACAGTTTTTCTTGTGAAAATTATACTTCTGTACATAGCACCACACTTGGGTTTTTCTCTTCATGCGTGTATGATATTTTTTGTAGAGTGATCTGTTTATTTGGAAGCACTTTTAAAAAATTGCATGTTGAATCCTATAGATTGATGGAATTTTGAGCCATTCTTTAGTAATTTAATGGTAAATTTGTATCAATTTTTATAGGCAATTCAGCCAAAGCTTGATGACCTAAAGCGCCAGTGGAGGGACCTGGAAGACACCACAGCGAACAAAGGAGAAAAACTATTCGATGCCAATCGTCACATTCTTTACGAACAAAGCTGCGATGACATCGATGGATGGATTAATGAAATCGAGTCACAGATCATCACAGAAGATGTCGGACACGATCTGACTACAGTCAATTTACTTGTGCAGAAGCAGAATGTGAGTTTCTGTTTGATCTTCCTTTTGATCTAGTATTTATTCATGTGCTTATATTCTGTCTGTCACGAATATTACTATATGACATCTGGTACTTTTGATAATGTGTTGCTGGTGGGTTCATCATGATTGTCTGACTCTCTAAGTAAGTGCATCTGATAATGGAGAATTACAAAAATTATTATTCTACTTCTATTGCAACTATCGACTGATGTCAAGTGTATTAAGTAGTAAAATGGTGCTGTAGAAGGTCTTAGTTAGTTAGTTAGTTAGTTCATCAGTTATTTAGTTAGTTCATTAGTTAGTTTGTTAGTTCATTAGTTCATCAGATAGTTCTTTAGTTAGGTGGTTCTTTCATTGTTTGGTTGGTTAGTTGATTGGTTGGCTGGTTGGTTAGTTGGTTGAATGTCCTATTTGGAGGCAGCTGTTTTGATATATGCATTGTTTAGTAACTGTTTAAGTTTTTCCTAGCACAGCAACTGATGTGATCTTTCTTCCTGTATGATCGTATATTTGGACCTTTATAATTACGTTCTTTTTCTGTATTTTTTGTGAATCCGATGAATTGAAATTGACGTTATGTATTCCTAGATCTTGGAGAGTCAGCTTAAGATAAAGCAGCAACAAGTCCAGGAATTGGAATCGCAGAAAGGATTGCTGAAAGACATTGACCCTGAGAAGGAAGAGGAAATTCGATCGAAGAGGAGCCGTGTGGAAGAAAGGTTCACTTATCCAGATTTAATGCTGTATTTATTATATTTATATGATATATAAATTCTTTACAAAGTGCAACACTGTCAAATTTGTTAACATTAAATGCACGATACTATCTGACTGGAATGTGTCTCTGTTCTTACAGCATGCAAAAATGTTCAAATAGAGATTTATCTAGTTCTTGTTCTTCTCAAGACTTCACACTTGTACCTTCTCAATTTTTCCCATAGAATAAGGCACTTATACTTAATGACATATTTTAGATTTGCAAAGATGCTTGAGCCTTTATTGGATCGCCGTGCTAAACTCGAGCGCACCAAGCGCCTGCATCAGTTTCTGCGCGACATTGAAGATGAGAAAATCTGGATTGCCGAGAAGATGTTACTCGCACAGTCGACTAATTATGGCAACTCGCTTCTTAGTGTACAGATGCTTCAGAAAAAGAATAAGTCGCTGCGTAACGAGATCGATAGTCACGAACCTCGAATCATCTATGTTGTCGATCTTGGTCTTTCCATGATCGAAGAGGGTCATCCAAAGTCAGAGGAATTTCAAGAACACATTAATGATCTGAATACAAGATGGAGTGAATTGCTTGAGGCTGTCGAAAGTAGAAAAAATCGTCTGGAATTGTCCGAAGAGACTCAAAAGGCGGGTGACAAATTATTTATACATACTGCCTGACTGACTACTAACTAACTAACTAACTAACTGATTAGCTAGCTAACTAATTAAAGAACTTCTATAGTGCCATATTAATAATTGAATTGGAAATTATCTATTAGTGTTTGCCTAATGCCAAAGTAGCATAATAATAATACATTGGTTACTGGTACTTATATATTGGCATGATAGAAATTTCCAGTCTAAACTAATAATTCTACTTATTACTGCTACCCAGAGGCATGATGTGATGGTAGCCTGGGTATACCTGGACATCCCCCCAAATTTTGGTTATTGTATGTAACTTGTTTAAGAGAATTAGTTTTATGACCTTTTTGCTTGTCAAGATTTTTCAGAAGTTGAGGGCACCATTGGTATATCTTTATTTTGCCCTACGGATTGACATTTTTGTGTTTTTATTTATTTTTGCTCGTCAGACTTTTTCGCGTCAGAAATGGGCGTCCCTCCAAAAATTGCTGTGCGGCACCACTACTGCTGCTACTACTACTAGTGATGATGACGAAGAAGTTGATAATGCACTTTTATAGCTCCAGTTTTAATGCACAAGGGTATCTGATAATAAGTTTTGACCTGGCTTAGTTTTTGACCTGGCTTATCTGTGTATTTCTGTACGTAGTACTTCTTTGATGCTTCCGAAGCAGAAGCGTGGATGAGTGAGCAAGAACTGTACATGATCAGTGAAGACAGAGCTCGTGACGAGATGGGCGCAACAAACATGCTGAAAAAGCACAGCAACATGGAGAAGGTCGTCGATGACTATGCGGAAACCATTCGACAGCTTGGTGAGCGCAGTCGGCAGTTTCTCGACGATGGTCATCCAGACAGGTGAAGTGACCACACAGAATTACCAACCTCCTGTCACTGCAGATATAATTTGTCTGTTTGATTGTAATCCTAATCAAATCTGGTTGCAATCAGCAAATCTCTTGATTTGAATCGCAACCATATAAAGTTGTAGGAGGAGGAAAAACATTGCGTGAAAATTATTGCTTGTCGAATTATTTTGTTGTGTTTTATATTACACTTTTGCTGTTAAGCAGGGATGTCCAAAATTTGTAGCTTGGATTTATATTTTGAATAAAATTGCAATAATTTTATGTGAATCGAATTGAATTGCTGTTTCTGTAAGTCAAATGAATTTCATTTCCTATGGGGAATCTAGAGTTGTGTGAAGTAATGATGTTAATTGAACTTCAGTTTGCTTATTCCCATCGCTTGCATTCTGATGATTCAGGAGTTGTCGTGTAAACTGTAATAGAATATTTTAGGTCATGCAGCCAAGTGCTGTATGACCTAAAATATCTGAACACATACACACGTGATAGAGTCTTTCCTGATAAATAGAAACTTCCCAACCCTAGTTAATGACTGTGAAAACTGTTAAAGGAATGATAACTTAAGATTATATGATGTGGGGTAAGAATTGCATTGATGACATTTTATTTGACAACGATGGTTACTTATATACTGAGGTAGGGAGAAACTATACATTTTGCAAATAATTACATAGGTATGAATAACAGTGGTGTTAGTAAATGCAAATAATGGTGTTAAGATGTTACTGCCATGACATTCTGCAAGTAGATGTTCAGATGTTCAACTTTCCCTTGTGCATTTTGAGGCATCATTCTTAAATTAAATTCTAAAGACAGCTCTAAGGTTGTGATTTCTTGTTTATCAAAAATATCCAGAATATCCAAAATATCTATATCTGTCTTTTCCCTGAATTTCTCAGTTAGGCACTTAACTGCCCTCTGTTGGATTTTCTCGGTGCAATGCAAATAGTGCTTACACCATACTGCTGGATTTTTCCGGCAGTCTCAGCCATATACTGGAAATGGGAATTGGGGTCTTGCGGTTGGGGAGGGATGGTGGTTATGTGGGAGAAGTTGGGCGGGGTGGTGGTTGTTTGGGAGGGGTTGAGGCGAGGGTGTTGGGGCAGGGGAGGAGTTGGAAAAGGAGTTGGGGAGGGGTGGTTGGATGAGGAAGAGGAGGGGAAGGGTTTTGTGGTGGGGGTTTTGTGGGGGTTGGAGTGGGCATAGGGGACCTGGGGCATGGATTTCTATATTATATATATTTATATTAAGAGGCCCATGCCTGGGGCAATGAGGTGGGGGTTGGGGTGGGGAGGGATAGGTGTTGAAAAAAGAGGGGTGGATCGGCCATATGGTGTATGGAATATTGTTATGTCTGGTGGCTAAGCGGTTAAATGAAGACAGTCGTGTTAGTAATGAAAATCATCATGCCTGCAATTAATTAGTTCGTTTGAATTGGATATCTGGGTATCTTTTATATTTTGGCACTGGCTATTTTGACATGACTATGTGCTCATGCTATTTTATCAGGACTGATTTTTTTAGTTTCACAGGTCATGCTTTTATATGATGACCTTTTCATTATTGTCATTTATTAATATAGTATTATTGTTTATGCCTGTGTCATCACTTGTCTGGTAAGCAGATAATAGTGATTATTATTATTATTATTTCTGACAATTTATATAGCCATATAGCAAGGCCTAAGCCTAAATCAAGAGTGCTTCACAACATAAGGTTAGCAGTCAAACAACAAATTGAACAAGTGTGTCTTCAGATTCTTTACGAACTGTTTGTCGGTTTTCGAGTTGGTGACAAAGTGTGGAAGGGCGTTCCCATAAGATTGGATTGCCTCGGGTGACCGATCTTTCTCCTAACACCTTCATTTTTGACGGAGGTGGAATAGTCAGAGTTCCGGCCACTAGAGCGAAGCTGCCGACTGCCGGCTGGTGTAGTGTGGCGGGCGCTGTAACAGTGAAACCAGATATTCGGGGCAGAAGCGATCATTTAGTGCTTTATACGTGATCAGGCATCTCTTATAGTCCTTATGTCTTCTCTTTCTAATTAAATAATTATTCAAATGCTACATTAACTCTTGTGTGAAAATTAGATAATCTAATGAATATTTGTTAAATATGCTAATGAAATTTGAATTGATCAAATGATTTAATTGACTTAATCTGTTATTTATAATTACCGTTGGTTGTTTACAGTGATGCCATTGCTGTCAAGCAGTCTCAGGTCGATAAACTATACGCCAGCTTGAAGGACTTGGCTCTGGAAAGACGCGATAAGCTCGGCGAGGTTCTGAAACTGTATAAACTGAACCGTGAAATTGAGGACCTTGAACAGTGGATTGCAGAACGTGAGATTGTTGCTGGATCTCACGAGCTCGGTCAAGATTTTGAGCATGTTACAGTAAGTAAGATTGATTTTAGTTGAAACATTCAAAGTCCTGAACTAAGTTCGATAGGGGGAGGCGCTTTTATATAAAAGCCATGTTTTCGTTATTTTTATCAATTACAAAATTTAGAAAATTTGTATCATTTTATTTGATTCTATTTGTGCAGTTCTTGTTGTTAAAAGTGCTAATATGCGAATCAAATTCTTAGATCAAAATTCTCAACAAGTTAGTTTAATTCCTCTGGTCAGTTAACACCGACAGTAAATTTGTTATAGCATCACACATCATGAATTAGTAAATAGCTTTTGCAAACTTAGAAACTGCATCTGCCATTGAAAGTTCTATTGACAAATCCATTATATGCAATCTTCTTTTGATCTTTGCTTTTCTAGATGCTCTGTGATAAATTTCGAGAGTTTGCACGTGAAACAGAGGTGATTGGCCAAGAGAGGGTGGCTACTGTGAACGAGATCTGCGACCAGCTGATCCAGGCTGGACATTCGGACGCAGCATTGATTGCCGAATGGAAGGACGGAATCAACGAGTCGTGGACCGATCTTCTTGAGCTGATCGACACTCGGACCCAGGCCCTCGCTGCTTCTCTTGAACTGCAGAAGTTCTTCCACGACTGCAAGGAAACTCTGATCCGAATCTACGTTGGTTTTTCGACACAATGCACATCATAGTTCTCTTAATCGGTGGCTGAATTCAATGAAATATCGAGCTCTTTGTTCTCTGTTACAGTACCATGTAAAGCGCTCTTGACCCTAGCCTCATATGACAATAGCTCTGTACAAGTTAGCCCATAACTAACTAACTAACTAACTCACTTATTTAGAATGAGCTACTTGTAATTATTATGTGTGAAGCGCTCTTGTCATGGGCCTTAGCCCTACTACTGCGCTTAAAAAAATTGGCTGGGAATAAATAAATAAATAAATAAATAACATTCCATATTTATTTACCATGTTCTGCATGAATGATGCACATGTATACACATGTATTGTTAAGGTACAAGTGACATTTGATTCACATTATGGACTGGCCATGCCTACCTGAAATAACCATCGTAGTCAGTTTATTGCATGATGATTTTCAAATTGTCAAGTTGTTGATTAAGGACTCTTGTATCTGTTCTCTTCTCTTCCAGGATAAGCAGTTAACCATTCCAGATGATCTTGGCAAGGACAGTCAGACTGTGGCTGCATTGCAAAGACGACTTGCAAATTTCGAACACGACCTAATCATGCTTGGTACCCAGGTGAGATCACTGGTAATGAATGTTAGGTGAGATCATCTGGTATTGTAGTAGCGCACTTGGCTTTGCCTGTAAGGCTTTTAGAAACATGTATTGCAATTTGCCAGTTTTCTGTAGTGACTTGTGGAATTAATTGATGTGCCTCATCCCACGGAGTTACTTTGTATTCAGCTGGTGTCACGTAGTTGCATTTATTATAATAGGACCATTCCAAAGATAAATGATTGATTTAGATATGCTGCCAGTAGGCTATTTCTTTCAAAATAGATTAATCATACCTTGGTTTTGTTAAATTACAAGTTGGTATTTGATGGCAAACAAATTATATCGTGCTAGTCTAAGTTTAAAGTGTTTTAAACATTACAAATTTTTTCATCATTGTGACTAATGTTGAGAAATTTTTTGCAAGTATTGGTTCCTTTTTGACTGACTGACTGACTGACTGATATAGCATTCATTAATTATTTCACTAATCATATTTAATTTACAGCTTTTAGTTTATAACTTTTTGCACATAATGTATTAGCGGCGTATTTGAGTGTTTATGACACAGACTTTTATTTGTTGTTAACTTTCAAAACAGGTTCAATCAGTTCAGGAGGAAGCAGCCAAACTGATAGTGGCATATTCAGGAGAGAAGGCACGTGAGATCCAGCAACGAGAAATGGAAGTGGTTGATGCTTGGCGCAACATTCAGTTCAACTTGGACGTACGCAAAAACAAACTTGGCGACTCCAGCGACCTGTTCCGTTTCTTTGGAATGATCCGTGATCTTATTCACTGGATGAACGACATTGTTAGACAGATGTCCAATCAGGAAAAACCAAGGTATGGTTGTTTTAACAGAGCTTGTTTTAAAAAAATCGAATTGTTTTCTAAAAAGCAGCGTTGTTTAGAATAGATAAATATATTTCCGTTTGAATGCATACTTTGCATGCATTGTTGCCTTGATTATTACAAGAGCTAAAGTCAGTGGTGGTTCCATGTTGGGGATGACTGGAGATGCATCCCTCCCACCGAGCTTCCTATTTTTACTTGTCAGCCTTTTTCAGGAAATTTTATGTACATTTGTCGGGAAAAACACTGTTAATGACAATTTTTTGATTGTCAACCTTTTTCGGAATTTCATTTCATACCCCACCAACTTCCTATCAATTCATTGCATTCCCCCACCAACTTCTGAAAAATTCCTTGCCTCCTCCTACCAAGAATTCTTGGAAATGCCACTGGCCAAAGTATTACTAATTAATAAAGATTATGACTTTAACATTTACAAATAACATGAGAAAAATAGCCAAACGAACATGACTTGCCACTACTGAAAAGATAATCTGAAGTAGTTAACTTAATGAATAATTGAATCATTGATGCACGCCATCTTGAAAGTTTCTATACCATTAACTAGTAGCTTCAATTGAGCATCAAGGAATGTTACTGTTATTAATTCCACTTAAATAATTGAATCCAGCAAAGTTGGAATGGTGTTTGCTTGCGCACAAATCTAGAGATATTTCGGGAGTCGAACTTCTAATGAACAACCACCAGGGTCTGAAAGCAGAAGTCGATGCAAGGGATGAAAACTTCACAATCTGTGTCAATCTTGGCAAGGACCTACTGGGAAGAAAACATCAAAGATCACCAGAGGTGCAATCATATTTATTATTTAAAATAACTAATAATTGGTTTATTTCCAACAGAGCAGGAACGGTTCACAGCTAATCAAATGCCTTTACCTGGGGGTCGAAAACCAGGTGAACTCTGTTTTGCCAGGATTGAGCACAAGTCGATTGGCATCGGTCCCTTCTTTCTTCTTTATACTGGCAATACAATCACTGATACGATTATGAAGTCCCTCAGTATCTGCGGGGAGGCAGAAAGAGTAGATTTGCAAATCGTCAGCATACGCGTGCACCTCGAGCCCACAGGAACAAACAATGTCACTGATGTCCGCAACATAGAGGACAAAAAGTAAGGGTCCTAATGCTGACCCCTGAGGCACACCACTACAAACCTGGCGCAGGGTCGACAATTGTCCATTCCAACAGACCGACTGTGTTCTATCAGTGAGGTAGTTATGTAACCAGTCAAGTACCTTACCTCGTAACCCATAGCTAACCATATTTACGTAATGTCATGTCATGTAACACGGTAACAGAATGTTTATATGGCACCTCTTCTGAAATTAACTTAGAAGCACTGCTGCTGTGATTATTGCATATTGACAAAGAGATTTAGTATGTTTATTATATATTCTTGTTCTTGATGTGATTTATAATTGTTTTAAGGTTCGGTTTTTGCTATCGGAATTCTGTGAAGGTCATATAGATGAAAGCACACATTTCTTGTTGTCCCACTGCTCTTAAACTACTGATTGGATTTAACAGTTTCGAACTTTGTGTGTATTCAAGATTCGCGACAAGCTGATTCAACTTGCAATGCAGAGAGGAGCAATGATGGAGCAATGGGAAGACCGCTGGGAGCATTTGCAGCTTAGTATGTGAATTTGCACTGTAGACCTTTGCCCTGTAGGCGAATGTTTTGACTTTTATTATACCTTCTGTGAGATAGATAAATAACTGAATGTGTTTATTTTTAGTTCTTGAAGTGTATCAGTTTGCACGGGATGCAGCCGTTGCCGAGTCTTGGCTGATCGCACATGAACCGTATCTCCTAAGCCAGGACTTTGGGGTAAGATTTAACAAATCAACATCGTAACTGTGCAGTAATATTTAGAACAGTGCATTGTGCCTCAATGAGTGATGTCCACTTTTGTAGCCAACATTTTGCAACCAACATTTTGCTAGCCTTTGAAACCAAAAAGATAAGAACATAAACTCATCTCTTGTAGGCCTTGGTTAAGTCCCTGCATTGTGAAAGCCTGTACTCGAAAAGATGATTTCTGTGTTAAATCTGTTAAAACCTATTCTTCTGAATCTACAGTGTAGAATTGAATGTATTTGATGCAGAAATACTCTTTATGCTCTTTTTACAAAGGCAGAATGAGGAATTATAAAGGCAGAATGAATTATGGCTTGTAATTATTTGGCCATATCTGCAAAACGAATGCTGATAAAAAGAATCATGCTTGAAGAAAGAGAAGGTGAAAACATTAGAGGAAGACCATGAAAAGAATGGATAGACAAAATTAAAGAATGATGCAACATGGACATATATGAAACTTACAAAGCTACACAAGACAGAGACGAATGGAGGAGGCGAACTCAAATTGCGATAGACACCAACTGATATTGCACCCATGGAGATGAATGATGATGATCGTAAATGGCAAAACTTTATTTCACCTAACTAGTTTCACTGTTACATAATTCACAAAGGGACAACATTCTATGAGAAGAACACTACTTACTCTACTCTGTACATTGGGTTTGTACATTGGGTGGATGTTTTCTTGGATCATTGTAGCTCTGCCGATTATCTTTGGTATTGGTTTTAATAGTCGGCGGAATCAACTTTAAGTGGACTTTCATTTGCTTATTACAAAATTTTGACCATTAATGTTTTCTTATTTTATGTTAATGGATACAGGAGACACTTGATGCTGTGGAAACTCTTCTAAAGAAGCATGAAGCCTTTGAACGATCAGCGGCGACCCAAGAAGAACGATTTGCTGCCTTAGAGAGACTCACCACGGTAACAAACAACAGCTGTTCAACTTTTTAATTGTTCCATATTTTAGATAATAATTTTATCATGTGGAGTAGTGGTATGAATTTTGCCATGCAATTGGCAGGAGGCAGGAAGCAGGTTCAAATCTGACCCTGGATTCTGTGTAACAAACAGCCTTTGGCAAGTTGTTTAATGTTTATCCATATCTGTCTGTGAGAAAGGCAACAGGAAACCACCTCTCTTGTTTCTTCACTGGGTGGCAAAGAGCCGAATGGATGGACCTGCCTTAGTGTGGCAAACTCGTTGTCACCATCATCAATTGTGTTTAGTGGATGATTGTTGATTTTTGTTATTGACTTAATATTAGTATGTGGGATGGGAGGATGGCAGAAGTGGTTACACGCTGGGCAGGCATGCTGATGGAACAGGTTCAACCCCTGTAGGAGCCCCTAAGGTTGACTCAGCCTTACTCGCTAGAGGGCGGTTGTAACATCAAATTGAGGAGCAGCGTTCGCTACGAAGTAAGGCATGGTCCTAGACGTTTGGCTGGCAACTTATTCTAGGTTAATGGTGTATGCCACTCGAGTCGCTGTGTGCCTAAGATCAGCACCGGCCCCAGCGCTCAAATCTGGGCATGGGAAGACTTTAACTTTATATTAGTGTATGAGTTAAGATTTTAACCACAAGTATGTGTTCTTGCATTGTAGCTGGAATTGCGTCAGAGACGTAGAAGGCAGGAAGAAGAATATGAACAACAACATCCCGGTTCCACAAAGAAAAAACAGAGCCATGCTGAAAGATACATTGAGGACTTCCTTCCTCCACCTGAACCTGAGTAAGATGGCTTGGATATTTTTTTATTTGTCGAGTGATGATTACTATGTAAAGTGCTGTCATTCATTCAGTCTCAGCAAATCAGCTCACAGTTGTGCTGACAGCTAATATCTAGCAGAAATTCTTATTCTTAGATTTTATTAATTGCAAGAAATTTTATAAAGAAATTTGAAATTTTTGTCATTATCTTTCTATGCATTAACTTAAGAAAATGAATTTTGTTCCTTTAACGTATTTAATAAGGAGCACATGAAAGAAAATGATTGCAGTATCGAATTTAAATAATTACAGTATTGAATTTACAGTTGAGTTCATTTTGCAGTATGTGTGTGTATGACTTATTCATTGTAGAGAATAATGCACTGACTGGCTTCCAAGTTGCTCAACCTTGCTGTTATTTTCACTTTTTGACTATCTGTACATGGTTTTTAAATATCATACATTGAGTATGTTATGGTGATTGGCATTGGATTACTTTGGATTGGCTTAATTGCTTGCCCAATTCAGTTGCTCCTTCTTATCGGAATATTTCCAAACAATGTGACGATTGAATCACTTCCACAGAGAAGGTATTAACAATGTTATATAGAGCAGCTGAACTTATAAGGTGACTACTGTTTGCAGACCTGAGCCAGAGCCTGAACCTGTGTCATCAGTTATTCGAGAAGCTCCTCAAGAAGATGATGCTGGAGGTGATGCTGTTGATGTTTCTGCTAGTCCAGAGAAATCCGAAGAAGCCATTCCAGAGGAGGGTAAATGGACTTACATGTCGTGCGTTCTACATGAATGTCTATTTATGGTTGTATAGTACTATGCAAGATGTTCTACGTTTAGAGCAGAGCTGTTTATTTGTGAGAAATTGTTGAGTTTTTCATTTTCAGTTGGTTTATTGTTGGTCTAAAATTTTTATGCTGCAAAGGTAAAATGCAAGTCTAGAGAAAGTAATGGCAACCTACTCTAGATTTATGGCATAAGCCACCTGCGCCACTGCTTGCCTAGTACCAGAGATCAGCGCTGGAAACCCCACACTTGTTCGAGTATGGGTCTACCTTTACCCAAAATTTTTAGATTGATTTTCCAGAATGGTCATGTCTTTTCTGGGAATTTGTAGCATCCATTGCTGGTAGCTTAGCTGCACACATAATTGTGGTCACTTCAATGCCTGTCCATGTCTGTCTTGTCTGTCTGCCTGCCTGTCTGTCTGTCTATCTGTCTGTCTGTCTGAATGGCTTTTTATTAACAACATAGACATTGCTTCACCGCGCAACTATATTTTTGACTGAAATATGCCCCTCCACCAGTCCTACCATCCAGAGACTAAACATTGGTTTGAATTTAGCCCAGAAAAATCAAAGCTGAAGTTAAGATAGATTTGTAAAATTTCTAGAATGTTTCTAAAATAGCAGAAACTGAAGTTTCTTTTTTGCATTCCTTGTTGGCTAGCTATCTAGCTTGAATAAGTAAATTATATATTTTAGCAGTGGCTGCCCAAGTGCCTCCACCAACTGAAGCATCGGATGGAATTGAAGGAATGCTGGCTAGAAAGCATGAATGGGAGTCGACTACTAAGAAAGCATCTAGCAGGTATTTCTTTATCTTATCATGTATGAATTTGTGTGTGCTTGAATTACCGATCAAACAAATGCATTTAGAGTCCACACAACAGGAAAAGTATACGCGGTTCATCGAACTTGGAATTTGAAATTAAGCCATTTGTTAGTGTTTATAATAAATTTTGTCTATCTAGTTAAGTTTAATTAATTTCTTTCTGGTGCTAGAATTATAAAGAAATTAGCTGTTGCTGCTATGTTGACAGGTTTGAGTTGCTGAATCTGAATTCTAATATTATTTCTGATTGCACATGAACATTAGGATGGCCCTTGACAAATATATTCGAATAGTTTGTTCATGATTACCGGTACTTCTGGTTCTTTAAGTTCTCTGTTGGTAGCTTTGCCATTCAGTTCAGTTCTGTTC
Source organism: Metaphire vulgaris (assembly GCA_018105865.1). NCBI lineage: Eukaryota > Metazoa > Annelida > Clitellata > Crassiclitellata > Megascolecidae > Metaphire > Metaphire vulgaris. The sequence goes on from CM030858.1 coordinate 6,900,455, forward strand.
TGTGCTGTACCCTTGAACCTTTTATAGTTGCTATTGTTGTTGCAGTCATATATGATGCAGCTAATATGTTTATCAAGTGGCACAGTTCAAATACTTAGGCAGTATGATAACTAGTGATGGGAAATGTGAGAAAGACATAACATCGAGAATAGGAATGGCCAATGTAGCATTCTGGGAACACTTACAAATAGGCACATCTCTTACGAGACACAATTAAGAGTGCTCAGAGGCTACGTTTGGTCAGTCCTCTTGTATGGAGCAGAGACATGGACTATATCCAAGGTCATGCAGAAGAAATTGGAAGCCACAGAAATGTGGTTTCTGCAAAGGATGCTGAAGATTTCAATGATGGAAAAGAAAACCAATGAAGAGATCTTGAATGAAACTAGAATAAAAAGAAGTCTGATGGTAACCGTTAAAAAAGGCAGCTTTCCTTCTTTGGACACATAATGTGGAAGGAAGGCCTGGAGCATTTGGCAATAACCGGAAAAGTGGAGGGGAAAAGACCAAGAGGAAGGCAGAGAAACACCTATGTAGACTGCCTATGAGAAGGAATTGAGGGAGTAAAGAACAACATCAAATTATTAAAAGGCTGTCAAGATCGAACAAAATGGAAATCCATGGTCGCTAGCGTAGAAATACACAGCACCTAAAGAAAAAGAATGTTTATCATTTCTTCCTCTTGACTCTTATCCTTTGACTTATCATCGTTATTATTATTTTTTTACTGTAGCGTTAGATTTGACTGGGTGATTTTGCTGCAGTTGTTGAAAATTTGTTGAAACTCTAATGTCAGTATTTCCTCTATTAGAAACATTTGAGCAAGATCAAATAAGTTTTAACTTAATAGGAGTATTGGAGTAATTACATTATATGTTTGAAACGCCACATTTTTATTTAAAAATCTGGCTCTAAGGACTTATCCATTACTTTGACTTTTTTTGCTGATGTTAACCGTGTTTTTTTATTTCTTAAGGTCATGGGAGAAAGTATATGTGGTGTTGTCTGAAGGCACTCTGTCATTCTTCAAAGATCAGAAACATTCAAAAGCGGTTGGTTTCTCGTGAAATTCTCTATTTCCCTCATCAAGTAAATATAAGATTTTAAAATTAAGTGCCATATCGTTTCCATAAAATAATTTCAAACTTTCCGTAAAATAAATTCAAATTATTTCACATTCTGCTGCTCATATGCATATTTCTAAATGATCTTGTGGGCCATTTGAAATCTGGTGGCGGGCCGCTTGTGGCCTGTGGGCCGTAATTTGCCCACTCCTGTATTAGAACATGTTTAAATTATAATTAATTAATAGAACACTTTGTCACTGTAATGCTTTGATATTTTGATGTTATTGCCTATAAAAAATATAAAACTGTATATGACAAAATTATGTAGAACAGTCCAGTATGTTTAAAATATTTCCTAGAGTATATCAGATTCTCAAAACTGTAGGAACCGAAGACCTATTACCACCATGAAACTCCTACTGAACTCGAAGGCTGCAGCACTGTTGCCGCAACTGACTACAGCAAAAGACCAAATGTGTTCAGATTAAAGTTGGCAAATGGTGGTGAATATCTATTCCAATGCAAGGACGAGGTCAGTTTAATTGGACAGTTTTGCTGAGTTTAAAGCATGCTTCAATCTGACAGTGGACATGGTTCTGAGGCAACGCAACGTCCCCATGCTTGCTTATTCGAACTACAGCAACTAACTATATCAGGGTAACATAATGTAAGCAACTCGGTCCAGGTTATAGTTGCTTTTAAAATAGATTTATGCTTACTGTAAGGCTATAGAAGCAATATTTTTTTCAGTCATCTATGTATGTGTGTGCTTGGTATTGGTGCATGCATTTGTATGGATGCATATATGTATAGTATATCCTACAAAAAATATTATTTAGGATGAGATGAATACCTGGATAATGAAGATCAATTCCTTTTCCGGTGTGGAGTCGAGCTCTTCCAGTGGCAGGGCCCAAACGATGCCAGCATCAGGTGAAGGCAGACGCGATGAACCGAAGAAAAGAAGCTTCTTCACTCTCGCAAAAAAGAAGTAACGTCCCCGGAGATCAGACTTTCACTCCAGACGCTAGAGCGTGACCTCATGCCTGCTGTGTAACAACAAAACGTTGCAGCTACATACAATTGGAATTTAGATTTAGGTCCAAAAAATTACCACTACAATATAATAATTATTATTGTGCTAGGCAATCTCGCATAAGTGTAGGTCACAACCAGCTTGATTGTTAATGTTGTTTAATGGAAATCCGATTGAGAGACACTTTCTAGATTTGTCTTGTTGATTGTACTCAGTGTGTTGAAGAAGAAGCTTTTGTTTTCTGTAGTCACTTTTAGAGCTAACTTTGCAGCTTCATCATTGTTTTCCTGTTTTTCTTTTGTGGGCTTGTATGGCTTCTTAGATTAAACTGATTTACACAATTCATGCATTCCATCTCACTTACGATAATTTCCACAGGATTTTGTAACGCGCGCTATTCATGACACTCTTGCTACTTGTTGTTGAATGTCGTGTATGTATAAAGAGTTCTTTGGTGAGTGGATCGCATCAGTTGTTGCGTTTAATGTGACCGGACTTTATTCTTTTCTGAATAGTTAAAATTTTAGCTTGTTAAAATGAAACTAACATTGCTACGAGAGAGATTGTTTACGGGTGTTAGATTTTTCCTCAGACAAGTTCCATTTTAACTGTTCCTTTTGAGATTAACCCTTTCATTACTAGACCATTTGACCCAAAGGTTCCCAGACTTCGCCTTTTTTCGTGACCCGAAGGGCCACGTATATCAATACTGCATGGCAGTCCAGAACACAATGGTATTTAAATGTACTGATAGACGTTTCTGTGTTGTTCACTTTACCTACACCAGTACAAGGGGAAGGGTTGCCACAGTAGCAAAAGGGTTAATCTGCACTTGTATTCAGTTATTGACATGCAAATTTCATGGTTTACAAGCGTCAGTGGAATGCCTCCACAGACCTATGCGACTGCTACTCTTTGATGTTCTGAAAACTTTAACGCATTTAACTATTTTGCTTAATCTCTCTGCATTGCAACTCATTTTACATGCTGCTGTTCTGTGCACTCATAATAATATTTCGATTGCCCATTGCATGCTTGAACATTGCCATAACTAATAATTATTTTGGACAAGAGGCCCATAAATGTACTAATCATTTCATGATGTCATGGATGTATGCCGTTATAATGTGTGTTGAGGATGTTGTTTGCAGTGGTGGTTCCACGTGGGGGATGAGTGGGGATGCCTCCCCCCACCGGACTTCCGGGCTTACTTTTTTTCTTGTGAAACCTATTTTTGGGTACAAGTCTAGTAATACTACGGGTAAAAACTTCGGATGGCCTTCTTTTTTCTGTTGCTTGTGTCAGCCTATTTTTTTGTTGTAAAAGTGTAGTAAAATTAGGGATAAAATTCCCTTTTGTCAGCCTTTTTGGGTAAAGTTTATTGATTTTTTCCTTCTATTTTCACCCCCACCAACTTCATATGAATTCATTTCATCCCCCCCACCAAGAAATCCTGGAACCACCACTGGTTGTTTGATTCTTTTAAACCAATGGTTCTCAAACTAGGGTCTGCGGTCCCGTAGGGGACTGCCAAGTGATTTCAGGGGGCCTGTGAAGGGATTACTTTCTCAAGATATCTTGCCAACACCTCAGAACACAAAATATGGATGACTTTAAGAGTTCTCATTACATTTGAATTTAAATTTGATGATTACGATTTGCAATTTTCTGATCATATAATTGATTGACAAAACAGGTAGATGTTAATTGTAGTTAATTTTACATTTTGAGTCTACAAGGTTTGCAAGCTGTCAAAAAAAATTTCTAGGGGACCGTAATGCAAGAAATCCTAAAAAGTTCAAGAACCACTGTTTTAAACTATGGCATTTGACTCCATTTTGGAGTGCCATGAGACACGCATGTCACTCCATGAGTGTCACTTTGTTGGTGATCAACGAGCCATTCCAGTATACATGTGAAGCTTATGCTTATTTCATAGTTAAGTGAATGATGGCAGTTTTTCTTTACACCATGTCCTTGTGTCATTTTTGAACAAGGACATGATGTTGAAAAATGTGCAATTTTAGTCTAATGTCTTCTTTACGTGTAATAGTGGGTTGCACCAAGTAAACCTATTGTTTTGAGAAGTGGATCATTCATATTGTTGGATTTCCGAGTAAATGGACATAATGTTAGTTACGTTATGAGCTATTGTTTAGTGAACAGGATCATAAACTTGTTGCATTACCGAGTTAATGTTAAGTAATTCTTATTGTCTATTATTTCATAGTGATATCATTTCTTTGAACTTGGCTTTCTGCATACCATATTAAGTTAACTAATGCCATAAAGTTTTGTCTCTGCACTTTCTGCTACATAATTTTTATTTTTCTCAGTCATTTTTATTTTCTCGGTGTTTTATACGGTAGCGTTTTTGCTGCCAATTACGGTATATTGTTTGAATGGTTTGAATAGTTTCACTGTTATTTTTCAATGTTTTATGTTTCTGGTATCTATAATGAACTGCCTCAATGACCCTTTCGTCGTTATTATTTACTATATCGGACACACTCCTTTACAGCGACAACATCAATTGTTATTTATTATTGAGCACATTTATGCGTGCAGTCAAGAAATATAGTTACCTAAAATCACCGTGTGCTGGACTGTGCAGAAAACTCTCATTCAAGCAACATAGTCAGTAAGTAGCATTCCGTGTCTGTGCATTTGCGATCTCTGTCAATCCTTGGTGTGCATGTTCGTGAAATCAGATATGTGCTTTTCAGAATGACTATTGCTGTCAGTTTATATTCTCGCTGCATGTGCTCTGGCTTTTTGATTCTTGTTTAGTGTTTAATAAAGTTTAAATCATTGTTCTTAAGTTGTTTTTTCTTCAAATTTGTGGCACCTTATAGTTATAGATTTGGAGTAATTACTGTGTTCAAAACCCTGGAATAATTTTTGATAAGTCGATGCCATTACTGCTCGCATTGATTATTTCACCAAAGGTCTTTGTGGGTATATGTAATCTCTTCTTTTCAGGACATCCCATGGCAACAATCATTATTTTTTCTTACCCATGCCAGATACCATACACTTGCAGCACCACTCGTGGCAAGCATTTCTTTTCAAGTGGCTGGGCCTGAACTGTGGAATTCTTTTCCAGCATTGATCTGCTCTGCCGAATCTCTTGCAACATTCAGGTCAAGACTAAAATCTCTCTGTCTGTTCTCTATCGCTTATCTTTCTTAACTGGAACCCAAAAAATTGACTGGCTTACTGAATCTGACAAATGGAGGGTTTCGATTCTACTTCATAGTGACCATCAACTGATACCAAGTTAGGGTTACCAGACGTCCTTAATGATAAGGACAGTCCTTAAATTTCGTGGCCCCGTCCTTAAGGGCGTTTGTCCTTAATAAGGACACAAAAAATCCTTAAATTTCATTTGAAATAGTAATTACCGGTACTGATTTCAGACATTACTCTAGATTAAAAGGACTTTGTAATTGGTTGATATTGATTGCAAAAAAGGTCATCATTAGTTCTTTGTGCCTTTTTTGCATCTTTAACATTCTAAAAAGTCCGACAAAGGAAAAAAAGTTATCACTAGTTTTTTGCTTTTTGAGCTATTTTGCATCTTTAACGTCCTAAAAAGTCCGACAAGTCAGTGTTTTGTGTGTCCTTAATTAATTAATTAATTAACTTAAATTCTTTCCGACTGATCTGGTATCCCTATACCAAGTGCATTACTAACATTGAGCTATGGAAATTCTTCAGTTAGTTTTGTGAACCTTTATCCTTGAGCAACTGTGGACTACACCAGGGGTACTCAAGAGTTTTTTGAAGCCGGTCCACATTCCGCCTTCCATCGTTTGTGAGGGCCCACTAGTTATAAGGGAAGTCTTATTATTTCTATGCCTACTATGGCATAGTAGGCAACTACAGTTATGGTAAATAAGGGCCATCTTAATAGACTGTTATGTTATAAGCCATAAGGGCACCAAGGCAACAGATAAAAATGATACAACCAGGGGCGTAGATCTGTGTAAAAAGGTGGGTGGGTCCAAATGAAAATTTTAAATTGTGCTGTCACAAAACAATGTTTATTGAAACTTACAAATTACAAAGCTTTCAAAAATTGCCTAGCTATTGACTGGATAAAAACTTTTGCCGATTGCTTCGCAATTATTCTAACTTTCCATATCTAGATATTAAGATAGCACAGAAATCATGATAAACTTTATTTTACAGTCATTTTGCATAAGCAAATCTCGAATACTAGTTCTTGCAGAAAATTTTTAAAAAACCGAAGAAAATTTCGCTCTTACGTTTTATCGCCCAACAGTAAGTATATATGTTCAAACGTAAGTGTCATAAAGTGAAAGCAACTAATCAAAATGAACTTAAAGATTAATCGTACTATTGAAAAGTGAAAACAATTCTATTTTTGCATCAAACAAAATAAATTATTATCTAGAAGCGCTTACATGATAAATGCAGGATAGACAGTAAATAATAATTAACAATTGCTAGCAGAAACGTTTTCACGTTGACCGAACCAAAGACCTAAAAGTGACAAAATGGAGTCGTACGGATGCGAAAATGTGACGTCACGTTTATCCATAGAGCTAAATAATACCTAGATAGCCAGTCAGAGGCGAGGATAGGAAACATCGCAGGTCTTTCTGAGTTACATAATTGGGGGCAAAATAAATCTAGCTGTTCTCACTGCTTTACATAATTGTCTCGCGAATAATAATAAACAATTCATCTCAAAAAGTGGGTGGGTCCATTGCCTGGCCGGACCCAGCTCCTAAAAAGTGGGTGGGTCCGGACCCAGAAAACACATAGGATTTACGCCCCTGGATACAACTAAAATGCAAATAGTAAATGTTAGAAAAGGTTAATGCAATCCCTAACCTGAAAAATGTTTTCAAGATCATTAGTTCTAGTAGCGGGGTCTGGGTTGGAGCCCCAGTTGCAGAAATTTTGAGCAATGTTAGAAATAAAAATTGAGTTATGGTGCATATTTTAAAGACTTTAATCATGATTTATTACCGACTGATTGATTTGATTCTTTCCCTCTTATATAATGCTAACTACCGGTAGTTAAAACAAAGTTAACTACTTGGTTATGTGCAAGGTCAGTCTGAGTTGTTCGTGATTTCTCATCTCTATCAAATCTTCCTCTGATCCAAATTACAGTAGATTCATTATGTGGCCTGTGGTGTATTAACATAAAAGTCCCTGGTCCAGATTATATGCCTATAAACTACTTTAATATTGCAATTTCATTATTTCTAAAAAAAATACAGTATATATTCTGGCATAGATCATTGCAGTGAAAGTCAAAGTTAGCATTTCTCTTTTCACTGTTTTACGTTAAGACAATCTGAAAGCCGATGGCATTTAAGCAAGCTGGTTCCCAGATAATAATGATGATGATGATGATGATGATGATGATGATGATGATGATGATGATGATGATGATGATGATGATGATGATGATGATGTGGTGGTGGTGGTGGTGGTGGTGGTGATGATGATGATGATGATGATGATGATGATGATGATGATGATGATGATGATGATGATGATGATGATGATGATGATGATGATAGAACCACTGTCACTCGTGCAGTCCTGTCTTTCCAGCTTCTGTTTGTCTCAATCACGCTATTGTCTTCAACTCTACAAACAATGCATTTTCGCAGCAGACTGACACTATTATAATAGCTCACAACGTAGCTTTCCGATTTGGCGAGATTGCAGGACAACGTGAAGTGGCTGTTGCGGCGACGACCCCAAAGGTCGCGGGTTCGAATCCCGTACGAGGTCAAATGGTAGCACGTGCTCTATGATCTATCCCGGGAAGCGCGTCATCGTTGTCGTCGCCAAAGCATCGCCGGCGGCGACGCTGGCCTGGCGTCGGCGGCTGCAGCGACAGTCGCTCGCGTCGGAGGAGGAAGGGAGGACGGCGAACGGCCGTTGCCGAGACGAATCGCAAATGAGAAGCGGTCGGTGGAACGGAGGCGAACGGTCGTCGTGCGAAGCGAAATGAGGCCAGTTCCGATCGCCGTCGTTGTGTGTTTGGCGTCTTTTTCGGGTGAGAAAGCGGAATTTTTTCGTTAATTTGATTGCATTAATCGGTATTTTAAATGCGACTATTAAGCTATCAGCTGATGCGAATAATTATTTTGAACGAATCGACGTCGGAAATCGCTCGATGGGATCTATTGAAGCAGTGTCGTCCAGGGGCAGATCCAGGAATTCAGCTTGGGGGTGTACGTCGTAGCCAATTATCCATTCTGCCTACCCCGTTCTGTTCCCTCCCCTTATTATCCTTCCTCTTCCCCTTTTATTCTTTGATAAATATTTATTAGTTTTTTCATAACTTTTCGGCGTTTCGCCTTGACGAGAAATTAACCTACAAATTGTAGGATGGACTTGGGATGAGCACATGCCTCTGTGCACATGTAGACCCCTGGTGGCCTCAACCACAAAGTGTGAAAGAAAGACCATGGTCTGACTCCCAGTTATTGTGGGAAAACTTTCCCTCATTTTAACTGCTCCAGTTCCTTCCCCAGTTGCCATGGAAGAAAATTCAGTTTTCAACACAGAAGAAACCCTACTAAACCACTTAAAATTCAGTTGTTATTATTATTATTATTATTATTATTATTATTATTATTATTATTATTATTATTATATTACAATTTTAAAATCAGTTTATAGTCCAGCCAACCCTCATCATTTGGATTTTGTGGGAAAAGGATCCACCACCTGTTCCACTGATAGAAGCAACTAACGAAAGCTTGACCCTTGAGGACCAGCTGGACTGGGTGCTTGAGCCTTATTTTTATTCCCATTTTGATGCTCGTTGTTTTTGTAATAGATTTATCTATAAATAAACTTATAAAATGAAAATAATGATTTTGCTCTGAACGTTTATTTGAATCGTACTGTCGAGCAAAAACTTCATTTTTTACACATTTTGATGAAAGGTGATGCCCTGTCTCTCCTCCTCCTTGAAATTTCAGTAGTGCAACAGCTGATTTGATTCTCCAGTGGTTTGTAGGCCACCTACACCCGTACCTGAGGGATTCCACTTTATGTATTTCAGTGTTGTTTCCATAGTTTATGATTAATCTGTCTCTGATTGGAATGCCCTATTATATTATTTGATAGTCTCTGCTTTTTGTTTTGTTTTCCGGTTTGGTCTAATCACGGTATTGTTAGTTTGTTTAGCCCATTCCTGCAGTCAGTGATGATTCTTTCAGAGCACTGGTGATTATTCTGGTTTCTGTATTTGATGTCAGATCTGTCTTGAGTAACGCAAGTCCAATGGTGTGCTGAATTAGATATTAGACTCCATCCGTATCTGAGGTCTGTCATGTGAAGTTTAGGTTTGAGAGTTGCCACATGTAACCCAAGATGCACCGCCTGAGGTTGGAGACATATAGGATATTTTTGTGGGGTTTTAAAATATTGTTATGCCAGAATGGGTCAAACTTCAAACTTTTAAGTTTTATGCCAAACACAAAGAAGCCACTAGGGCCAGTTGCCCTGACCACCAACCATGTTTTATGGATCAATTTTAAGTTAAGGGGCTTTATGTGTCATACCAGATATTAAAATTTGAATGATACAGATAAAATCAGCTGCTGGTGATAATAATAGTATGTAAATCCATGTCTTCTTTAGGTATAACTCAATCTTAAAAACAAATAGTAGATCAGTGTAGGTTGGTTAATTTTGAATGTTTCAGCACATTTTCAGTTATACTTGCATTGTGTAAAATTATGTTGAAAACTAGTTGGTCTTGCTACTGGACTGATGCCATGTAGTGGTATTTCTACTACAGTGTAGAATTGATCTATGCTGGACAAATATATGTTTGTTGCTGCCTTTGATAATGTTTACGAATCAAATTGTGATGTTTGATGGAAGAGAGGTCCCTGTATGTATAATGCGTGGAACATTTGTACCGGTAGACTTGATTTTTGTTATCTTTTAGGTACCATAAGTAAGTTAGTAAGTAAGTTAGTAGATGAGACCGAGTTGTCAGATTAGAGCAAGTCACTTCCGGCTGTGATGTTTGCGGTCACTTTTCAAGCAATATTCAGAGAAGCACTTCTTGGAAACTTGTTATTTTAATTTCGAAGTCAGTGTTATATTGTTGAGAAATGCAAAAGCAGATGGCAAACTTGGGATTGAGCAACAGTTTCCACAAATGATTATCACTTTTGAATTTTCCTATTGTTATCTGTAGCTGTATCGACTAATGAGAGGAGCTTTATTGCAATTAGAAAAAAAGTTATACTCAGTGTTGGAGTTGTGAAATTTGATCTGGAGGGGTTGAGGACTGAAATTCAATGCATGACAGAAACTGCTTGTACCAGATATGCGATTTTTGGGAGGGTTGCAAAGTTAGCTGGGGGTTCAAACCTCTCCCCCCCCCCGGCAACTCCAACCCTGGTTATACTTTTGGTCTTTCTGTTGCCTTTGTTTCTTTGATTACTGATTAGTAAATTTGCTCTGTTTTACCTTAAATAATTTATAGAGTTTGGAATACCGATAGTTAATTGCTTTTCCGACTTTTATTTCCAATGTTGTAAATTTAACTGTGTTGTTGGAACTCGGCCACACAGTTTTTTACTTTCATTACTGAGGTTCCAATTAGTTTCAGTGGCCCACGATGTTTTAATTAGCCGTGACTTGTTTGGCTGCTGTTTTGAATTTCAAGCAAGTTATTTTCACCTAGATCTTCCACAAGGCCAAAATCCACATAGTTGTAACAGTTCATTGGCTTTTGAATTGAAATTTTCTTTACTCAGGCGGCTCGCAAAAGTTGTGAGAGTAACAACCAATCAGAGTTTCATGTTGAACCTTTGAGCAGCATCTGTGGACTTTCCTTTAGGACTAATGGCTGGCTGAAATGGGACTCAGAAGAGGTTAACTTGTTCCCAGATTTAACATTGCATCAGATCTGTTAAGGGCTTTCTCTATCTTCAATTGTTCAGTGTGGCAAGCTCATTCTGAATTTTACTGTTCGATTCCAGTGTTGAAGAAATAGCTTATTATACCATCGTGTTTGCTATCACTTTGTTTGCAGTTGTTTATGGGTTAAATGTATTCTTTTATGTTTGCTTTTATATATTTCTTTAGCCTTGAGTTGGCAGTCTGGTAATCTGACAAAGGCTTTAGGTTGTAATTATTGTATATATACTATTTCATGATGTCTTGTATTTCCATGGGAATCAATGAGTTTTTTGTTGAACTTGAAAATATAACTCTCTAGTGCTGTGAAATTTTGAGTCGCATACAGTGAAGTTAAGGCTGTTTAATATTGGCCCAGGGATGATTCTGAGACTGCTTCTTAAATTCTGTTTCAAGTGCTCTGCCTAGAATCTTAATGGTAAATTGGCGAATCTTAAGGTCTGTAGAACAAGTAGGTTATATCTACTTCTATGTGAAGCCAAAAAAATATTGAAATGAAATAGATATTGAAATATTGAAAGGACTTGCACATTTTTTCTTCTGGCCGGCCATCTGTGGAGCATTGATCACAGCAGCAATGATTGATTTATGATGGTGGCTTTTGAGTATTTGCATTCTAGTTTTATTTATTTAAAGCCTATTTCATCCTGTATTGTGTTACTAAGCCTTAGAGGAAGTGATAGCCTTATTTCAATTCTCCAATGTTGCCTTTTGGTTATGTATGATAGAACAGGTGCGTGGCTGACCTTTAGAACCATCTGATGACAAAGATGACCTCTGACCTGACCCATTCATTAGCATATGGTTTTCTGATCCAGTGGTTTTAGTTGATAGTGGTTAAGCCAAGGACTAGATGTCCTCGGGTGTAGTGTAGAAATAATGAATCTGGTGTATTTGCGTTGTCTAATAAAATATTAATCAGCAAATTTCAGCCAGCTGTGGTTTCTTACTTATTACTCAAGATCATGAACATTTTACCAGGTATTAATATGCATTGACTTACCTCATATCTTATGCACTTGTATCACTCTTGGTAGTGTCACTCCTAATCACTTCCGGCATTTATCTATCCACTCTCCTGAGTATCTCATGACATTGAGATCAGACAATCTACTTGCTGTCTGTCAACTATCCTCCATAAACGGAACCGGAAATATGAGACTGGCTTATTGGATCTGACCTCTGACCCTTGAAGAATAGGATTTTATTTCCAGAAAAAACTGATATTCTGATCCTAAATTCATTAATGAATGACGCTGTAGAAGTCTTGGTTAAGTCAAATTGAAAATTGTGGTTTCCACACAGGCTGACCTAGCCTACTAAGCTACTTTAAATGACTTTGTTATTATTATATATATATAATATATATATATATATATATATATATATATATATATATATATATATATATATATATATAATCACTATACCTGTTGTGGCTTTAGGAACTGCATCATCTGCTTTCATTGTCCTCACATCTAATCAACCTTAGGGCATTTATAAATTTTATTCAATATTGCCCTGTCAGTATCATCACTATCATCATGATCATCATCATCATCATCAGCTGCTGCTGCTGATTCTGATGATGATGATGATGATGATGATGATGATGATGAAGATAATGATGATAAGAAAAGAGCAGACTAAATTTGCCATTTTTCTATTTTGTGAATTTTTATGTCTCAAACAGCGTTATGAACTGAGATTAGTAATTATATTAACGGTGAAGCCCTCAAAGTCTGGTCTAAGTAATTACATACATATGATTGGCTGATACAGTGGATCCCACTTAATAATAATAATAAAGCCAGTTAGCAACAATTAATACGTGCAGAGTGTTTGTGCATCACGTAGAGCGCATGGAATTTAATTCCTACTGTAGCAGTAAGTGTTGATATATAACAAACTTCAGACTACTCCAGATAAGACAATTGGTTTTGCATGAAAGTCTGGTTCATGTTCTATGACTGCAAGCGCCACTGGAGCAGTGTTTTGTAAAAGAATTCCGAATTTTTTTTGGAGAAAGCAATTGCGGTGCGACGGCGGCAGACTGAAAACTGATTTTCCGTTGAAGCCAAGTATTCTGCTTTGATACTAAATTCTCCTGCTGGAGACTGGTACGCAGCAGTCTGTCTTCATAGATAATCTCTAATCTCCCATATTTCTTGCAGCAGCCGAATGCAGGTTTTATCCGTCTGCAGAGAACTGCCATTCAGTTATGAATAGGTGCTTTCCTCGTACTGTGCTGAATGTTCTGGTTTGATTTTGCATCCTCTGTGTGCCGAACTCTGTCATGCCCATATCCCTGTGTTTTCATTGCAAGGTGAATACCAGTTGGTTTGTCTTTGTTAGAATAATTGTCCCCCAGGAAAATGGCGTTTTTGGATCGTGCCCTTGTGATCTTCTGATAGTTTTTTACGCTCCATCACTCAGTTCAGTTGTCTTCTTTTCTGATGATGGTGAGATGATGATGATGATGATGATGATGATGATGATGATGATGACGGAGACGGCGACGGTGGTGGTGGTGATGACGATGACGATGATGAATGGTGGTGATGATGATGATGACGACGACCGCAATGACGACAATGATGTGGAGCTTGGTAGTAGTTGTCAAGATGATGATGATGATAATGACTGTGATTATTAGTGACTTTGACTGCCATTTGAGCCTTGTGCATGTCTTTCATGAGAGTGTAAATGTGTAGTTGAAGTGTGTGTGACAGTTACACAGTAATTATGTTGGACCATGAAGACTGTATAATAAGTAAGTAGATATGTACCGGTATTTGCTGAGCAGTATACCGGTACTGTTAGTCAAAGGCATGCCACACAATTTACTCAAGTGGGACCAATTGACCAACTTTCAAATAATTCTGGCACAGTTGGAATTCAGCATTTATAATTTGCGGTCAAGGTTTGTATACATTTCCCACCATGCCTCTGTGGTGTTGCTACACTGCCCTTGTGAAAGATTTGATATCAATTTCTGTTGAATTCTTACCGCCGCCTCCTCCTCCTTCTTCTCCTCTTCCTCGTCCTCCTTCTCCTCCTCGTCCTCCTTCTTCTCCTCCTCCTCCTCGTCATATTCAACATAGAAGCAGAGTTTTAAACTCCCACAAAATTGTCAGCATAAAATAAAAAGATTGTGTGTACTTGATTCAGATCTGAAGTTCAGATATTATTACTTTGGCAGGATCATAAACAGGAAGAACATCTGTGCTATTTATATTTGACTATTGTCCCAAACATACCATCTTTTATTTTTTGCGAGTGGGTTGGGGTGGCCCCTAATGGTTGAGACCAAGCCCACAGTGTGGGTAAATAATTTTGGCTCTGCGTGTATCTGACCCCCTCCTACTAGAGTTTGAAATATGGGGTGAGAGTGAGAGTACTTCTAGTGTGATTATTGTGTGTTTCACAAGACATCTGTACAGTGGATCCCACTTAATCGCATACCGCTTAATTGTATAACCTGCATAATCGCATAACAACAACATAAAAACCCAAACCAGTGTTTTGTGCGTGCAATTAATTATAATCAGACGTCCCGGCTATTCGCATAGCCCAGTTTATCGCATAAGCAAGGCTTGCACGCCACCTATGCAATTAAGCGGGTTTCACTGTATATTTAAAAGCACTGGGCTGTTAGTTTGAGGGTTTGTGAAAGTCCTCTTGTGCAGTGGCACTTGTTTGCCACTGAATCAGTCAATTGAAGTCAAATTATGATAACAACAGGCTTCCATCAGTTCTATCAGCCAAGACTAAAAAAGTCACAGTCCTTCCCGAGCCTCAAGGGTTCATAGGATGGCACTGATCTCCGTTGCTATAGCCCTCAGCCAGGCGTGCAATACCACAGATATGGGGCTAGTGTGCATCACGTAGCGTACCCACTTGACTTGCACGGCTTATACCACTGCTATTTGTTTTTGCTATTGCCCTCTAAGTAAGTAAATAAGATGAAATTTCTACAGTACTGAGTGAAGGCTGAGTCAAACCTTAGTGCTGTGCAGGAATCGAACCCACGACCTTTGAATCCCGCATCAATGTTATTGCCGCCCTGCTGACTTCCTGCCAAAGGCGAATAAAGAATTAATAGATAATTTGCCAAATTTCAACATCCCAGCAGTTTGAGGTTTTTGATAATCTACTAAGATTGCAAGGATTCTTATTGTTATCATTCTGTGTTTTATAAGGGATTGAAGCAGGTAGTTTAGTGCATGGTGGGAGATGCTTTCATCATGAACTGAAAGTTTTCGTCTTAATGTAAATACATAGGTGTTTACCGTAAAGTAAATTATTACAACACGGTTCATAATGTTTGCATGCCAATGCATGGTTGAAGCATGACTCTTTCATGCTATTTCTGCTTGTGTTATTTTATATTTGTGTGGCGTTTTGTATTGTGCATAGGCGAATAGGCAGTAGTAAACTAAGCAAAGGACCTATCATTAAAATAGAAGTTTCAGATTGTGGCTGACATTGTCTGAAACGATGTCAAGATTTCTCTTAAGTGGACTTTTTCTGGACATGCCGGTAGATGATTGATCACAGGAGGATGTAGCTGCCTGCTCAGAGGCTGGCTTTAGAGTCCTTTTGGTAGGTAAGAGGTCTGGAACTGACGGTGGTCTTCCTGTCTTCCTGTTAGAGTCATCATGTGAGCCTGCATCCGTGATGAATGAGTGCCATCTTGACAGAAGGGTAACCGGAGAAATTGCTGCTGACCTTAGAGGTTGAAAGCCCTGTCCCCTCCCCCACATCTGCACCTCACATTGCTTATTTACATATTGTCACCCTGATCTCTCTCTCTCTCTCTCTCTCTCTCTCTCTCTCTCTCTCTCTCGATTTTTTCCAAATTCTAGTGGTTATGTTGGGATGGTTAAATGTAAGAAGTTAGAAAATTCCAGATTGGGATTTTTTCTTTCTTTTCTGACCTTTCATCTTCATCTTTTCATCCTTCTTTCATGCCATTTACTGATGATGAGATTTATTGCTACTACTACTACTACTACTACTACTACTACTACTACTACTACTACTACTACTACTACTAATAATAATAATAATAATAATAATAATAATAATAATACTATCACTACTACTATCACTACTACTACTACTACTACTATTGCTACTACTACTACTACAACTACTACTACTGCTACTATGACTACAGCTACCACCGCAGCAACTACTTTACTCTGTGTTGATATGCAGTAATCTCAGCGGGAGCTCTTCTGAGTGATTCTTTATAAGAGGCACTACATAAATATTCCTTTGCATTACCTTGCATTACATGACATTACATTACTACTGCTACTTCTATTGAGATAATGTTTATAGTGCCGTGAACATGGCAAAGGCCAAAGTCAAGGGCTTCTTAACAAACAACACTTGAATGAGATGCAAAATAGGTGGATTGTGAGGTTCCACTTGAACAATGCTGTTTATAATTCCTATTCAGAAGTCTTGTGTTCATTAGAGTGTCTTGCAAAGTAGAAGATTGTTTTGGAGGAATTTTTTTGACTACTCTACAGTACCTGAAATGTATGATCTTTCACAAGTACCATTCAGTAGTTCTTTGTTTCGCATCAGCAGTCATTGAAGTTTAACTGCACCTGGTAGCCTAACCTGACTGCCCTAATCAAAATTTCATATATACACATAAATTAGTGTGTGTATGTATGTATGTATGTATATATATATATATATATATATATATATATATATATATATATATATATATATATATATATATATGAGTGCCATCTGAAGTTTGAGGCTTATGTTTAAGTAACATAAATTGTGAGGCTACGAATACTTAGTCCTGCATGTTTGACACGATACAACATGTGCATTAAAATTGTGATTAATGCGCGATTTTAAAAATTAATTGCGCAATTAACGCAGTTTTAAAAAGTTTACCGCTCTAATATATATTAGTTGGTCGTTGATGATGGACTTTTTAGCGACAGTATCATTAGTTGTAAATTGTGAAAATCGATGTAATTTTACCTCTGAAACAGATAAACAAATGAGCTATATAATCTAATGTGACTTGAACCTGAGTATCTCTACTTACAATTTTACATGCTTCCATGCTACTGAAATGCTGTGTGAATTTATATTGCAAGAGAAACAATATTATTTTTTTTAAAACAGTACTTGTAACGAAGAATAGCATTTCATGTCAGACAGTAGTTTCTATTCTTCATTTCATGTCAGGTAATAGTTTTGTATTGTTCCCCAAGGAGTTCCTGCTTTATGATTAAATATTCCAAGGAGCAGAGGTCTCTGCTGAATGCAGTTGTTCTGAGGGTGGTCCAGAAGTTAATGTTCTGCATGTTTATCACAAGATGCTTTGCATACAACACAAAACACTGATCTTTTATGGTCTATGATCTTTCGCTCTCTTGATCCGACCTGGAATGAAGACTGTTATATTTTGTGATGGTTATGCTGGTGCTCTTTCAATCATTTGTGCCTATAATGGTGCTCAGATTTCAGCTCCAAGTGGTACTCTAGGTCAGTGATCATTTTATCTGAAGAATTAATGCCTTTTCTTGTTTTGCAAAATATATGTGTTCATGAATGCCATTCCTGGTTTCAACAACATGCCTTCCATTTGGAATTGATTTTGTTCTCATTTCTGAATTGAGTAAACGTAGTCCTATTGAGTATGATGATTATCATTACCTATCATTGATAGGCAATGATAATCATCATACTCAATAGGACTGCATTGATAGGCTATCAATGCAGTTGAAAGTTACTCAGTGATAACATTTTTACAGTAGAAATATCTTGTGGATTGTAAGGAAGTGGGGAACGTGCCTAAATGTTGCCAATGCATGCTGCTTTAAACGTCCGTGCCAAGAATATCATGAACAATGTTGAACAGAAGGCAACAATTCGTTTGCACTCTTCACAGTTACATTGGTTTATAGTGGTTATTTGGCTTTAAAAAACAATTTTTCATATGTTAAATCTGGTTCTGTTACAGCAGTTTCTTATATCCAATTTTGCAGTAGGTCTATCTTGAAACCCCAACTGTTGGTCAATGCCATTGATGGCATATAATTATGATATCAGGATTTCTCCCGCATATAATGTGATAATATTGTTGAAAAGTTTGAAGTCTAGATCTGAAATGCAAATTCTGTTGTGTAGTCCATAAAATCCATTTCCATCCATTTTGGTTTTTCTACATGGCATTTAATCACCAGCTACAATAGATTGCTGAACTAAAGGACAGAATAACATTGATATGCTATTATTGTGTTAGCAATAACTTATGGTGTTTGCTGTAAATTATGCTTATTCCCAAAAAATTCTGGAGTTTTGCAAAACAATGTGATGTGAGCGGAAAATACATTTGGCCATCAGGTGAACTCCATCCGCTTTTCGATCTTAAAGATCCCAGTTTGCCTTAATAACAGTAGATCCTATGTTCAACAGGATGTCACATTAGCTAGTGAATGCAGGAAAGTGCTTTTTTATTGGACCACCCACTCTGACCTTAAGAAGGGGTAGTTTGTTGAGTATTTGGCATACTTTGTTCTGTTGGCCAGCTCTTAATTGCTGGCAAATAAGAATTTCATTCAGGAAGACGGTGGGGGGGGGCGGGGGGCGGTTATTATGACCCTATGACGCCATGTGGCAGAAGAGACAAGTGAAGGATGCGGTGTGGGGATACAATTAACCATTAGACTTCTGCCTGTTATGTTTTTTTGGATTTCTGTACAGTAAAGGCAAGCTGATCTAAGATACCGGTAAGTAACTGGCATTGTGCAGCAAAATCTGTTTTTATATCTGAGTTGCCATTCTCTTGATATTCTGT
Organism: Metaphire vulgaris; assembly: GCA_018105865.1. NCBI lineage: Eukaryota > Metazoa > Annelida > Clitellata > Crassiclitellata > Megascolecidae > Metaphire > Metaphire vulgaris. The sequence goes on from CM030858.1 coordinate 6,919,347, forward strand.
CAACTGCTGATGATGTGAGGAAGAGGAGAGAATAAACCGAGCAATGGGGCAGAGTGCCATGGATATGTTTCAACAGTAATTATAACCTTACCTTAAATGGATTTAAATCTTGCTGTTTGTGAGACAGTTGTGTAGAGTTTTAAGAGGGGCAGGATTGATTACATTATGTTGGCCAAGTTACCAAAGGTTCCATGGATATTGTGAATATATCGCTTGAAATTGGTAAACTGTTTGGTGACCAATGATTTTCCTAATTCATCCATGAGTTGCGTGGTTAGGCCTGCACAGTGTCATGCGATATCCGCAGCTCCAAGCTGCACTGATAGACATTCAAATAGGCGCTTAATGCAGTCATGGAATAGCCTTATCAAGTTTTTCATTAATTCCTTCCACTGAGTTGAATTGTAAAGTTTCAGACAATTAGTATCTGACTGGGAGTTTTCAGCCAGATTGTTTTGTCTACTACTTAATAGTAGTAGTAGTAGTAGTAGTAGTAGTAGTAGTAGTAGTAGTAGTAGTAGTAGTAGTAGTAGTAGTAGTAGTAGTAATAATAATAATAATAATAATAATAATAATAATAATAATAATAATAATAATAATAATGTGATTTTAAGTGGTTTGGGAGGCTAAGTAAGCCTGTGTGAAAACCATTTACTAGAAAGCCTTCAGCAAGAATTCATTTCATCTTTATTTTCAAGAAGACATTATGGATTCCACCAATCCATCTGTTGTGGCAAGATTCTCTTGTTTCATGGCTTGAGACCTTTGGCCATCACATCAGTCAATCAAGCCATCATCAGCTGGTTTTATTTTAAGGAGTATGCAAATAGGTTGTGTGGAGCATAGGGGGAGGGGGTCGTGGACAGGTCGGAATGGAGGTTTGGGTGGGAGGGTTAACTCAGGCCTTCTATAGATCACTTCATGGCAGCCCAAGGGTTTTATATTCCGGGTGGTTTTTCCGGAAGTTCTTTACAATGACTAATTTATTCACTTCCAATTTAAACAAAGCCATTTGCAGAGGCATCTTGGTTAACCACAGCAACTCCCCCCTCCACCCCTACCCCAGAAGTCATTGGGAGTGTGTGTGACTTGGCATGGCCATTGTCTAGCACTCCATCAGATTTTCTGTTAAAGATAAAAATCCCAGTTGGCTGGTCAAATCAAAGCATATCTGAGCTGGCTGGGGTGAGGATGGGTTGGGATGTAATTCGTTCTTTTGCCGGTCACCAGAGGGCTGAGGCAGTAAAGATTCCTTAGGTTCTTGACATGGGTGCTCCTGTGAATCAGTCTGTGTTTCTCCTCAAGACTTCAGAACTACCAATAAACCTAGCAGCAACCGCTTTTCCAATTTTCTAGTAATGAGGCCTCAGGCAGTTTGAAAGCAGAAAAACAGAATGAATAATTTCAGAGGGACTTGACCAAGAAGTTTTTGTAGCAACTGCTTCTGCCACATTGATAAACTTCGTTTGTAAAGAGTTTGCATTTTTTAAAGCGTGCCAAGTGAAGTTAGCAGCCACTATACTCCAAAGAAACTAGCTAAGAGTAGTTATGTCCAAAACCACTGATGAAACACTCACATTTCCTTAAGGTTATTATTGTTATTATCATTATTGTTATTGTTATTATTATTATTATTATTATTATTATTATTATTATTATTATTATTATTATTATTATTATTGAAAGTTAATATTTATGTGGTAAATTGTCCTAGGAGGACTTCTTGAACACATTACATAGTTCATGAATAATATAGGTCAGGATTTAACAGAATAGCTGATCTCGAACAGCCAAGTCTTCAGTCGCTTCTTAAATATTTCTAGAGAAGGTGATGTTTGAACACTGATGGGGAGACGATTCCAGGCTTTCACTGCAGTAACCGGGAAAGGTTGTGTCCAGTATCTTTAAGTCAATGGTCAGCGCTATCAAAGTGACCTTTCTGATATTTCTTTTCATCTAGGTGGCACTCTATTTTCATTTGCGAGGTTTACGCTATAATGATTTCTGGTTGGGGCGGCAAATGGATAACTTATCTAGGATTATCTAATGGGTTATGGGGTAGCTCGAAATTAGATTCAAAAGTGTCATTTTCTAACCAATATCACAATGTCACAAGCCTTGAAAGTTGCAAGTAGGCTTAGGTTTTAAGAAATTTATATGCCTGCAATCCTCCATACACATCTTATATTAAAACGATTAGCGTTTTATCCAATTTTAGTTGACAATAAGTTTGCAGGGTCACGGCATGTTACAAACCTGCTGAAGTGGGTCGCAGTTCCAAAAAGTTAGGGAAGCCCTGTTCTAGGTGATGCTTCATACAGGATGAGCTTTGAATGTTATGTCATGTCGTAGGAAGTGTAGCAATGCCATCAACAAATAGTTCCTTGAGAGGAAATGCTACTCAGCACTTCTACCCCATTCGATGTGCGTGTGATCAGCTACGATGTGACGACACTCTCGACTACTGTACTACTAATCACACGGTAATTCAACAAATTTGAATTATTCTTTTTCGGGTCATTTTAGAAGACCGCTTTTGATGTTTTTAACATGACAGTATCATTGTATACTATTGTATCTGCAGCACTTTGAGGTCAGGCACCATCTGACATTACTGAGCTTTTCAAGTCACCTTCTTCTGCTGCTCATCATCGCCTGCTCCGCTCCACTAATCAGAAGAATGTTTATGTCCCCAGATCACACACTGCGTTTGCACTTACCCAGCGTCGTTGGGCTTTTGCAGTGATTGGACCCTCCCTCTGGAATGCCTTAAACCCATCCATTCGGGAATCACTTCTTACTCCCTCACTCTGCTCAATGCGAAAGCTAAAGTCTCATTACTAGGAGCGCCTCTGAGTAGAAATTGAAGAGGCGCTATACAAATGTCACATTACATTACATTACATTTCTTTGCATCTGTCGCTGATTGATTTTCAGTTTGAATTGACATTAGTCCTTGCCAGTCTAACCCTCACTACCTTTCCTTCTACCACCTGAACACCTAATTTATTAATTTTACAGCTGAGTTGACTGGGCCAGATGCCAGATGTCAAAAACAACATAAAGATGACAGGATCAGATTTGTTTTGATATTTATTTTATCTATTAATTATTTGACTCAACCAGCATACTGAGCAAAATAGAAACATTACAGATTCAATTATAATTGAATTACAATTACAGTTACAATGTCTGTATCTTTAAAAAAACCTTTAGCGGCCATTTATTTGTAATGCAATGTAAAATAGATGCATATGTGCATCATAACCAGTAAAGGGGTTATCGTAAGTGAGACCTGTCATAGATAATCAAATGAATTATTAAAAGTTTTTTAAAAGGATTTTGAAATGTTGTTTCTTAAAAGCTGCAACTTTATACTAACTCCTTTTTGTTTAAAGTTGATCATAAACACATTTAAATTATTGATTACCATTTATATACATATATATATATATGTATTCTTTAATTTCTATTATGTGTTTGTTGTTTTATGTTATACAGCACATGTACTGCCATCTTGATAATGCAAGCGGGGTTATATCGCTGGGTTTGCTGATTCTGTGATTAGCACTTGATGTTTTGAGCAGCTGTAATCAATTTTTCAAAAAGCAGTGGGGGCCAAACCACTCACAACCCAAAATTTCCAACTCCAGTTAGGGTTGCGCAGCCAAAAGCCAATATTTCTGCCTTGCTGACAGAGGCGGCGCTGGGTTTTTTGAGCTGGGTGGGTCTAATGCAATCTACACAACCAGGACCCGGCTAAGACTACCCCCTCCCCCCAAGAAAAAGAAAATTTCTCTTCCTTTTTTGCACGATTTGCTCGAGTGCCCCTGCCCGAGGCTGGGTGGGTCCGGACCCGCAGACCCACCCCCTCAGCGCCACCTCTGCCTGCTGATGGGTGACTTTGACCATTCGAGTTGTATACACCAGTCTTTCAGCAAATTGAACTTGCCTGTTGAGCTTTGCCTCGTAAGACTTTTAATTGTTTCTGTAGTGTTTTGCTGCTATTGTACGTCACGAAGGAGAAGAAGTACGCAGTAGGGGATGTTTTGGAGAGCATGATTCGACCAAAATGAACTGTCATGTTGGTTCACAAACTATGCTTGCGATCGAATGTTGCAGCAAAGAGAATTTCTGCAATCGTGACCTGGTACCAGAATTGAAAATCATTGAAAATCCTTCAGGTTACAATTTTTTTTTGTCTTTTTTTTGGGGGGGGGGTAACGAGAGGGTCATCAGTAAGTTTTGATTTTTTTGTCACCAATTTCAGTATTACTTGTTTATTACAGGAATGGTAAGGGTGCATAGGTTAGCAGATAATCAACTTTTTTTGGGAAATTACCAAGCAAAATATTTATTTCCAAAAATAGGTTTGTTCTTTGTCCAGAACAAATATATTTTATTTTTTTATATGTTATTATTTACTTTTTACTTTTTACATAATTTTTGTCTTCCTATTTATATATTCATGCCAATATTTATTTTATATTGATGCTATATATTTATTATATTTCACTTGTTATTTTTATATAATTATTATTCTGCATTGACAGTATTTAATAATATTGATAATGTGTGCATTTTATAGTTATATAATAATATTTTGTATAATAATCATTAATTATTTGAACTATATTAAATGCCTTGATATATATTATAATATTTCAAAATCTCGAAATACAGTTTCGTGGGTCTCTAAATTATCGGTAAAGTGGAAGGAGCTTAGGCCCCGAAATCCTCCCAAATTAGCATTGAAATAGCACCTGCTGAACTTGAAGCACTGAAAGGTCTATGAAGTTTTTCTTATCATTCTTTAGCACACAAAGGACACAGAAAGAGAGAATTGAGGACTTTTGCTGAGTCATTTCCTCAATTTGTGCAGTTTTCTACCAGTTTTAATTCTACTGAGAGCCCTCTTAGACTTGGTATTGGAACATGAACCAGACCCGAGCTGCGGTACCCTGTGCTGTGAACTGTTCTGTGACAATTTAATGGCTTTGATAAGATATGGGAGTGACTTACAGTGCCTTGCCAAGAGTATTATCTCTGAAAACAATTATATCATTGGTAGGCTGAAAACCGCTCCAGATAAACCATTTCTGAGGGCAAACAATGCAATTGGTGTGGGTCAAGAGAGAGAGAGACTTGGTTTTTCCTCATGTCAGTTCCTGAATCATACTCTGTTAACAGACCCTTTGGCTAAAGCCTATTGCTGCTGATTACTTGGATATGATGCTGTCAGTTCTGTTCAGGGCATCATTTCAAGTATTATTATTATTATTATTAGTAGTAGTAGTAGTAGTAGTAATAGTAGTAGTGGTGGTGGTGGTGGTGGTGGTGGTGGTGGTGGTGGTGGTGGTGGTGGTGGTACCTAGTAGTAGTAGTAGTAGTAGTAGTAGTAGTAGCAGCAGCAGCAGTAGTAGTAGTAGTAGTAGTAGTAGTAGTAGTAGTAGTAGTAGTAGTAGTAGTAGTAGTATTGGCTTAAATAATAATGATTAAAAGTGATTTATTAGCAGGTTATTAGAATCAAGTCTTGTTAGGCTGATTTTTTGCTCCTTTGTAACTCTGCTTAACTCGAAATTTAATGAACTTGTGTGATTTTTTTATATAATTCATTAAGCCCATTGAATTGCTGGCTACTGCAACTGCCATTGTACTATTTCTCTTTGTCTGTTTTTACTAAATTGAATGTTCCCCTTCCTCTCTCTGACCCTCTCCATCTCAATTCCTTTTCCAGCAATCCTACTTCATGTCCTTCTGCCTCTCACTACTTTTCTTTCTAGTATCTCTCCCTATCCCTTCGTTTGTCTCTGCCTGTCAATCTGTCTTACTAGTCAAGGGAGTAAATATGGCAATCTGAGTTTTGACAGACTAATGGTATGTTTAAATTGGAACAGTAATTAATGCAGTGTGGTTTGCCTTGGAATATAATTGAATGGACAGTATCAGAGTCAATTGATCTTAGTAATAAACCACAGAATGTCAACGTGAAATATTTTGTTTCTTTAGCATAAATCCTTATCTTTACTTTTTTTTAGAGGTTTAAGGTTTATTTCAACTCAACTACAGTGAAACCCGCTTAATTGCATAGGTGCCGTGCAAGCCTTTCTTATGCAATTAACTGGGCTATGCGAATAGCCAGGATGTCTGATAATTAATTGTATGCACAAAACGCTGGTTCGGGTTTTTATGTTGTTATACAATTATGCGGGTTATGCAATTAAGCGGTATGCGATTAAGTGGGATCTACTGTATCTGACATCAGTTGCATTAAATGACATCAATTGAAATTAAAATAAGATGAAAACAATTAATTAAAAGAATATTCACAAGACCAATTTTGGTCTAAATATACATTCGTAAATAAACAAAAAGAAACTTGAGAAGTAGTCAAATTATAAGTTAATATTATACAGGAATATTCAGTTAATAGTACATAATATAGTAGAAAAAGTTGTAAGTGGTATGCTGAGAAGAAAAGGGTTGCCTAAAAGGAAACATATTCCACCAGGAAGGCAACCTGATATATTGAAATTGTTACTTGCTTCAGTAGTGCTTATATTTAATTTCAGACTCTATATTGAGTCAGAATTGACTTCAAAAAGAACGAATGTAATATAATGTGTTGTAAGATTTTATAGCACTTCTTCTATTTCCACTCTGAGGCATTGTCAGTTTTGCCATCTCTTAGTAAAGAAGTAAGGAAGGATCAAGGCATTTGAGATGAAAGGATTAAGACAGATTCTGCATATATCATGGACAGAAAAAAGATCTAATGAATGAGTATTAGAGAAGGGAGGTGTTACAACAGAATTTTTGGAGTCTATCAAAAAAAAAGAAAACTGTTGTACTTTGGCCACATCATGAGGAAGACAGGTACCTGTTTGGAAAAAGAAATGATACAAGGCACAACTGATGGAAAAAGAAAACAAGGCAAACCCAGAACCAGATGGACTGATAACATCATGCAATGGACTGGAAAGACAATGGAAATGGCGATCTTATCTGAATGACAGACAACAGAAAACAGTGGAACAGTCTCATTCATGATGCGGTCTACCCTCGTAGCGAGGACGGCTCAAGACAAGACAAGAGTAAAGAAGTGAGACATCGATTTATTCATTGATCTTCAGAGGTGCTAAGAAGTGAGGAGTTAACCCCTTAACTGGGGATCCCAGATATATCCGTCCATTTTACATTGAGCTACAGTTAAATACATGGTTAAGGGGTTAAGGGATGCGATTAGGCTATTCCAAGGAGAGGGACCCGTGACTTTCTCCATACTGAACAATGATGAGAAGACATGTTCAACCCTACTATAGGAGAAGTAAAGAGGGTGGTGCAAAATAGAGAACAGGAGTTCTGTGAAAGTATTAGAGTCACAAGAGGGAACCTCGACTCAAATTGTTGAAAAATTGAGAATTAGTGTGTTTAAACTTAATGCAGTTAGAATCATATTTTGAGCGTCATTGACTTTAATTAACCCTTAAACTACAGGAACCGAGCATACCGGTACTTGGTTACATTGCATAGAGTTATAAAGTATCCAGCATTTTGAGGGTTAAAAAAGTCAAGTTTGGTTACATTAGGTTTTAATAAATAACTTGGAGTGAAATTCCTATTTCCTATTTGTTTTACGTTGACATGCGCGTGCGCGTGCGCGCACACAAACACATACACGCATATATAATATATATATATATATGTATGTATGGATAATGTGTGTGTGTGTACATGCATATACAGATCCAGTGATGCAGAAGTTTCTGTATGGTTTGATTGGTCTGATAACGATGCTTATCATTGTCGTCCTCGTTCTGTGGCACTTCGTTCATGCACGGCATAAGAAGAGAATGAACATGCTCTCAATTAAAGAACAAATGCTGTCTCAGGGATCAGACAAAATCCATATTGCTCAGATCAGCGACATCACTCTTCAGGTACTTGATTGTTATCATCATGATCGTAGCTACAGGTTACAATGTTTTCATGCATATAGCAATTGCATATGCACATTGATTGAGGTTGGTGTAGTTTTAGGAATTGCTTATATAACTTTCTCTGTTTCTTCCTCATCACTTTGTTTTACTTTTTATTTTTATACATTCATTGCTATACCTGTGTGACTTGGGTTATCCCCCTTAGATTTCTCCCCTGCTGCTTTGACTGATCTGTTCCGGCTTGACGTGGCTCTAATTCTGTTTGGATTTGGGGCGCCATTGGCTGAGGCCCTGGGCATTATGATAGTGGCGCCATGGAATTTTATTGATTGATTGATTGATCGATTGATCAGTAGGTAGGTAGGTCGTAGATCTGTTGATCAATAGATCGATTGAGCAACTTTGCTGATGATAGTTGCAATATGAACTCGACCTGTTGAATAACTAATGAATATCTTGGAACGGTCTCTTGCTGCCCCCTTACATTCTGCAATGCATTTAATATGCACTCATCGATGTGCACTCATTCATTCATTCGTTCACTCTGAAGGATTTGCATGCATCACTGCTTGACGCTTGGAGCCATGCCAACTGCATTGATGCTGGGGTGGATCTACAGTACAGTACCTCACAAAAGATCAGAAAGAATTGAATTAGCAAAAACGGAAATGTCCCCTAGACAAGTCTCTTGAGGGACGGACGAAGGACATGTGCAGCTGTCGCATAATGACAAATAATTGTTCAGTGTTCATAATTAGGCTATTCCTGCCTCAGGCCATTAATGTACATCTCAGAGTAGTCATCTACTTGTGCTGATAGATAAATTAATTATTTCCTTCATGCTCCTCTGTCTGTCTCTTTCGATCATTGTGTCCCTCTATAGTTCTACAGCTGTGTTCTTCTGTTTGTTTTTCTTTTAATGTTGCCACTCTTGATGCATCTTTCTTTTATTCGTGTATTTACCGTTTACAGTGAGTCAGTGTTTTATCCAGGCCTGTTAGGGGGAGATTCCCCCATCACCCCAAAAACCCTCAAAATTCTCCCTCAAAAATTTCAGCAGTGACAAAGCACAAGCACCGTGCTCTGTGTTCACTTTTGCCATGTCTTGTGCTGAGAAATTTCAATCCCTCCGGCTACGTCAATTCCCCCCCCCCAAAGGCCCGTCAATTTTCCCCCAAAGGCCCGTCATTTTCCCCCAAAGGCCCAGAGTCTTGATAAAACACTGCAGTGAGTAGAATTTCATTACAATGGATACTTCTGAACCAAGCAGAAATTTCATTTTAGTGGGTGTTCATAGTAAAAAAAACTATGCATGCTGATAGCCAAGAAACAGCTACTGCATTATTACTTATTACTCTTCAGTACACTTACTTTTCAGTGGTACTAAAACACACCTGTGGGTATACTTATAGACTGTTAATACATGTTTGTTTTGTAAAAGTAAGCTACAGCAGATGTCCGATGCACAGTTCCCTCTTTTAGCAAATGTAATTCAACATATGGTCGATAGATTCAACAGTTTATTCAAATCTAGTGGCACTTGCTTCTTCTTAGACATCTACAAGGCACTCTGTGATCGCTTTGGTCTTCTTTATTAGAACGGCCAATCGTATGTTTTGTTAAGACTCCATTTGGACTTTCTAGTGTTATCCTCAACAAGACCTGATTTTCAAACCTCTTATTGAAATCAGTAAATTGAAAGGATTTGCAAATTTCAAACACAAAAGGTGCCTTCATAATACCAGATTCTGTCTGTCTGTCTGTCTGTGTCTTTCTCTCTGTCTTTCTCTGTACCTCTATCTCTATACCTCTATCTCTGTACCGCTATCTCTCTCTGTCTCTGTCTCTATCTGTCTGTCTGTCTCTCTCATAAAATTCTCATAGGTTGTGCCTGATTCTTGTCCCTGCATCCCCTCATGGTTAGACTTGTTCTCTATTGATTGTTGGCAGAACCAGGGTTGCACAGAATACTTTGAAGCCTTTATTTTGATTTACCGGGTACCATAGGGTGACCAAACGCTGTAAAACAATTAAGTATACCAATTCTGCCTACAGTCGCTCATACCCTCCGAAAATATTATCTCATTGGTTTTGCACAAATTCCACCACTGGTCCCAGCCATAATACTAGGGGCCAACCTCCCATGTCCCAAGTAGCCTGCTTAATTTTATATGCATGTGTGTAGGCACGTATTTCTATATGTATATATTTATATGATGTTCTTGCCAGAGTTATGGTTATATAAAATCATGTCTTTATGTCATGAATGTAAGTAAATCGCAAATTTGTAGTTACGTAATTATGTACTGGTTCAATAGTTTACTTTTTAACAGTAGTACCAAGTATTAGCATGTATAGTTGTAATGGAGCCTTACACTTACATATTATTTTTCATATTCTGCTCTTTATGTTTAGTTCAGCTGTAAAAGTAATATTGGAGTCCTGTTTCTTAATGCCCCACTTGGGTTTTTATATACTCTGTTACTTATTTGCTTCTCTTCCAACTTGATCTGAATCTAATGCGGCTTGAATTTGGTGCAACTTCAGCTGATGTCCTAAGCAGTAATGATAGTGGCACCATAGAAGTTGATTGATTGGTTACGGAATTACTGTGATCTTTGTTATATGATCTTTGTCTTGTGAAACAGGTTTTGTTTTCATTATTTTTATTGATTCGTCGTTTTTCGTTATTTTGGCTTACTGCTGTGACTGGATTGCAGTTGTTTTTTTAAAAATCCGATTCTATTTACCCGGAAAGTTTCACTGTTTGCGTTGAACCAGTAATAACAGAGCAGAAATTCCAATGACATGGAGTGGTCTCTTTCGGAGCAAATGGGAGAAAGCTGAGTAAATGGTTGAAGTAAACGGTTGCCGATGTTTCCTGCTGTGGTGCTTGATACCCCGATCCATAGCGTTCATACGATCCTCATTTTATACGATCCATGGATCGGATTCTGGCAAAATAGTTTCTCAAGACGGCGTCCAGATGTCACAAGTGTGGCGCTCCATGGGTGCCGTTGGTTTTGGATAAGAACAACAGCTCATTATTTTGCACTTTTATCTGCTTACAGAGATTTCATTTTCTACAAGAAACGTTTGGATTGCCATCATCAGAATCATGAATAGTATGTTAATGTGTGCACAGTACACATTAATATGCTGGTGTGTTTTTTAGAGTGGAATAAAAAAATTTGTGCAAGGAATAATTTTTAATGCTTTGTTTGCATCCAATGGGAGAAAATTCAACTGACAACTTGGTTATACAACACCTTACAATAACTCAGGTCTTCTCCAGTCCATAAATCAGTCACCATTGGCCATCACTCCACAAACTTTCCAAAAACAACTCAAAACTATTCTTTTCAAGAAATCCTATGACGAAATCCTTACTACAGGCCTGCATTCTACCCGCCGCAAATCTTGTTATCATCCTCCATAAAAAATACTTTGCTGCAAATTGCCTACCTGGGTCTACAACCTTGACCACCACGGACTACAGATTATGGACTATGGATTTAGATTTATTGAGCAATCGTGAATAAGCTGGTGCATTGCGCCAAGCTTTCGGGCAGCGCTATAGAAATTTCGTCCTTACTTACTTACAATTTTGATAATTATACAGGCTTTCTATTGAGATGGATATATATTGCTTAATAATAATAATAATAATAATAATAATAATAATAATAATAATAATAATAATAATGTGAATTCAAGTGGTTTAGGAGGCGAAGTAAGCCCGTGTGAAAACCACTGTATGGATGTTGTTCATTTCCATGATTATTTATATAAATATCAACTTGTTGTATAGGGTTTCTATGATAACTCACTTGTTGTATAGAGTTTCTATGATAACTCCTGCACAAGTGGAAGCGGAGCTGGGATTCCACTCCTTGCCCAGCGCACGGTATCCCGTTCGATACAGCTAGTTGAAATAATCGGTTGGTGTTGTTTGATTTTTTGGCAGATCAACGAAACTGTATACAGTAAATTTGTGCAATGCACATTTTAAAATGATAAATAAATTATGACAATAATAGTAATACAGTGAAACCCACTTAATTGCATAGGTGCCGTGCAAGCCTTGCTTATGCAATTAACTGGGCTATGCGAAAAGCCAGAACGTTTGATAATTAATTGTACGCGCAAAACACTGGTTCGGGTTTTTATGTTGTTATGCGATTATGCGGGTTATGCAATTATGCGGTATGCGATTAAGTGGGATCCACTGTAGAAATAATACGAATGATTTTGCACATTTGTGGCATCAGTTCTAATACTCAGAGGTATCAATTGATGGTAGTTCAATCCATCCTCAAAGGATCAGATCTATTCTACTGATCATTCAGTGAGAAATGGCAAGACAAACTACATGGAGAAAAAGCCAGTAGGAAGAGATGCCTACTGATAGCAGGAGCATTGGGAAGAGGGATGACAAAGACAGTTTGAGGCACAAGATTTTGAATTCTGAAATTATCTCTAATTTTCAAATAAGAAAGTTTACATGCTTGACTAACATGGCCATTCATTTATTGTTAGATTTAATTTCTTAATTTAAAAACAATAAATTTAAATAGAAATCACATTTATTTTATTAATTAAATCTGAAAAGGTTTGGTGTTACAGTTTATAGATGGCAATTTTGATGTCTGACTAGTAACAGTTGATGTGGATGACATTGACATTAGTTTTTGGCACTGTTATTAAGTAAATAGACATTAGTAATACCGATTAATGTTCAAATAATGTTTACATATTTTTCAGGTAAAGGCCGATATGGACAGGTATGGCGGGGCATATATCAAGGCGAGAGTGTAGCCGTGAAGATCTTCTGTTCCCACGCAGAGGTCGTCTGGAGTCGTGAGTGCGAAATCTACAACACCGTCTTGCTGCGTCACGAGAACGTCCTTGCGTTCATCGCGGCGGACACGATCTCCCGCATAAACTCTTGCACTCAGCTGTGGCTCATCATGCACTACCACGAACACGGCTCGTTGTTCGACTATCTCAACTGCCACGACGCGCTCACAAAAGAGGAGCTGCTCCGACTTCTGGCGACCGCCGCTGCCGGTCTCGTCCACCTGCACACGGAAATCATCGGCACGCAGGGCAAGCCCGCGATCGCGCACCGCGACGTCAAGAGCAAGAACATCCTCGTGATGGCCAACAAACAGTGCTGTATTGCCGATCTGGGGCTCGCCCTGCTGAATTCGCAGCACGCCGCGCCGGTCGTCGACGCCGCCGCCTTTAACTGTAGAGTCGGCACGAGACGTTACATGTCGCCCGAGGTCCTGAACGAGTCGATGAACACGCAGACGTTCGAGTCGTTCAGACAGGCCGACGTGTATTCTTTCGGACTTGTGATGTGGGAGACTTCTCGTAGATGTCAGATAGGAGGTATGACTTGATTAGATGTAGAATGTTTACCTTTGCATCTCCCCCACCCCTCCTCATACCTTTTATCTGTCTAGCACTTGAGATGCCAGTTCAACTGTTTCCCATCATCACCCATTGTCATATTTTCTATTTCAGCAATGCAATCCAATAATTTTTTAAAAAATTGAACATTGTATCATATGTGTGCTTTCACTTATCAGTTTCATATTTTTGCACAAAATTGCAGTCAGAAATGCTCATTCGATGCTGCACTGCAGGTGGTGAAACTTTGTCATTGTTAGTTATACATTTATAAACTATGTCTGTGGCCAATTTTATTAACTGATATTAAGTTAATGATCGCACACCGAAGGTGAACGGTAGCAAATGATGACTCTTGATTTAGGTGTTGTTTATCTGCTTTGTTTATTTAAAAGTACCGTAGTATTGTAATGTAATGTAATAAGGGACTTATATAGCACCTCTTAAGACTTATATAGCACCTCTTATATTGCTACTCAGAGGCACTCCCAGCTGAGAGTCACTTGATAAGAAAATGAGACTTTAGTCTTTACAATGAACTGAGTGTGTAAGAAGTTAGGCACGAGTAGATGTAGACAATCCATTCCTGAGAGAGAGAGGGTCCAATTGCTCTGAATGACCGAAGCTGGGTGAGAAAGGTACATGATCTAGGAACACGGCCATCAATATGTTCCAGTGGCGTAGCCAGGATTTCCGGAAGGGGGGGTTGGTTTTGATCATAACCAACTGCGAAAAATCATGACAAGCAAAAAAAGGTCGTCAACTTACGTCTTTACATTCGATAGCGCTTACAAATTATTTTAGGTCGTCAGCCAAGGGGGGTTTTTTGACCCCCAAAACCACGTCCGAAAATAAAAATGTATGGAAACACATTTTAAAAACTTTTTCGTCGGCAGCCAAGGGGTTTTAACCCCCAAAACCCCTCTTGGCTATGCCACTGATATGTTCCACAGAGCAGGGCGGTGATGTGAAGTAGCAGAAGCAAACTAGGTTGAGTAAATTAAGAAGCACCTGACATCAATGCAGTGGCGGCTCTAGGATTTGGCAAGTGGGGGGGCCGTTGGGGTGGCAACTTCTAATCATGGGGGGCCAACCAATTGTTGTTTAATGTATGTAGCATTAAGTATAGGGTCCCAACTGGGGGGGGAAGGCTCTCAATAGGGGGCACGGGCCCCCCTTAACCTCCCGGTGGAGCCGCCACTGCATCAATGTGCTGCAGGAGCAAAGCGTTATCTGTTATACTCAATGCAGTCAGAAATTGGAAACCAATCAGATTAAATGAAGGTCTGAGATGCTGAAGTACCAGTGAGAGGAGCTTTTGCCACGATTCAAGTAGCAGCATTTGGCACTAAGGAACGACCGGAAACCACTCCGGACGTTCATTCCAGCGAGATAGTTTGGTTTTCGGTAATATCCGGATTTGCCAAATACTTGTGTAAAGCGCTCTAGCCTTTGACTTTTCGTTCATGTTTTTGCGCTATATAAATCGACTTTCTAACCTAACCTAACTTGTGTCACGAAACTACTGAATATGAATATTGATTTTTGCTTTGGTTTTTAATTTCTTTTGTTGAATTGTAACTTTGCAGATTTCATTTGCCTTTCATTTTGAAGTTGAAATTGTGATTTTAAAATTTGCAAGATCCTTTATCCTTGTGCGATGTATGATATAGCTCTATGAGTTTTTTTTTCCTCTGAGGAAATTATCATCCTTTTTATTTTCAAGCCCAGGTAGTCTACTTGCAGGCTCAAGATTTGCAGGGTCATTCTCAGTCAGTGCTTCTCACACAGGGCAGTCCCTACTGAACCACTTTAAACCTTGTTATATTATATTATATTATATTATTATTCTAATCCTGTGCAGTAATATCTGCTTTGAATCCGGATCTGGAAAATTTTGACCCAAAATATCAGGATCCAGTGGAAAATGCTCATCTATTATTATTATTATTATTATTATTATTATTATTATTATTATTATTATTATTATTACCTGGCAGTAGCAGGAACCAGGAAAGGTGAGCAATATGGTCTTTTGAAGGATAAATTACCATTAGTGTAGGTGCCAAGATTTTTGACACAGCTTGAGAAAGTTAGATTAGGATAAAGAGAGTTCAGTGAGGCATGGTCAATTCTAGAGTACAGGTGTTTAATGCCAAGCCAGATAAGTGAGTTTTGTCAGGGTCGAGTCATGGTTAAGTCTAAATCTGTTGGAGAGCATCCAACCCCAATGAGTGGGAACTAGTGAGATTGAGTGAGAGCAGGAGAGCAGTGCAAAGAATGAGGGCCATGACCATAGATTTGAATGTCATTTAAATGAAACAGTAAAGCCAAGTGAGCTAATGAAAGAGCAAGGCCAGCAATATATATACCGTATATACTCGCGGATAAGTCGAGAAATTTATGCCTTAAAATTCACTTTAAAATGCCATTTCCTTGTCGACTTGTACGCGGGTCATAGCAAATTACATAATTTTTTAACAAAAAACGGGGTCGACCTATCTGTGAGGTCGACTTGACCGCGAGTATGTACGGTAGTATATAGAGCAGTGGACCAAGTACTGATACTTGGGGGGACACCAAATGTAGCAGTTGTTGTAATTATGTTAGATCTCACAATCATGTTATTATGACTGAGCAGCAGTTGTGAATTTGACTTGTTTCCATTCATCTTAGGCTAAAAAGACTTTGATGCCTGTAACTTACAGAAAGCCCTGGCTTTTCTGGACAGCAGCTTTTCAAAGCTTTAATATGAATTCTGTTGATTAAATTGTCTCTTTCCTCTTTCTTAGGCATGGCAGAAGAGTATCAACTGCCGTACTTTGACTCGGTGTCGAGCGATCCAAGTTTCGACGAAATGCGACGAGTGGTTTGCACGTCGCAGATTCGTCCTTCTATTCCAAATCGATGGTCAGGAGACTTGGTCAGTGTCATTTTTTTGGATGGAAAATCGGAATCTGTTTCCAGAATTCACTTGTTTGTCAAATTGAATCTGTTCATATTAGCATAAGCAGTTTTTTGATTTATGCTGTAGTTTGAAGTAAGGGGTGGAAAGTTAGCAGAGTGGTTACAACACTGGACGATTGAGCAGAAGGTCGTGGATTTGATAGCCGCAGGATCCCTAAGGTCAACTCGGCCTTACTCGCTAAAGGGTGGTGGTAGATTGAGGAGCAGCGTCAAGCTGTGAGGAAAACATGGGTCTGGGGAAAGTAATGCCAACCTACCCCAGATTAATGACTTATACCACCTACGTTGCTAATTGTCTAGACCAGAGATATCGGTAAGCGCCGGAACCCAATGCTCAAACTCGAGTACGAGACCTACCTTTACCTTTTTACCTTAAAGTAAGTATGAAATACCATAGTTATCCTGAAATTGGATGTTACCTTAATGGAGCAGGTTAAATCATGACAAAATTCAGTTCAGGTAATTTGCTTCAATGTTACACACCAAAAACTCCAGAATTTGACAATTTAACAGCTGTGTTCTAAGCTTGCAGTTCTTTAAAATTTCTGAAAATTGATTCTGAAACCTTGGCTTCAGTAAACTTCTCTTCAGTTCTCTCATATGAAATCAACTGGACTACTGTAATGCTCTTTTTCCTAATATGATCCTATAAATTTCAATGCAGTAGTTGAAGTGATTCTAGTCAAAGGAACTGACCCTGAATTTTGCCCAAATGTGAAATCATCATGTTGATCTTGAGTCCATGGCTGTCTATACTTCAAATTAATTATACATGCTTACCGTGTAGCACATAGTGTTATAGTTATAATCTTATCTACCTACAGAGCTCTGCAATCTTTCTCCTAACTTACATGTATTGCATTACATTGCATTTGGAGTGGAAAAGTGTGAAATTTGGATTACAATGCACGAGTTACTATTCTGTCTATTAACCCTTTTGGATCTACAGCTGTACAACCTTGACCACCACAGACTACGGATTACGGACTATGGATTTTACCCAGATTGGGCACTCATGAATAAGCTGGTGCACTGCGCCAAGCTTTTGGGCTGTGCTATAGAAATTTTGATTTTACTTACTTACTGGTACTTACTTACTCAATAGACTCCTCGGGCCAAAGGTTGCACATATGAATATAATGCACGGCAGTCCAGAACACAGCAATGGTATTTAAATGTACTTATAGACGGTTCAGTGTTGTAGTTTCACTTTACCTGCACCAGTACAGAGCAAGGGTTGCCACAGTAACAAAAGGGTTAAACAACATATTGTATGAGTTTGGTTTTTGACGTCCTGTGTGTGTATGTGTTTTCGCAGACGCTTCAGGCTCTCTGTCGACTCATGAAGGAATGCTGGTATGCCAATCCGTGCGCTCGTTTGACAATGCTGCGAGTAAAAAAATCACTGAGCAAAATTTCAAAAGATGTTGAAATGCAGAAAATATGAGATTCTATCCAGTTATTATGCAAGAACGTTTCTATGGCATTCGATGGCAAAGACATCTGAAGGCATTCATCTCCAGTTTTTTAATCTTCAAACAGAATTTGATGAATAGTGAATTTTGTTCTGCTTATCAAGAGTGTTCCAACTGCTGAAAACTTGTCATAATTTGAATGCCACGTGTCATTTTTTTCTCTCTCTTATCATATCAGTCGAGTATATACCGGTAAATTCAGACTTCTGTCTATTATATGTTGTTATTTCTGTGACAATGGCTTTAACATGTTGACCAATGAAGAGTGGAATTTGGCTTTTAAATGCTGCATTATTACCACGTACTGTATCATTTTATGATCATGTTTGGCTAAGTTGTTGTATCAGCTAAATTACTAAGTACTAATGTATGATGTTGGAAGTATATTAATGACTAGAAGTGCATCTTCTTATCTGTGGAATACTTTATTTCAGTTGAGAGGAAAACGCCTGAAACAGGGTATGCAGTATGGGTATAAAATAGTTGATTACAGCTAAAATTAAAACATGATACTGATATTTTTTCTTAGACTTGGAATATCCTGGGAGGTATTCGTTGTCATATTTCTGCGCTTTTGCCCGCAAGCTTTGACATTTCATTTCAGTAATAATAATTGTTTACATAAGCAGCTGATATTATTAACCTAATAGAACTGGTAAACTATTTCTGACTCACTGCTGATATTTGTCCTTTTACAGAAGGTATGACTACCGGTAATTTATCGTAATGTATCTAACACCAACCCTAGAGGGAGTGAGGTACACTGACATATCACCCCAAGGGGTAGAAAGTCTTGATGTAAATGTATGAGTTGAACGTGATTTTTATTAAGTAATTGACAAAAGGTTCCATTGTGTGTCCTAAGCATCGAATGGATATTGTTAATTGTGCAGAAATCAGTGTATTGTTAAGTCTTCTTTTGTGTTTCATTTTCTCATAAATTTCTATAAACATTTTTGCCTATCATTTGGCTACCAATCAATAGCCAATGATCACTGTCTAAATCTGAACAGTTTTAGTCTTTTTATGGTGCTCTAATGATAATGATCTAGTCATCGGCCTGACGTAGGGGCTGTGCAGACCATGTTTATGTTCTTCAGTACGGGAATCGAACCCAGGTTGACAGCGCATTTTTAGGCCCTGCTACTAACACCGCTGAATGAGGCTGTTCTAGATGTACTGTGTTAATTGTCTTGGATATGGTGTGTCCCACAAGTGTTTACTAGTGTGAGTGAACATCAATTTGGTTTGGAAGAGCTTAGCATGTACTGTATTTTGCTTTTCAGTCCTTGTCCTTGATCCTTGTCCTTAGAAGTCAGTCCTTGTGCTTGGGGGTAAGTCCTTGTCCTCATTCTTGGAGGGTAGGTCCTCGTCCTTATGCTCGTCCTTGGGGTCGGTCCTTGTCCTTATCCTCGTCCTTGGGGGTCGGTCCTTGTCCTTATCCTCGTCATTGTGGGGTCGGTCCTTGTTAACATCACTGGCAATTTGACTTGAGACTGGAATTATTGTGGCAATTGAAGCAATATTTGGTGTTATTTGCAATTTTTATTATTAATCGTTTTATCTTTTTATTCATCGTAATCACGACTTCGTTCTTGTTTCATTTAGAACAAAAGCTGAATATAAATGGTTTTCAGTTGCTTTAGATTTATATACAAGGTATCTTTTAAGATGTTCTCAATTTTCATTCATAAGTATGCTGTATATTAATTACTGCTTCAGGAAAATAATCTCAGCATTGAAAGTCATTATACTTTGATTCAAAGGCAAGCATAAAAAATCCAATTGTTATTTTTGGATTCTTTCCGACTATTTGATGCATGCAGCATGTTGTGTTCGAGTTATGTTGTGCAGTTGGTGCTCTATGTGACTTACCGGGTAAATTGATGCATTCTTTGAGTGTCTCTTAAGGCTTTTTAATCCCTCTGTTTTCCATTACGTTTTAGAATAGATTAATAATTAATAAAACCATTAAATTAATTAATAAACCCATTACTGGTAATTTATAATATTAAGATTCTTGCTCTGTTTGTCCAGTTTGTCTGTTACCTTCGAGCGTTCTGATTGGTCACCAATCGACGTTGCGAAGTCGAATGCGTAACCTCTGTCCTGGGCTGTGCACGAGGCTGTTGCCATTGACAACCATTGTCTATTGTTTAATCAAAACTGTGTAACAATCGAATTGCGTAACCTCTGTCTTGGACTGTGCACGAGGCTGTTGCCATTGACAACCATTGTCTATTATTTTCTAATCAACGGAGCGTTCGAAGCGTCTTAATTGCAGCTCAAACCCCCGTTCCCTTTCCCTCTCCCCATTCCTCTCCCAAACAAACTCCCCTCCTCCTCCCCACCCTCTTTCCCTCCCCATCCCTCTCCAAACCCCCTTCCTCCCCTCCCAACCACCCCAAACCCATTCCCAACCCCCTTCCTCCTCCCGTCCCAACCACCCCAAACCCATTCCCAACCTCCCTTCCTCCACCCCTCTTCCCAACCCCCTCCCCTCCCAACCCTCCACCATCCCTCTCCAAACCCCCTTCCTCCTCCCCAACCACCCCAAACCCATTCCCAACCCCTTCCTCCACCTCTTTCCCAACCCCTTCCCTCCCAACCCTCCACCAACCCGTTCCCTCCACCCCTCTCCCCATCTCTCTAGAGCCTGCACTACAAGCCAGCCATTCTAGCGAAATTGCGCAAGCTACGGAAATCTACCGCAATCTGACGCAAATGTGCAACGTCATGCCCTATAGATTAGCATTACGAAGAAAGCCTGCATTGCAAGCCAGTGTATATTCTAGCCAAATTGCGGAAATCTACCGCAACGTCATGCCCTATAGATTAGCATTACGCAAATGTGCAACGTCATGCCCTATAGATTAGCATTACGAAGAGAGCCTGCACTGCAAGACAGTGTATATTCTAGCCAAATTGCGTAAGCTACGGAAATCTACCGCAATCTGACGCAAATGTGCAACGTCATGCCCTATAGATTAGCATTACGAAGAGAGCCTGCCTACAACTCGCGAAGCGAACGGCGACGCGAAGCGAACGGCCACGCGAAGCGAACGGCCACGCGAAGCGTACGTTGCAGCGTCATAGTGTGTAGGCCTACAACTCGCGAAGCGAACGGCGACGCGAAGCGAACGGCGACGCGAAGCGAACGGCCACGCGAAGCGTTTGACGAAGCGTACGTTGCAGCGTCATAGTGTGTAGGCCTACAACTCGCGAAGCGAACGGCGACACGAAGCAAACGGCCACGCGAAGCGTTTGACGAAGCGTACGTTGCAGCGTCAGAGCTTGGCTACGTGGCGTATTTACATCATTGAAACGTTGTTCAGCAGCATGAATTCAATGATTGGGTTTTAGTATTATCCTGCACTGCGAGCGAAGCGAGCATATAATAATACTAATACTAATAATACTAATAATAATAATAATAATAATATAAATAATAATAATAATAATAATACTAATAATAATTTATAATATTAAGATTCTTGCTCTGTTTGTCCAGTTTGTCTGTTACCTTCAAGCGTTCTGATTGGTTACCAATCGACGTTGCGAAGTCGAATGCGTAACCTCTGTCCTGGGCTGTGCACGAGGCTGTTGCCATTGACAACCATTGTCTATTGTTTAATCAAAACTGTGTAACAATCGAATTGCGTAACCTCTGTCCTGGGCTGTGCACAAGGCTGTTGCCATTGACAACCATTGTCTATTATTTTCTAATCAACGGAGCGTTCGAAGCGTCTTAATTGTAGCTTAAACCCCCGTTCCCTTTCCCTCTCCCCATCCCTCTCTCAAACAAACCCCCTCCCCTCCCCGCCCCCTTCCCCCTTCCACCCTCTTTTCATCCCCTCCTCTCCCAACCCCCTTCCTCCCCTCCCAACCTCCTAAACCCTCTCCCAACCCCCCTTCCTCCACCCCTCTTCCCAACCCCCCTTTCCTCCCAACCCTCTCCCAACCCCCTTCCCTCCACCCCCTCTCCCCATCCCTCTTCCACCCCCTCTCCCCGTCCATCTCCCAACCAACCATCCCTTTGGTTGAGCTTGGCTGTGTGCCTTCGGAATATACCCCCTTCCCCTCCCGAAATCTACCGCAATTTGACGCAAATGTGCAACGTCATGCACTATAGATTAGCATTATGAGATTTTTGCATAGCTACGGAAATTTACCGCAATTTGATGCAAATGTGCAACGTCATGCCCTATAGATTAACATTATCAGATTTTTGCATAGCTACGGAAATCTACCGCAATTTGACGCAAATGTGCAACGTCATGCCCTATAGATTAGCATTATGAGTTTCAAATGTTCCGTTTAGTACTTTAAACTTTAAAGGTCCCTTTTTATAATCCTTACGTTTCTATCGATTCCTTAAATTTTTATCCCCGGGTTTCTTGCAAAGAAATTAATTATTCATCGATTATTAGTTAAATTAAATGCATGTTTCTGCAGCGCAAAATAGGAGCTTCGTATAGCACCTATATCTCAGCGGTTATAAACGTTAGAAAGACGCGGTTACGCTTCGCTTAAGGCTAATTTTATAGAGCACATTTAGGCCCGATTTGTGTAAGCAGTTTATGTTTAATTTGTTTGTTGGAATATTCGTTGCCTCGAACGAAGCGAGCCTGCACTGCGAGCGCAGAGAGAAGCGAGTGCGAGCGAAGCGAGCATTTTTTTAGTATAATATTAAGATCCTTGCTCTGTATGTCTGTTACCTTCAAGCGTTCTGATTGGTTGGCTGTGTGAGCGTTCTGATTGGTTGGCTGTGTGACGTTCTCATTCGTTACCTTCAAGCGTTCTGATTGGTTGGCTGGGTGAGCGTTCTGATTGGTCGTTCTGGAATCTTAGGCTTCGCGAAGCGAAATGCGACGCGAAGCGAACGGCGACGCGAAGCGAAGCGAACGGCGACGCGAAGCGAACGGCCACACGAAGCGAACGGCCACGCGAAGCGCTTGACGAAGCGTACGTTGCAGCGTCATAGTGTGTAGGCCTACAACTCGCGAAGCGAACGGCGACGCGAAGCGAACGGCCACGCGAAGCGAACGGCCACGCGAAGCGTTTGACGAAGCGTACGTTGCAGCGTCATAGTGTGTAGGCCTACAACTCGCGAAGCGAACGTCCACGCGAAGCGTTTGACGAAGCGTACGTTGCAGCGTCAGAGCTTGGCTACGTGGCGTATGTACGTCATTGAAACGTTGTTCAGCAGCATGAATTCAATGATTGGGTTTTAGTATTATCCTGCACTGCGAGCGAAGCGAGCATCTTTCTAGTGACTAATATCAAGAATTACCATGAAATTTATATGATGATGGTGATGATGATGGTGTTGAAGACGATGATGATGATGCATAACAATAATAAAAAAATAATAGTAATAATAGGCTATTTGTAACATTTTGGTGGCACCAAAAACGGAGGATAAAGTAATGCTAATGTAATTTATAAAATAAGTGACTGATAACTTGTTTCTGTGGTGAGACAAATGTATTCAGTAGCATTGGGGCGCCACGAGCCAAATATTGGGTGGACCAACATGCCAAGTTGCCAGTTAGCAACATGAATTCTCGCCATTACAATCAATCGATCATTGAAAAAAACACGGTTACATGGTACGTTATATAAATATAATAATTTCGAGTCGTCTTCCACATCTGTAACATCTCACTCATATAGGGCCTAGTGCACTATTATGTCAATATATTGCGACTATTAACGTAGTTCCACAAAACATTGTAATTTGCCAATTGAAATTGGGTGGGCCAAACACATTGTGACCCATATTGGACCTAAATATTGGGTGGGCCATGGTCCACCTGGCCCACCCTGTTGCACCCCCACGTTAAATCAATAGTAAAAAATATATAGGACTATGATCATCTGCCCACCTAATGTAGGCCTACACTCCGGCTCTTTAAAAGCGATAGGCCTACGCGTAGTAGGCCTACCAGTTGACGTGAATCTCTACCTTCCACTGGTTGCAGCGAAGTTAACGAACTGTGTGCTACAAAACCTCCCTCCACTCAACACCCTCGGCTTTTGCTTTTACTTGTTTATGCCTCTGTTTTCTTAATAATTTCTATCGGCCGATACCGATTATCGGTGCGCCTACAGTCATAATTGCCCCCATTATAATCGTCGTCATTATAATCGTCGTCATCATCATCATCATCATCAGGCTCTCTGTACGTCGTGAGACAAGTCAAATATTATACTTTGTTGTTTTCATTCCTCTCAGAGCCTTGCCTATTTTTATTTCTGCATAGTGTGCGGCCAGTGTTTATTCTAGCAACCTTGACATTGGGGGAGATTTTGAAATGTTGGGGGGGAGGGGGACAAGGTCTGAGTCTCCAAAAATCTTGACAAGCAAAATAAAGGTTATCTTCCTTTTAAAATGTGGTGACAAGCAGTGTTGTTTCAGTTATTGATTATTTTTCAGTTACAGTTAGAGTTATTGAAATTATTTTTAAGTTATAGTTACAGTTAAAGTTGTTGTAATTTTTCAGTTACAGTTTCAGTTACAGTTATTTATTTTCAGTTATTTTCAGTTAATCGCCATTGAACATATTAATGAAATTTTGACGTTTTTTCTGAATACACAATCACCTTGCTCTCTCTAATTGATTGAAAAATCTACTGATATGTAAATATTTTCATATGCATGTCCATCAAAACGTCCATCAAATATCCAAATCTCTCGGAAAAAAACAGAAATAGTATGTAACTATATATACAATTATTTTTCAGTTATTTTAGCTATTTCAGTTATTTATTTTTCAGTTACAGTTACAGTTATTGACATTTTTCAGTTACAGTTTCGGTTACAGTTAACTGATTTGTTATTTTCAGTTAACTGATATTTCAGTTGCAGTTAAAGTTAACTGAAACAACACTGGTGACAAGCAAAAAAAGGTCATCCTTCCAACTTCTCTCATATTCTTTACCATTTTACCCTTCTCAAATGTCAAATGCCCTGACAAGCAAAGATGTCGTCTTTACATTTTCCCCTCTCCAATAAAATAAAAGCCCCCGTCGTCACACTTTGTGGGGGATTTCCATTCCCATGCACCATATAAAAAATTCGGGGGGGATTTTTCAACTTGGGGGATCCCCCAGAGAAGGTCTAGAATAAACACTGCATGGTGTGCGGCTGTGCATCTGTCTTCATCCAGTCCAATAGCATCCATCTTGGTCTTCCTTTCGTCTATTGTCCTGGTTCAGTTGATTTATGATTTGTATGATAAAATTAGGCCTATATTGCATTTACAATAACCTGACCAGGCCGACCCAGTGGCGTAGCCAGGGTTTGCGGAAGGGGGGTTGAATTTTGGTTTTTGATCGTGACGAACACCAACTTTTCAAAAATCCTTACAAGCAAAAAAGGTCCTCGCCTCTTAAACACCGCTACATTCTACACACATTCTATGCTCAACGGGGGGGATTGACCCCCGAAGTCGCGTCAAAAAATAAAAAATGCAAGGAAACTCATTTAAAATATTTTGTTTTCGGCAGCCTTGGGGTTTAAACCCCCTTGGCTACGCCACTGGGCTGACCTGACCCGCTCGTCAAGATCAAGGCCGATGAGATAACTCCATACGTAGGCCTACAGCCCAAACGGGCTCAGTTTAGGCCTACGGGCTACAGTGTCAAAATGTTGGACGTTATTTCAGCACAGCTAGGCTGCTGCGTTTTGTACGCTTCTCGAGAAAAATGGCAGTCTTGAGATATTGATACTGATTGAAATTTTCCTGTGACATCGTCTCAATTGGGCCCAAAGTAACTGCTTCGAGTGGCGTGCATGGCTTTTCAATAGTGTTTAGGGACTTCGTACCGTCTTCGCAGATATAATTTGCTACCGGACAAGATCGTGCGTGTGTATAGACCTCCCAAGATACTGTACTGTACTATGCCAGAGACATTGGCCTCAAGCTTCGTTTAAGGCGAAAAATCACGCAAGAATACAGTACATACACGACTGAAAAACGAAAATCACGAGCGTTTTTTGAGATTTGAAAGCAACGTCTAAATGCTGAGTGGGAACATTTAACATAACCTTAAGCATACGTAGGCCTAAGCCAACGTGCTTGTGGATGTGATAGTCCTATACTTTGAGGTCAATCAAAATGGAAACACTGAAAGGTCAAGCAGCTATCGTCACAGGTTAAGTTTCCTCTCTTGCTCGTTACCGTTCATCATCATCGTCATCATCATCATCATCATCATCATTCCTCGATCCTCTGAGGCTGCAGCGTACAGGCTGTCAACGGAGATGATCCCGTGCGGGTAAGACCTCTGGTTTGGCAAATTGACCATAAAAGATGCATGCAGGGGCGTAGCCAAGAATGTGATTTGGGGGCAGGGCCGCCGAGAGGATTTCCGGGCCCCGGTACAAAAATGGCCTCGGCCCCATGACCTGACAAGTGTGTACGTGTAAAAAAGCGTATGACCTTTTTTCCTTGTCGGTCTTTCTTAAAGCAGAATTCCGGGGTCCTTTCTATTATGAGTAGTTTTAATAAGTACATAGAAGTAGAGGTTTCAAAATGTGTTGGGGCTCCATTGTTTCCATTCTTCTCTGCGTCTTGCTTCTTATTTGATTTCTGCGTAGGTCTTGTGACGCTGTGTATCTTTTTTCATCATCCAGTCCAGTAGCATCCTCCGTCTTGAATCAGAGGCTATAAATATGGCGTATGCGTGCTTTTCAAAAGAACTAACCAGTAGAATTTCTGTCATTGATAGGCTACCTGACATATCCAACTGCTAAACGTGATATTCTATCAGATTATTTATAATAGGCAATAAATAACACAATAATCTCACTTGCAGTTTTACATAAAAATAGTCGAAAACGCAAATGCAACTTCATAAAATGTCAATGGCTTAATTAAGAGAATAACGCGTCGAATGCTTAAAACGTAAAACTCCTTTGTCATTCGTTAATTAAATGGATCGCCTAAAATTAGCAGCCATTGCTTAGAAGCGAAAAATAAACCGGGTATGATACCTTACCCTCACGGCTCATCTTCCTCCGCTTTCCCCTATCATTTCGGGAGTTCTAACGGCAAAGTACATCGTAGCTAGGTCCTTGCTAAGAAACGGTTTAGAGATGAATTGAAAATCTAGTGAATACCGTAATTGGTTTGATGGTACACGTTACAGGAACGAGTTCTGTTATGTTTTGACGACAGAGGCAGATACAACGATAGGTTTAGCGGTGACAGAGACGCTTCTGAGGCGCGGCTGTCGAGTTCTGTTGACGGGCAGAGCCACTGACCAGCTGGACAACATCGCTCGAAAGTACGGTCCAGACGTAAGTTGAACGCAACGACTTCACGACTGACGGCAGAGCAGGGCGGCGAAATTATTGCTGTTCAGAAAATTGATTTGTTGTCTCTATAAAGCGCAGACTAAATTCAGACACGTCTCTTCCTACTCCCTTAGAATCCTTGAAAAATAAATAATTGAAAAATAATACACCAAAATAATTCAAGTTTTAGGCTACCTAAGATTGAAAAAAACTGCTAGGCCTAGTGAAAATTTGATGATTTGATGTTCATCGGAGCTCAGGGGCGAAGCGACGAGGGGAGGTATATCGGTATATATACCCCCCAAATCAGTCTACCTTAAAGTTTTTTATGTGATTTACATGTGGTTATATGTGGTTTATGCGGTTTATAGTTAAGATTTATACCCACTCAAAATATTTATACCCTCCCAAATCAAATTCCTGGCTACGCCCCTGTCGAAGCTTAGTTTCGTGATGCCGGCGTAAACTTCAATGAAAAAGTGAGCGCCTAAGCCTGATACCTTCCTCTTTTTACCTGTAGTAGGCCGACATGTTCTTTCAAAAAGTGGGGAGGGGTTCGAGTCCAGAGTCCCAATGGAAGTTTACGCCTATGATTCGTGAATCGTGATCATGTAAGTTTTAACCTTCGAAATCTTCGACAAGTTATTAGTCCCTAGTGCTTATCGGTCGTTCTCGACCGTCAAAGAAAACTGTTGCATAACGTTATCCAATTGAGAAAATCACAGAGATAGGCCTATTATTATTATTATTATTATTATTATTATTATTATTATTATTATTATTATTATTATTATTATTATTATTATTATTACTATTATTATGTCTTGAAAGTTCCGCGGAAGAAGACAGCGTTAAATCTCTTATTATTATTATTATTATTATTATTATTATTATTATTATTATTATTATTATTATTATTATTATTATTATTATTATTATTGTTGTTGTTGTTGTTGTTGTTAATATTATTATTGTTATTGTTATTGTTGTTGTTGTTGATGTTGTCGTTATTATTATTATTATTTTTATTATTATTATTATTATTATTATTATTAAGCTGGCAATTTCTTATGCGCCATATTACCAAATGTCAGGAGAAAGGGTACGTCACAGAGTCCATATATAGGTCTACAAATAAAATTGAATAACATGCAGTAATCATATGCAGTATGACCATGGGCTGGGTTGGCTTAGACTTGCCCATATATATGGTGAATTGCGATGGGTCGGAAAATAAGTCATGGTTTGGGAAATTGCAATGCATTACGATGGTTTGGGTTGAGTCAAGTAACCCTATTTCCGACTTGGGTTAGGTTCGGTTGAGTTGGAGATTTGATGGGCTGGGTTGTGTTGGGTTCTAAAAAATGGACCAATGGCCATCTCTGGGTCGTCACTCGTCAGCATTTTCCCCCAAAATAAGATGTTCTTTACGTCGATATATATATAGATGCTCAGTGTTAGGAGTGATCTTAGATCAAAAGATCAAAGATCACGATCTAAGATCACAATTCATGATCTTTGATCTTTGATCTAGATCACTTTTTACTAGTGATCTTTGACTCTGACTTTAAAATTAAATCACTTTTTTGGTGATTTTGATCTTTATTTTCAAGAGAAGATCAAAGATCAAATTATACATATTCTCCCAACTAAGTCAATCAATCAACGAACTTCTATGTGTATTGAGTAAAATGGCGGACAAATCAAGCATTCGGACCTCAATGATCATGTTAGTGCAGCCGGTGCAGATGATGAGGATTATGGGTATGGCCCTGACATTAGTACTGGCACTGCCACTGGGACTCAGGGTGAGGCTTGCTCAGTTGCAACTGGTCGTGAAAATGCAGTCAAGATAGAGGTCATGCACTATCTGAATAACCCAAATAAGGAACTTTCTAGCTTGTTGGCATACCCACATGTCAAGGCAGCATTTGTGAAATATAACACAACCCTGCCATCTCCTGCGCCTGTCGAAAGACTTTTTAGTATTGGAGGTTTGATAGCTACACCGCGAAGAAACAGGTTGTCTGACGCAACGTTTGAGCGTCTGCTCATGCTGAAAATGAACTGCCGTGTTCAACACTGACTGTGAACTGACAGTTAGTTGCTAAAATTGTCATGAACTGCTTTCAGTTGTGTTAGTAACTTAGTATTACAAAAGTTTACATGCATCGTACTGTGGACATTTGTATCGTTATCATACGTGACACGTCATACATGATATAATAACTATATTTGTATGATCTTTGATCTTAGATCACTTTTAAAGTGATCTTGATCTTAGATCATTTATACTCTAGTGATCTTTGATCTTGATCTTAGATCACTTTTTCTCTAGTGATCTTGATCTTTGATCAAGATCATTTTACAAGTGATCTTTCCTAACACTGTAAATGCTCATCGAAATAACTCAAATACTGCAGGGCCATCTTTAGAATTTTGGGCGCTCTAAGCAGATTTTCATTTTCGGAAATTTTCGCCCATTAACATCACATACGGAAAGAGTCTGACGAGCAAAAAAAGTTTCTCAGCTCTCGAAATAACCTGACGAGCAAAAAAAACGTTGTTCGATCATAAAAAAATTTTCATCCCCGTTTTATTTCGCCCCTACAAAATTTTTCGCCCCTAGGCAGTGCCTAATAAACTGCCTAATGGTTAAGGTGGCCCTGCTCAAATACGTCTCGTTCAAATATTGGACTAATGGGCTATAGCCTAATATTCTTAGCCAGATTCCGAAGTAAATGTATGGAAAAGAAATGGAAGTCTTCGTGCACGGAGTATCAGTTCAACGAAGCATAGAAAGTCTGCATTACAGTAAATGGCTGCAGCAGTTTAGCCAATTGGCAGAAGGCGTCATCCATGTTGTTCAGCAGTGTTTAATCTAGGCCGTTTCCGGGGGGATTTCCCTCCCCCGGAAATTTCAAATCCCCCCGGAAATTTTGGAATACTACATGGACTAACAGCGGCCCCTAGCAGAATCCCCCGGCCTTGTCAGTTTTTCCCGCCCGGCTTTTTCAGTTCTCTCCCCCCGGAGTCCAGGAGTCTAGATTAAACACTGTGTTCTAAATGGCTTTTTTATCTGCAGAAGGTTTCGCTGATGCCGCTGTTGGCTTCAGACGTGGCCGCGAATTCGGTTCGTATCGTCAACACCGCTGTTGAAAAGTTCGGTTCATTCGATCAACTGGTGCGTGCTTGGCTTTCAAAGCACTAGTCGCTCAACGGATGCCAAGTGCATTGCAAATATATATAATGTAACGTAACATTTGTATAGACAGAGACAGGGCGCGATTTAGGAGGGGGAAGGGGGGAATCTTCTCCCCACTGCCAAACTGCATCCCCCCTACTGATACATCCCCACCACTACATCCCCCACTGCTACATTTCCCAACAACTACATCCCCCCAAGCTCGACATGCCCCCCCACTGCTCCAGGTCACAAATCGCATCCTGGACAGAGATGACCATGGGTTGGGTAGACCCATGGGTTGGCTTGGGTAACTTGGGTTGGGTCCGATTGGGTTGGGTTGAGTCTGGCTTCCATATTTATCGTAGGTTGGATTGGGTCAGAAAAGTTATTGTTTAAAGAAATTGCAAAGTAGGTCTGTTACGGTGGGTTGGTAACTTGAGTTGGGTCAAGTAACCCTATTGCCGACATGGGTTGGGTTGGGTTGGAGACATGAAGGGTTTGGTTGGGTTGGATTCTAAAAAATGGACCCATGGCCATCTCTGTGTATAGAGACTCTTATATTTCTATTCAGATGCACTCCAAATGGCGCTATAGAAGTTCATTAATAATAGGCATATCTCAAAGCGCTTGACCATTGAACTTAGAATTCAAGCACTATCGACGTTTTTCGTCACTCAGAAGACTTGTCGCTCAAACGATTGTCAATTAATAATAATTAGTGCATTGGTTTTCTGGCACTTTTCCTGTTGTCGCTCAAATGAAGTGGCACTTCCACTTGATGTCACTCACTTGCAGGGCGCGATTCGTAGGGGGGAAAGAGGGAATCCCCCCACTGCCCAACTGCATCCCCCCTACTGCTACATCTCCCCACCACTACACCCCCCCCCCACTGCTACATTTCCCAACAACTACATCCCCCAAGCTCGACATATCCCCCCCCCCACTGCTCCAGGTCACAAATCGCACCCTGCTCACTTGATATGGATCTTCCTTTTAAAATATCCCGGAAACATTTAAACGTCCGAAGCTTAGTAAACTGACTTCACTCGATCATCGATCGACCCAGACGTCCCATGCAGAGGCGTAGCGAGGGGGCAGGGGGCATATGCCCCCGGGCGCCGAGGTGGGGGCGCCAAAATCGGGTATTTGGGTAAGTGAAATGCATAATAAAGAAGAAGAAACATGTGCGACGACCTTTTTTTTTGCTCGTCGGCACTACAGTATATGAAGGCGCCCGTAAGACTTGAGGGCGCGCCGAGAACGATGTGACGACCTTTTTTTGCTCGTCAGCAGTGTTGGGGGGGGGGGGGGCGCCAAGGGTACACTTTGCCCCCGGGCGCCGGATACCCTAGCTACACTTCTGTATCGACCAACCCTTATGTTCGTCAACTGACGTCTAAAGTTCAACAGCTGATAAGAATCTGAGTCAATGACTCGTTCGTTTAGTCTAAACTCTGAAGAGCTATAGGCCCATGCTCAATCGGAAATAGCCTCTACTAATCGTCATATCCTCATATGCCTTGGAGGAGGGGAAGAGGGAAGAGTTAAATCTTATGACTTGCTAGACAACTGGTGTTAAAAGAAAATAAGACCCTACAGGTTAACTGCGGGTTCAAATTGGGCCCGAATGTTATATTTCTACCAAACCCTTTGCTCCCTTTGTACCACCACAAAACCTTATTGGGAGCAGCACCGGCTTCGTCCGTACTTCACTGTACTATGCAAAATGTAATCCAAGTCTTCGGTGGGTATGCATACCATACCATAACGTGATTTAAAGTTGCTTAGGAAGTTATAGGAAGCATCACAGTCAGCGTTTTATCCAGGACTGTTAGGGGGAGATCCTCCGACCACAAAATCTCACCAAAATACCATCAGCACTGAAACAAATTTTTGCATTGAACTGCGTCTCTCCTCCTCCAGCCAAGTTAATTTCCCTTTTCCAAAGGCCTGGCGTCTGGATAGAACACTGATTACAGTAAGTGTGAAAGGCACTATGGGGGCGCTAACGACGCGTAACCCACTCTGCCATATTACACCGTGCATTTGTGTTGTTATAGAAGTTCCCTCTGACTGATCTCTGGAATGACCTGGTCTTTTGCGGATGGATTTGAATTGCCATCGATTGGTACCCTTGGGCATTAGAACTGGTGCTATAGAAGTGCATTATTATTATTATTATTATTATTATTATTATTATTATTATTATTATTATTATTATTATTATTAATTTATTATTATTATTATTATTATTAATTTATTATTATTATTATTATTATTATTATTATTATTATTATTATTATTATTATTATTATTATTATTATTATTATAGATCTGTTGCACACGTCCGATGGTCAAATACTCTACAGAGACGGTCAAACCGAACGTCGTTCAGAATGCATGGAACGACCAAGTCATCGGACCCATTCAACTGATAAAAGCATCGGTCAAGGAGCTAAGCAAGTGCAAAGGTTGACAAACGCGCTTACTTAAAACTTTTGAAATCAGTGGCGTAGCCCAGGGGGAAGGGTTGGGGTTAAAAACCGCCTTGGGCGCCGACGAAAAATTTTTTTAATGTGTTTCCATGCATTTTTAATTTTCGGACGCGGTTTTGAGGGTCAAACCCCCCTTGGGGCTGCTGACCAGAATTTTTAAAGCGCCATAGGCGTGACGACCTCTTTTGCTTGTCAGCATCAGAAAGGAAACATTTTTGAAGGGAAGACATAGGAAAGATACAGAGTAGGCCTGCATAGGATGACCATTTTTTGCTTGTCAAGATTTTTCGAAAGTTGGTTACGGTCAAAAGTCAAAACCAATCCCCCCTTCCGGAAATCCCGGCTACGCCACTGCTTGAAATAGTTTTATTTTTGAACACAAAATGCGCGTATTTTATTGATTGTCTGACCTAACGTTGGAATCGCTCCTCAAGTTCTTGCAAAGACTTTAACATTTCTAGTGAAGCATATAAAACGTGCGATGACAAAATATGAGCAGCGATGACAATCATTTCTGTGCATTAATGACATGACACTATAAAAGTGACAAGCTCGATTTAGATTCTCTAAATACATTTTCCCTGGCTTTTTAGGGTCTGTCGTGTTGCTGTCATCGTTTCAATGCTGCAAACCGGTTAGTGCCCCGGATAAAGCATACATTTTGGAGTCATATGCTCCTCCTCATTAGGACCCCTGTGACCAGTGGCGGTTCCACGTGGGGGATGAGTTGGGATGCATCCCCCGACGGACCTTTAAACCTAGTAAAATTACGGGGGAAAACTGCGGATGACCTTTTTTGCTTGTCAACCTATTTTTTCGTGAAAGTATAGTAAAATTAGGGGAAATTGGAAAATTAGGGGGAAATTGGAAAATTAGGGGGGGGAATTGTCAGCCTAGTCGGCAAAGTTTATTGATTTTTTCCTTCTCTTTTCATCCCTCCACCAACTTCCTATGAATTCATTTCATCCCCCACCAAGAAATCCTGGAACCGCCACTGCCTGTGACATCACGGTCCCCCCCAGATGAATCAGCCAAAACATTGCGCTAAAACAGAGTTATTTCAAATGAAGTTTTATTTTTACTATTATACCGTTATTAGTATATTAAACTTCAGATTATCAAAACAAAGTTACCAAATAGGAAAACATTTCAAGAACGTTGGATCTGCAAGCAAGAAGATTATTTCGAAGCCCCTCAGAATTAAAACTCCTTCGCTTGCAATGATACATCTCTGCCGTAGCCATTTCAAATTATTTAGATTAAGCGCCTGAGAATAAGCGGCCACTGCGGCACTATTTCGAAAGTGCTACATAAATAATTGTTCGTGAGATTTTACCTACTTGCTTACTCTCATTCTTACCCTCGTCTGCCTTTTATTTTAAGGATGGTCTTCTGCAGTCGCTGTCTGCGGCTAGCAGAGTAGACCTCGTCCGATTGGCAGCTGCAGGTGAGTGTCTTGAAGGACGATGACGAATTTCTCATCTTTGGTTAAAATGCTGATGTTTTGAACAGTCTTAAAATGATTAGCCAAAACACCGTAACATTTTACGTTCAGCCGTGTTTATTCTAGGCATTCTCTGGGGGAATCCCCAAGTTTTAATTTTCCCCTCCAAAATTGTTGACATTTTGGCAAGTAGTATGACCTCCCCAATGGCTGTCTCCCCAAACAAAAATTTTAAACTCCCCAATGTCTAGGTGGCTAGAATGGCCACTGGTTCAGGTTCACGGCTTGTTATTTCGCATCGCTCGAAGTTATAAATGGAAAATGCGATATAGGTAAATTGATTAAAAGTAAAAGCGAGTGAATATCTTTCCAAAAGTATAACGGAGTGAGTGGTGCATGGCCACATTACGAGAAGGGTGCGCAATGGAAGACCGTCGAACTCAGCTGAGTCCTGATGCCGGGGTCAATCATGGGCGTCCGGAGGGGGTGCAAGGGGGTGCAATTGCACCCCTCTGGAAAAATTGTGGAGTTATGAAAAGAGTAAAATCAATTGTTTCCTTCGTCACAAAACCTTGTTTTGCACCCCTCTGGAAATTGTTTTCATTTCTTTCGTCACAAGACCCTGTTTTGAACCTCCCTGGAAAAATTTCTGCGGACGCCCATGGGTTCAATCTAATTTTGTTCATGGACTTGTACTGCAATTATGTTTTCATGTAACAGTCGAAAACACGACGCTGTAATTTAGAAGCAAAAACGCACTAGTATATTACTATAAGTGTTTTTGTTAACGGCTTACTGCGGGGACGATGAGGGAACAGAAAAGCTGGCGATGGGATAGAGAGGGGTTGATGGGGACAAATGCGGCGGGAATAGGGCGGGGACGGGGAGAAGCAATGCGGGGATGGGGTGGGACGGGGATAAATGTTTGGGTATGGGATGGGGACAAACAGTTGTCCCCGTGTCACTCTCTACTAGGAGGTTAGTGCCAAGTCAGAGCATTGGTATGCTAATGATTTTAGAACTGAAGAAATCGAATATACGATTGAACGCAGTCAGGTAAGAGAAATCTTTGCACGTACAGACACCAGTGGCGGCTCTAGGATTTGGCAAGTGGGGGAGGTAGCCGTTGGGGTGGCAACTTCTAATCATGGGGGGGTCAACCATTTGTTGTTAGGTATGTAGTATTAAGTATACGGTCCCAACAGGAGGGCCACTGGGGGCCACGAACTCAATAGGGGGCACGGGCCCCCTGTGGAGCCGCCACTGACAGGTACAATGCAATTCGATGCCAATCATGTATTTGTCATTTGGGGAGCATTTGCTTTTTAAATACTTTTCCTTGGCATCCTATTTGTGGACTTTAAATCTAAATAGATAGACCTATGTACCTTTTGTCAATAGTTAACAATACATTAAATGCCTAATCGTGACATAATACAGGGTTTCCCAAAAACTTTTGGAACCGCGGTCCACTTCGGCGACCCTAAGCATAGCATGCAATATTTTTAAATGCTTTTAAGCCATCTGGCGAACGTTAGTTGAAAAGAATCTTCTGAGTTTTGAATAAAAAGCAAAACAAAAGCTCTGATTCAATTCTAAATAAATTATGCAAATATAGTAGACAGAATTATTTATATTTTCGCCAAATAATAGTAAAGAAGAGAAATAGATATTGACATTTTTAGGAAATTATCATTTTTAAATTTTGCCAGGAACATACCTTTTTTACGCGTCTTAAAACTCCTATGAGTATGGCAAGTTCGCTTAACCGCCAGGTCGCAAACATAGGCCAAAGTAAGAGATCCTTTATTGTTATTGGAGTTTCGGAGCAAAATGGTCGGAATTCCTTGAGTTATTGCGAATTAATATTAATTTCTAAAAGTACATAACATGCCGCGACTCTGCACAAATATTGTCAACTAAAATTGGATAAAACACTAATCATTTTAATATAAACCGTGTATGGAGGATTGCAGGCATATGCATTTCTTAAAACCTAAGCCTACTTGCAACTTTCAAGGCTTGTGACATTGTGGTAGGCCCTATTGGTTAGAAAAAGACACTTTTGAATCGAATTTCGTGCTACCCCGCGATCCATTAGACTGAGACCTGCGACCCACTTTTGGGTCGCGACCCACAGTTTGGGAAACACTGGCATAATATATAGACATGTTACTGACCGTTACTCCATAAATACTCGACATGTAACTCTAAATTCTGTTTAGGGAGAAAGCAGTTTCTCGGATATGGCTTTAACTCGGGACGACGAAGCAATCGTCAAATGGATTCACTAGATTTAATTAATTGCTAATTTTAAATAATTTTCAGTCCGTATGGAAGTCAGATGGAAACCAAACGAAGTCAGTCGTGGTGTGAATGGGTGAGAAATGAATTAAATATGATACTCTGTAGACTCATTGAGTCATGGTGGATTGTAGACAAAGTCTGCTGTAATCTATCCCACTATCTCTGCTACATGTAGCTATTAATTCTAAGATAGAATCCAAGTCTTCTTCTTATTCTTTACGTGCTTTGTATTTCTACGTTAGCGACCGTGGATTTCCACTTTGTTCGATCTTGACATCCTCTTATTATTTCCATGTTATTCCAATAATAAACGTCGTCTTAACTATCATCGTCGTCATCGTCATCGTCGTCGTCGTCAAAGTCTTCGTCGTCATCATCATTTTCACCATCAGCATCACCACCACCGTTATCTTCACCGTCACCGTTATCATCGTTATCAAAAACAACAACAACATCAGCATCGTTGTCGTCATTACATTATAGGAATAGAAAAATCTTGTTTTTGGCATGTAGTTTTTTTATTTGAATTGCAAATCTTTATCAATCCATCTTCAGATTTACTGTGTCCTTGATACCTCTTCACGTAGGCGTAAACTTCTATTACTATTAGGCTTCTAGACAGGGGCGTAGCGACGGGGGGTATATCGGTATATATACCCCCAAAATCAGTCTACCTCAAAGTTTTTTATGTGATTTGCATGTGGTTATATGTGGTTTATATGGTTTATGTGTGCTATAGTTAGATTTATACCCATCCAAAATATTTATGTACTCTCAAATCGAATTCCTCGCTACGCCCCTGATTCTAGGTTCGAACAGTGGCGGTTCTAGGATTTGGCAAGTGGGGGGCCGTTGGGGTGGCAACTTCTAATCATGGGGGGCCAACCATTTGTTGTTTAATGTATGTAGCATTAAGTACAGGGTCCCAACAGGGGAACCCCTGGGGCCAGGCACTCAATAGAGGGCACGGGCCCCCCTGCCGCCCCCCGGTGGAGCCGCCACTGTGATGGGTTCGAGCCCCTCTTTTCTTGAGAGGGGAGGGAAAAGGTATAGAGGTTCCCCCCAGTTTTTCTTAAAAGTTTACGCCAACGCCTCTTCCGTTGGTCAGAGTATCCGTGGGCTTTGGTTGACTGTTGCAGATGTACTCTCTGCTGTTCATGACGCCCTTGGGCCGAGACTCCAGGCCGGACGAAGTGGCCGAGCTGATGGCCTTTGCAGCGGCGCCCGACTGCCTCGCGTCTATGACCGGCAATAACTTCTACATCGACGGCGGCGTCACGATAACCTCTCCGCCTTCCTACTCGGCCATCCTGACGCTCACCGCTCGAGTTAGCAATGTCGTCTTGAATGTCCAGAACAAGGTGTTCCGCTTTCTGAGACGGTAAAGCGTTTTGCCGCCTGCGTCTGCCAAGTGCCAAGTGGAATCGAATGGAAATTCCATCCCGTTTATCGGATTCTTACGGCGCCCGTCACAAAATTATTACCTGTTGGCTTAACTCGATATGAAATATTCGTCGCCTGGTGACGACTAGTTGAATAGACGACGTAGGCTACACTTTAAATGGACAGAACGCGCAACCAGCACTTATTTTTGCAATTGCTTCAATAAATTAATGCGCCAAATTGGGCGTGTTTTTCTGGCTTCGAGAACTCAAAGTGGCAGAATTCGCGAACAGAATTCGCTTATACCAAACGATTCTGGTTTCTTTTGTAAAGTAAGTAAAGTAAGCAAAATCCCGTGGATTTCTATAGCGCCTTGGTGAGCAGCACAACAGTAGCTGCTTATTCTTAGGCGCTCAGCCTCTCTTAAAATGGCTATGGGGAAGGTATGTGATCAGCCAGGCAATAGAGGGCAACATTGTAGAATACTTTAAGATTCAGAAACTCTCCGAGTATAATCGATTTGATTAATTTAAAAACCATTTTGTCGAAGTCGTGGCAACATAAAACACGGTGCCTGTATTTAGCGCTGTGAATAGCATCCAATAAACGTGTTACAAGAGATGAATAGTGAAATTTCTTAACCACAGAAGTTTGCTAGTGATTGATCGATTGATAAAATGCCAAGAATTACATTTTTATAATTTATACTTTAAATGTCGTAAATTCACTCGAAATTGTTTCTAATACAAATGCAATGACTTCTCAAAGCAGATTTTCCTGTACCAATCTTCACTGGACTCATAGGCCTACATAAGACAGAGACGACAATGGGTTACTCAAAGAGTCAAAATGACCTCTGCCCCTGTGATTCTGTGAAACCTTGACCCATGACATTGGCAATTTAACATCTATAATATTATTTTCAAAGTCACTTGGCCTTGTCAAAACTATCGCTGACTATCGATCGAACATAAAAGCCCTGTATAAAAAAGCCCTGTAGGGCTCATCCATATAGTACGTACGCAAAAAGGCATATTTTCAACCCCTCCCCTCCGTTTGCACAGCGTACATACGCAAAATCTCCTAAATCCAACCCCTTCCCCTCTCCTCAGTGCGTACGTACTACAGTGTATATGGATGTGTGGCGACCCCACCGGCTCGCGGTCTCGTAGCGCGGCCAGCGGTCGGGCGGCCCCCAACGCCCGCTCGGTCTCCCGATCGCCATCAGCCGCCGACTCTGCCTGATCGGCGGCGTCACGTTCCCTTTCCGGCTCTCCGACATCAGAGGAGGAGTCCGCGGCTGCCGGGCAGGCAGCACACTGAGGATGGCCGCTCCTCAACGTAGGGTTCTCGTTTTCCTCCTCTGACTCTCTATCCGTTCCGGCTCCGGCCTCGTCCGAGAGACCCTTTAACTCATGCCTCTTATCGCTGGCCACCGCTTGGTCTCGGCGCCTTAAGCGATTCCTATAGGTATTCCGGGTCTCTGGCTTCGACTTGGCCCCACGTCTTTTCATTCTCGGCAATCTAGCCGTCTTCCGCTCTCTTATAGACAGGCGGCGTTGTCTCTTGGCTTCCCCACGCTTTCACCAAACCCGAGGTTAACCGTGCCTGAATGGACGGCGGTCCACTCTTTTCCTGGCCGTCGATTCACTCAAACTGTCTCCCCGCGCCTTTACGACAGGCGGGCGTCTGTCTCCTCCCTTGGCTCAGAATTGACCTCCTGGGCACTATCGTGACCTCAGGTAGGCGAGGTTCATCACAGCCAAGGCTCACCTTCACGGACAGTGCGCTGAGACTCCGGCGTCACAGCGACTTTCAAAGACACGCACACAACTTGCCTTTATAGGTTTATTTTTATTTATTAATAAACCAAGCAACAATGACAACAATGGCTACAGTGGCAACACTGGTAACACGGACAAAGACGCGCTGACTAGACGCAGTCCGGCAGCCACAATAACTAGCGCACAGGGACTGCAATCAATAGCCTTTGATACGTCAGTATGAAACGATAAGCTTTAGCACTTTAAACGGGCTCCAAATACTCGCTTTCAATCGCTGTGCTTTCTTTACTCTATCGCTTCACAGTATAAGCGAGCACACCACGAAAAGTACATGTGATGTTAGTGACTGACAATTTTCAGAGTTTTGAAACTTTTTGACGGACACTTAGGCGGATTTTTAAACTGTAGTCTGTAATTTCGCGTAGTTGCCGTCGATGTGAAAAAGTAGGGACCTGTCTAATAGCGTTTTCCTTAGCGGTGATCAGGGGCTTATTCTACGGCTAAGCGGCGCGGCAATAGCTCCTGCCAGCTGGGCGCGCGTCTCAAGCGAACTTTTGATACACAGCCGCCTGCGTCCGCCTATTGACGCGTGCTATATAAATTCCCATATTTCGGAGATTTTCGATTTGTAGAACTAGCCCTTGAGGGCGCTCGCTCCCAAATGTCCCTATCTATGCTTTTTATCCGTCATGAAGCAACTGGACCCACCCCGGGCGTCGTCGGCAGCGGCGAAGGGCGCATCGCCGCCGGCGACGCGCATCGCCGTCAGGACCTTGTTCCCCGGCCGCCGCTCTTTAGGCGGAATTTCAAGCTGTAGGGCCACGTCCGCTTAGATGCCGTCAGAGCAGGACCTAGGAGGCAGTGTCGTCGTTATCGGTGGTAAGCGACCCCGTCTACGGGCCCAGCCCTCGCTAACCACCCCTGGTAGTCCGGGCGCCAGTGTTCAGGCGTACGCATCGACTACACAGCCGTCCGACCGCTGCGTTCTCTCTCCGTCTTTCCATCGCTCCAACCGCCTGTTCCCTTCGTCAGCAGCCAGCCAGTCGCCGTCTCCGCGCAGCCTCTGTCAAACAGGCGACGGTCTTTCAGCGGCCAAACTCTCTAGTTGCTAAAGACCGAAGGCTCGGGAACCATAAGTCGTTGCCGGTTTATACAACTTATCTCTCGGTCTTTGGGCGGCCGTGGCGATTCTAATAATTTTACCGAAGCCTTAGCGTCTCAGCCTAGCGCGTGCTCTGTCCGTTTTACATGAATTAAAACTTTATTAATTAATTAACTAACAAGTTATACAGTTAAGCAATCAATAATAATAATAATAATAATAATAATAATAATAATAATAATAATAATAAGGCTATCTGTGGCACATGGTCGCCACACTCTCCCCTGCTCACTTGAGATGCAAAGCATCTCTGCAAACCATGGTGATACGACACGACAGTCGTTAATTTAACCTCCTCTACTTAAGATGGCCAAGAGTACCAGGGTCTTAACTCACTGGGACAACCCGTGCAGGGAAGGGACCTGAACTCAGCGGGAACAAGTCATCCGCTTCTCTTCCCCCTACCTACCACACTACCCAGGTAACTAGAGAAAGGACATTAGTGGTCTCTGCGATACTTAAGCCTCCCGACGTGCAGAAAGGGCGAGGAGTTTCACCACCGTCACCGTTTCCGATACCCAAAGGACATAAAAAAATTAAAATAAAAAATAAAAAAAAAAAACAAAAAATTACAAGAAACAATCCTAATTAAGCGATTTCCTTTGTTCGCTTAATATGCTATTTAAATTAACATGACTTATCTTAACAACTGCAGTTAAGCGGTGTTCTTTTGCACGCTTAACTCTAGATTCAATAAAGAAAGCAATGACGACGATGCACAATTATGCAGTAAAATGCACAATATGCGAACAATCAATATATGCAAGCAGTGAAAACTAAACAGTTCAGCGATTTTCATTAGCTGGCTAAACCTAAGCCAAGCGCGTAGCGAATCACAAAATAGCCAATTAAGGCGATAAACTGTCACAACTAAGCAATATCAGTTCACCATAAAACATTTAAAGACTAACCAAACACGGGTAAACAAGTTAAACGGTAAGAGTCTGTCTCTCTTAGCAAACAATAGAACGTTCCAACAAAGCGCAATGAAGCGTCCATTCGCTGACGTTCGACAAAGTTCGATCCATTGAATCGCGGGGCGTCTCGACCGTCTCTAGTTGCCATCTGAAGTCATTGTTCCACAAACGAACCCGTCCAACCAGCGAGGTGGACGAGATTTCCGGGTCCTGCGATCGGTTTCCGCTCTGATGACCTCAACCTCATCGTCCGCTGAGAATTCCGGCTCGGGGTCTTCCTTCGCAGACTCGGTTGTTCGAGGTTCATTGTCACCGCCCAAAGGCAGTTCGATATCCGACAACGTTTCCGTTTCGATGGTTTCAGGTAGCCACGACTTCGGAGCTTCCCCTCGGAACCGTTTCAATTTATCCACGTGCACGATCAAAGGTTTCGAAGTGCGACTTTTCTGGATTCGATACAGTACCGGGCCCAAAACGGTCAAAACCAAGAATGGTCCGGTAAAGAATTTGGCCCACTTTGCTTTTCGCCCCGTAAGCACTCTTGGATGGTAATAGTAGACCCAATCACCCTCTTTGAATCTCGCGGGCCTCACTCTTAGGTCGTACGATTTCTTCCTTCTCTCGAATGTTTTCTGTAACTGGTCTCTCACCAACTGGTACGCATTATCCATTATCTCCCGACGGTTAGCAACGAATTCTTCCACATCGGTCTCTCGGTCCTCTGTCGGAGACACAAGTAGATCGATCGGTGCATGGTTCTCTCTACCAAGGAACAGAAAGTTCGGTGTTCTCTTGGTCGATTCGTGTTCCGTAGAACGATAGGCAGCCATGACATACGGTAAATGAACGTCCCAATCCTTCTGCCGTTCAGACACGACTTTGCCCAAGAGCATGTTCAGGGTGCGATGGAACCTTTCGATAAGTCCATTCCCGGAAGGATGGTACGGGGTCGTGCGTATCTTATCGATTTCCATTATTCGACACAGCTCTTTGAACAGAGTTGATTCAAAACACGGACCTTGATCTGTCAAAATCTGTCGTGGCATTCCAAATCGTGAGAATACGTGCACCATAAGAGTCTGCGCCACCGTTGACGCTTCTTGATTTCTGATAGGAGCGCCTCGGCCCATCTCGAAAAATAGTCAATAGCAGTCAAAATGTACTTATTTCCTTTATTTGATACGGGATGTGGTCCTGTAATATCGATTCCAAATCGTTCCATTGGTTCGCCAACAAGCACTTTCTGCAACCTCCTTGCTTTGGCGGTTTCTCTCTACGATATCGCGCACAACGGTCACAACACTGACAAAACCGTCTCATGTCTTCCTTCCAGCCTGGCCAATAGGCACGTCTTTGTAGCTGACCAAGGCTTTTTCGAATACCAAAGTGACCTCCCGAGAAACTTGCATGCGTCAGTTCCATAACTTCGTTCCGTAGGCTCTTCGGAACAACTAATTGCCTTCGCAAGACTCGGTTTTCCTTTCCATCAAGCCAATCACGGTAAAGGATTCCATTAATAATAGACATCTGGTTCCAATGGCTAAGTAGCGTTTTCAACTCACCGCTCCTCTGCAAGAAAACTTCCTCTGAAGGGTAGCTTTCTGCTTCTTTCCAACCAACAAGGGACGAGACATCTCGGTCTTCCAGCTGCTTAGATCGAATACTTTCCTTGCTCCATTCGTTCCAAGCAGATAAATCTGCCTCTTCCTTCACCGCGAAAACCGCTTTGATTCGATGGTCAGTTTCTTCAGGGTTCTCTAACCCCTCGTGCGGTATTCTTGACACCGCATCCGCGTTGCCATGCTTTGCTCCCGATCTATGAATAATTTCAAAATCGAATTCTTCGATCGTTTCAAGCCACCGAGCTTGCTGCCCAATTGGCTCCGGTGTCTTCCTCAACCACTGAAGAGCTGAGTGATCTGTACGAAGTAAAAACTTCTTGCCCCATAGATACTGCCGAAACTCCTTCAGAAAGTGTACTACTGCTAGCAGTTCCCTTCTGGTTACATTGTAGTTCCTCTCTGCCGGGGAACACAATCGACTTGCGTAACAAATCACTTTCTCTTCACCACCCTGAATCTGTGATAAAACCGCTCCAATGGCGTACCCAGACGCATCTGTATCCAATACGTAATCTCCATCGTCGATAGGAAGAGCGAGTATCGGCGATGAAGTTAACCGGTTCTTCAATTCCTGAAATGCCTGTTCGCATTCTTCGGACCATTGAAATGTTACTCCTTTCCTAGTAAGACCATGCAATGGTTTTGCTATTAAAGCAAAATCAGAAACGAACTTCCGATAATAGGAACAAAGTCCAACGAACGACCTCACCTGTCTTACATTCTTAGGTGTCGCCCAGTTCTTCACGGATTTGACCTTGTCTGGATCCGTGGCGACTCCTTCCGAACTCACAACGTGTCCGAGGAACAAGACTTGCCTTTGCAACAAGTGACATTTAGAAGGCTTCAGCTTAAGATTATACTGGTTTAATCGACTGAACACCTTTTCCAACCGTTCCATATGACTTTCCACGTCTTTCGAGAAGACAATAATATCGTCGAGGTATACCAAACAAATATCCAGATTTAGACCTGATAGCACGAGGTTCATTAACCGACAGAACGAAGCAGGACTATTGCACAGTCCGAACGGTAACACACGGAACTGGAAGCATCCTTTCCTTGTAACGAAAGCTGTCTTGTGCTTATCCTTCGGATGAAGCGCCATCTGGTGATAGCCAGCGCGAAGATCGAATGTGCTAAACCATTTCGCTCCGCCGAGAGTATCCAAACATTCACTAATCAAAGGTAAAGGAAATGAATCCTTCCTTGTTTTCGCATTCACTTTCCGGTAATCTATGCAGAAGCGTAGGCTACCGTCTTTCTTTTTCACCATGACAACGTTTGATGACCATTCAGAGGACGACGGTTCCA
Organism: Metaphire vulgaris; assembly: GCA_018105865.1. Lineage (NCBI taxonomy): Eukaryota > Metazoa > Annelida > Clitellata > Crassiclitellata > Megascolecidae > Metaphire > Metaphire vulgaris. The sequence goes on from CM030858.1 coordinate 6,964,063, forward strand.
CAATATTCTGTTCCAACATGGAGTCCACCTGACGATCGATTTCAGCCAACATTGCTATTGGTTGCCTTCTAAGAGGTTGCCGCACTGGGTCCTCTTTCCGCGTATCAATCTCGTGCTGAATCACCGACGTGTAACCCAAGTCATCCTCTGATAGGGAAAAACTTGTCCGGTAGCGCAAGATGAGCTCCCGAAGTGACTCTCTTTGCTCACTCGTGACGCCTTCCACGTTCTCCCACAAGTTTGACAACTTGCTCTCGTCTCCATTTTCCACATGGATAGCATTCGTGACCACCGTACTCGAAAATTCATCCGCACTGGTTTCCGCTTCGCAGTCTTGTAAGACTTCAACCCTCTCCAACTGACACAAAGTTTTCGATGGAATTTCCACCGTTGTTGGTCCCACATTGATGACCCTTATTCTAGGTTCATCGTCTTCTCCATTTATTAACGTTCGACCGACTATTACATTTGCCAGCAGTTCGCTCGGAACAGTTGCCCATTCTGTTTGACATCGTCCCAAATGAGGGTAAACCATGATTGCCGAAATATCTACTTCTCGGAGGATGGTATGACAACTTCCCTTTCGATCATAACCTTGCGGCACATGCTCTCTTCGTCCACCTCATGGAGAGGTATTGATTCTGTCCCGACACAGATTCTTCCCGTAGCGAAGTTCCAACTCACTTTATTGTTCTCCAACCAAGCCAGACCCAAAATCAATTCGGTTACTTGTTCGGTCACAAGACAAGGAAGAGCGTACACTTTTCTTCCTATCTTTATTTTGAGGGTGGCCTCGCCCTCTACTTTGATTCTAGTTCCATTCGCTGCCAGCAGGCGTTGCTGAGCCGGTCTAAGTAATTTCTTGTTGACCATATATTTCGGTACCAACGACATTTCACTCCCTGTGTCCAAAAGGCATGGGTGTTCCTTTCTTCGACCTTCCAACTTTCCGAAAACATAAGCCATACGGCTCCCTTTTACTAGATGGTTCTGCGCATCTCTGGTTCCATCAGGTTGACCCGCTTCTTCGCCCACCTGATTTTGATGTTCATCCGAGGCTCGGGCCTGAGGACAAAACCGCTTATAATGACCTTTCTGGCCACAGCCGAAACATGTTCTGTCCAACAATCTACTCTGCTCTCTTGGCCTGTCCACCAGCTCCCGTTTCTGGACAGTGTTTCTGTCGAGAGTCAACTGTTCCAACCTCTCTAAGATCGTTTTCATGCCCCTCTCGACATCGTCTAAACGTCGATTCTGTGGGTCTCTCGTATTCACCTGTTTCGTATTCTTCACTCTCCATGGTTTCCGCTCACCATCGGTACCGAACTTAGAAGCTTTACCGTATGCTTCGAGCCGTACAGCGTGCTTGTACGCAATATCCAGACATGACGGCTCCCGCTCTCGTACTTTCTGGGCCAACTCCTGATCGGCTAAAGCGTCGATGAAAGCGTCGCAAGCCACTGTTTCTAACAGTTCATTCGTTGGTCCAGGGTACGCAAGCACCATTAGTTTCCGAATTTCTAACATGACAGAGTTCAAGGATTCTCCCTGAGCTTGTCGATACGTTCGCAACTTCATTCGATAAAGACTCGTCTGATCTTGTGAGCCATATCGCGCACTTAAATGGTCCACCAACGTCTTCCACGTTACGTTCTGCAAATCTCCCATGTCCCACAAAAGCTGAGCTGCAGGACCTGTAAGAGCACACATGAGTTGGTCTGCCTTTTCCCTCTCATTCCAACCGTTACACCGAGAACACACTTCAAACTTTGCCAGAAAAGCGGCCACCGGTGTTTTACCATCGTACTTCTCCAGCTTGATTCGGATACCGCGGTCTTTTTGTTTACCATCCTGAGAACTCTGACAGCGTAGATCCACCGCTGTTTTATTATCTCTCTTGGATTCCACAGTTTTCTTGCCCCGATAATCAGACTCATCCGAAGTTGACTCGTAGTCACTCGGAGTTTCGGTCCCATTTTCCGACGATTCAGGTGACTTTGGTCTCGATCCAATTCGCTTCGCAGCTCCTTTTGGTAGATTTTTCCGAACTGCCTTGTTTTCCGAAGTTCCACGATTGAAGGAGCCGCCCTTCTCCTTGTGGCATTCAGAACTTTCTTGCTTTACTGAATTTCTAATTAAGAAATCCTTGTCTGACCTGCCCGCCGTCATCTCTCTCTTATGACGGTGCTTTTCATGTCCACGATTCACTTCGTCTTTGGATTTGAGCCTGTCTTGATCCCGAAGGGCAAGCCCTTCCAATTTGTTCTGCATTTCAATCATTGCCCGTCGGAGGGCCGACAAGTCACGCTTCTCGTTTCCTTCACGGTTATCCACCTCTCTCTGAGTCCAGTTGGTTCTTCCTCGCGACCTAGCCGCGTCGGCGCCGGCTCCTAGGCAAGCTCTGTCGTTTGAAATAGACCAACGGACTTTGGTTTCTCGCGGCATCAAGGCATTTCTGCCGTAATCTCTCCTGGGTTCCCACATCGACTGATCACCTTCTTCGTTCCTTCGAGAGTAATGTGGTCTATCCACCTCTCTGGACATTGCAGCCTCGGAGTCGGCTCCACGGTATGCTCTGCCTATGTAGCATTGACCTTCTTTGCCACGCAACGGACGATGGCCTGCTGGAGCGTAACGATTTTCGGCCTCTTTTGACATTGCTGCCTCGGCGCCGGCTCCGAGGCAGGTTCTGTCAGCGGATAGCTTCCAATCCTGTTGCTCCCATCGTCGTTCGGATCCAAAACTATCACGGTCCTCACATCCCTGATCTGTCCACTGAGCCTGTGAACTAGGGTGACTCTGTATCCTGGACACTGGTCTGTCTGTCGTTCTGTTCACTGCCCTCTCAGTGTTGGTCCCGAGGCAAGGTCTGCCTGCAATATTCCGAATTTCATTCTGACGTGGTGTACGGTACCCTCTCTGCACAACGTAACCTTCCGCTTCTTCTAACATCGCTGTCCCGGCGCCGGCTCCGAGACGAGTTCTGTTATCCGAGTGCGGTCGATTGGTGTGCTGTTGATCCCACCGTTCTTCGGTTCTGCGGTTACCTTTGGCGACTCTGTCTCTTTCCTGTCCTTGACACTTTCGATCACTTCGTGAGTCTTCGTTTGGAGGATACGCTGCTCTTTCGTACACAGTCGCCTCGGCGCCGGCTCCGAGACGAGTTCTGTACTCAGGGTAGCGATCTCCAACGATGATATTCTGCTTCAGTGTGGTGCGGTTGGTAGCTCTTTCGAACATCGCTGCATCGGCGCCGGCTCCGAGGCAGTTTCTGTCCTCCAAAGTGTCCCAATCCGCCTGGTTCTGTTCACCTTGTACTCCAGCCCTATAGGTTCTGTAGTTAACCGCACGGTCTCGGTCCTTAACTTTAACCGTTCCATCGTCGCTTCCACGCCTCTCGAGGGCGAAACTGGTTTCCCTTCCTCTCGTTTCTTGGAGTGGGAGCTCGCCGTCCTCCCATGAGACTGGCCTGTAAGTCTCTCCCCGTCGACCTGGTGGAGCAATATTCACTTCGGAGTCCTCGTTTCCGATATCTTCCGTTGGCACCTTTGATCGATACATTCGATCTTCGCAGCTTTCGACTGTTTGATACAGTACTCTGACCGTTCCTGGTACCATAGCAGGCTTGTTCCTGCTTTGATCAAGCAGCGGCGGGCGGTCAACCTCGTAATCTGTCCCTGATTCTGACTCTGTCACAAACACTTGGTCCCTTCGCTGACCGTGGTTAGCTCTCCCAGTGCCGGCGCTACTGAGAAGTGCAAGACCCTGCGGCTGGCGATACTCAATTTCTCTTATCTGTGACTGGCTGCCTGTTTGCAGAGTTTCAGAAACCGCCCGCCAAACGTTACTCTCCGGTCTCACGGGTCCAATCGGGAGGCGGTCCAACTTGCGCGTCGACTCACGTACTGGCGCAGACACTTGATCTCCCCGCTGCCTATAACCAGCGTTCTCGGTGCCGGCGCAACCGATAATAGCATTAGTCACTGGCTCACGATCGGTCTCAAGTTCACTCATCTGCAATTGCCTCTGTGGCGGAGGATGCACGCGCTCTTCACGGACCACCCACCAGTCTCTATCAGTCCTTGGTTCCTCCAACTGGCTCCGGTTAATAGGTTGGCGATCCACTACACGCTGACTGTAGCTGTCTGGCTTCCGGGTGAACGATTCGTCGATCTCACAGGTCGTCAATGCCGCTTCGGTGCCGGCGCAACCTAGGCTAGCAAATTCCCCAGATCTGTGCAGATCTTCTATTACGTTCCCTTCCGCTCTATCTGACCTTCCCGCTCGCCTCGGGATGTTTTCAGCGTTTTGACCACAGACCGCCAACCAATCATTGCGGGATGCCTGTCGTCCCGAATCTGAACGTAGCTCCTCGGTGTCTCTCAAATTCTGACGGGGTGGAATTCTGTTCCAGTCCTCAATATCCACTGCAATTGGCTGGAAGCCAGAATCCACCCCACTTCTGGTACCATTTTGTGGCGACCCCACCGGCTCGCGGTCTCGTAGCGCGGCCAGCGGTCGGGCGGCCCCCAACGCCCGCTCGGTCTCCCGATCGCCATCAGCCGCCGACTCTGCCTGATCGGCGGCGTCACGTTCCCTTTCCGGCTCTCCGACATCAGAGGAGGAGTCCGCGGCTGCCGGGCAGGCAGCACACTGAGGATGGCCGCTCCTCAACGTAGGGTTCTCGTTTTCCTCCTCTGACTCTCTATCCGTTCCGGCTCCGGCCTCGTCCGAGAGACCCTTTAACTCATGCCTCTTATCGCTGGCCACCGCTTGGTCTCGGCGCCTTAAGCGATTCCTATAGGTATTCCGGGTCTCTGGCTTCGACTTGGCCCCACGTCTTTTCATTCTCGGCAATCTAGCCGTCTTCCGCTCTCTTATAGACAGGCGGCGTTGTCTCTTGGCTTCCCCACACGCTTTCACCAAACCCGAGGTTAACCGTGCCTGAATGGACGGCGGTCCACTCTTTTCCTGGCCGTCGATTCACTCAAACTGTCTCCCCGCGCCTTTACGACAGGCGGGCGTCTGTCTCCTCCCTTGGCTCAGAATTGACCTCCTGGGCACTATCGTGACCTCAGGTAGGCGAGGTTCATCACAGCCAAGGCTCACCTTCACGGACAGTGCGCTGAGACTCCGGCGTCACAGCGACTTTCAAAGACACGCACACAACTTGCCTTTATAGGTTTATTTTTATTTATTAATAAACCAAGCAACAATGACAACAATGGCTACAGTGGCAACACTGGTAACACGGACAAAGACGCGCTGACTAGACGCAGTCCGGCAGCCACAATAACTAGCGCACAGGGACTGCAATCAATAGCCTTTGATACGTCAGTATGAAACGATAAGCTTTAGCACTTTAAACGGGCTCCAAATACTCGCTTTCAATCGCTGTGCTTTCTTTACTCTATCGCTTCACAGTATAAGCGAGCACACCACGAAAAGTACATGTGATGTTAGTGACTGACAATTTTCAGAGTTTTGAAACTTTTTGACGGACACTTAGGCGGATTTTTAAACTGTAGTCTGTAATTTCGCGTAGTTGCCGTCGATGTGAAAAAGTAGGGACCTGTCTAATAGCGTTTTCCTTAGCGGTGATCAGGGGCTTATTCTACGGCTAAGCGGCGCGGCAATAGCTCCTGCCAGCTGGGCGCGCGTCTCAAGCGAACTTTTGATACACAGCCGCCTGCGTCCGCCTATTGACGCGTGCTATATAAATTCCCATATTTCGGAGATTTTCGATTTGTAGAACTAGCCCTTGAGGGCGCTCGCTCCCAAATGTCCCTATCTATGCTTTTTATCCGTCATGAAGCTTAACTTCGGACCCACCCCCCGGGCGTCGTCGGCAGCGGCGAAGGGCGCATCGCCGCCGGCGACGCGCATCGCCGTCAGGACCTTGTTCCCCGGCCGCCGCTCTTTAGGCGGAATTTCAAGCTGTAGGGCCACGTCCGCTTAGATGCCGTCAGAGCAGGACCTAGGAGGCAGTGTCGTCGTTATCGGTGGTAAGCGACCCCGTCTACGGGCCCAGCCCTCGCTAACCACCCCTGGTAGTCCGGGCGCCAGTGTTCAGGCGTACGCATCGACTACACAGCCGTCCGACCGCTGCGTTCTCTCTCCGTCTTTCCATCGCTCCAACCGCCTGTTCCCTTCGTCAGCAGCCAGCCAGTCGCCGTCTCCGCGCAGCCTCTGTCAAACAGGCGACGGTCTTTCAGCGGCCAAACTCTCTAGTTGCTAAAGACCGAAGGCTCGGGAACCATAAGTCGTTGCCGGTTTATACAACTTATCTCTCGGTCTTTGGGCGGCCGTGGCGATTCTAATAATTTTACCGAAGCCTTAGCGTCTCAGCCTAGCGCGTGCTCTGTCCGTTTTACATGAATTAAAACTTTATTAATTAATTAACTAACAAGTTATACAGTTAAGCAATCAATAATAATAATAATAATAATAATAATAATAATAATAATAATAATAATAAGGCTATCTGTGGCACATGGTCGCCACAGATGGACATACCACAGGACGTGAGGACAAGCCAATCAAGACTTTGACCAACACGACAAGCAATCAAGAGTAGCGTGATTAGGCTACAGGAGCGTAGACGCGAAGATTGCATTGCTAATATCTTGTTCTCAGTGAAATTCAACTTCAAATTTCATGTGATGATTCAATGATTGGTGCCTTAACTTAGCATTGCTGAAATTTGCTTATACAGACCCTGTAATGTGGAAAAGATGTTTGTTGTTATTCTTTTCCAACGTCATGGTGGTAGCGGTGTTACGTTTCGTGGTCGGCGGTCTTTGCCTTCGCGCTCTTCGGGGGCTCGCGATGGGTTTCGTTATTTCGCCGACAACATCGTCCAACTGGGTTTTTAAAGGTTTAATATTAACGAAACAGATCGTACATGAATATTTCCAAACTAGGTGTTAACAAATCGTCTCTTCTCAAAACAGTTCAATCACAACTTCACTTAGGCCTATCTCTCTGATATTCACTTTTATTTCTTCCGTGACTCTGCTCCGCCGTTCAAATGTATAGTTCTTGCTTACCGGCGTTCTACAAGCTAGAGTGACGAATCACTCTCCTTCCTTACTTTATCTATCTTAGCTATCTGTCAATCAGGCTCCGCCTCTTTTGCATCGGCTTCTTCTGATTCGCAGATAGCTTCAAACTCTACTTGTCCTCTTTCTATATTCATCGTGTTTCTAACAGACAGCTATCATAATATATGCTATAAGGTTTTATACAGTTATTATGTCATATATATCTAATCATAAAGTTACATTTTATGTTAAAACTATTATTAATCTTTTCCGGGAGAAATGCACTAGAAAAGTACGTCGCCTAAATGTCATAACACCATTCGCCTTCAAAGCTGCTGGCTGTAGGTTTGGCTTTTCATGATGGAGATGGTGGTGCTTTTCGTATTATTGTTTTTTTTTTACCTTCGTCTCGTAAGAATTCATTGCGACGTCATTTCTCCTCGGAAGAGATGTACAAGAGTGAAATTCAAACTTCATCCTACTGTGAATCTACAGCATATAATGCAAACAACTTGTATAGCAACCATACAGGCATTTATCTAAACTAGTATTACAGTAAACTTAAAATTGCACACTCTATAAAGCAAATACATATTTAACAAAAAAAAAAACAAAAAAAACATCAATGCGAGTTGTTAATCACATTGAACAGTAACAGTCATATGCAAATTTTATTAGTATGTTTTAACAGACAATAATAAATTGTGTACAAGCTTGATTTCTTTGGAAAATCCAGATTTCTAGCACTATAGCTGAACTAAACAGTTTAATACAGTCTTTTCATATGTATGTAGCGGTTAATTTCTGTATAACAGAGACAAGCCTTTTATAGCTCTGAATAAGCACGGCTCAAACTGTCTGCTAATCCATTTTGCTTCCCTGGGATGTAGTTAATTTCTATATCATAACGGCTTATTGCTAGTTGCCATCTTGTTAGTCTAGGATTTGTATTTGCCATGGTGTCCAACCATCTTAGACAGTTATGATCTGTGTAGATATATATTTTGTTTCCAAATGTGTATTGTTGAAAGTGATTTAAAGACCATACTATTGAAAGGAGTTCTCTCTCAATCGTACTCATTTTTTGTTCTCTATCAAGCAATTTTCTGCTTGCGTATGCAACGGGCCTCTCTACATTTTGGTCATCAATCTGTAACAGCGCACTTCCGATTCCAAAACCGCTTGCATCGCAACGAAGAACATAAGGTTTGTCCATGTTCGGTGGCACTAAAAATAATTCCGAGGTTAAAGCTGATTTTAGCTGTTTGAAGGCCGAGTCCTCTCGCTCAGTCCAAACGATTTTGTCTGGATTGGCCTTCCGTGTTAACTCTGTTAATGGTGTTACAATACTCGCTAGGTGGGGTAATTGACAGCGATAAAAATTGACACAGCCCAAAATTGCTCTTACCTGCCGTTTTGTCTTTGGAATTGGATAATTTAATATTGCATTTATTTTTTCTGGATCTGGTTTGATTAAGCCTTCTTCTAAGACATGTCCTAGAATTTTTATGGATTTTTGACCCCATTTACATTTTGCAGCATTTACTGTCAAATTCGCCTCTCTTATTCTCATTAGAATGTCTCTAATATGATGAACATGCTCTTCCCATGTTTTGCTGAAAATGATGAAATCATCAATGTGGGCTGCCGCATAGTTATTTGCTCCTTTTAACATTTTGTCACTTAGTCTCTGAAAGGTTTTTGAGCTATTTTTGCAACCTTGGGGCATCACAACATATTGAAAAAGACCCCATGGTGTTCTGAAACTGCTGTAAGGCCGACTAGATTTTTCTAGCTCCACTTGAAAAAAAGCCTGCTGTACGTCTAAAGCGGTTATGTACTTTGCACCTGCGGCACGTTCTAGGATGTTTCTCATGTCGCTTGCAGGATATTCATCTGCTATTGTATACATATTAATTGCTCTCATGTCTGAACATATTCGAATGGAATTGTCTTTTTTTCTAACGCATACAATGGGATTCGCATATGGAGCATTCGATTCCTCGATTAGGCCTTGTTCTAGCATCACTTGTAACTGCATATGAACTTGACTTTTTAGACTCTCTGGAATTTTGTACATTCTTGGAGCTATTGGTTTGTCTGTGGTTAATTTTATTGTATGTGTTATTAGTGTAGTTCTTCCTAGTTTTTGAGTGAATCTGTCACTAAACTCATCCAGTATGTCTTTTATTTGTGCTTGTTGTTCTGGTTTTAAATGATTCATGTTGTGCTCCAAACTCTCACTGTGGATGTTATCAATAACTGGTATGGTCTCGCAGTCATCTTCCGGTGGATCTGCGGTTAAAATCATGTTTATCGTGGATACATGGCTATTATCATCGTTGCCATTTCGATCGTGCCATTTCTTTAAAAGATTGATATGGTAAATATGTGGGCCATTGCTTCCCTGAATTTCATAATTCGTATTTGATAATCTTTGAAGCACTAAAAATGGACCCTCCCAACTGGAAAGTAACTTATTTTGTGTCGCGTGTCTTAGCAATAGAACTTTGTCCCCTGGTTCCAATTTCCTCTCTGTTGAAGATCTGTCGTAATAAAATTTTGATTTTTCTTGTGCTCTTTTTGTATTCTCCATGGCTATTTCTGCACATCGTCGCAGTCTCTTGTGAGTTAAATTTAAATAATCTATGACGTTTTTCTTCGGTGCTGGGACTTCAAGTTTTCCCGTCCATGCATCCTTGAGAACTTGGGCTGGGCCTCTGACGTCATGATTATATAGCAATTGAAATGGAGAAAATCCAGTTGTGGTGGACGGGATTTGGCGACAACTGAACGCCAAAAAAGGAAGAGCCTGTTCCCATTTCCTGGGTTCATCCCCCACCACTTTCCGGAGCATTTCCCGTAAAACTCGGATCATTCGTTCTGCGCTGCCTGCTGTCTCGTGGTGTTCAACAGTGGCAAACTGCGGACTAATGCCTAACAGTTTTTCTAGCCCTTGTACCAGTTGATTTTTGAAGTGTGTACCTAAATCGCTTATAATTATTTTTGGAATTCCCACCCTGGAAAATACGTCCACAAAAGCTCTACAGATTTTATCTGCGTGTACACTTCCCAGTGGTATGAATTCAGGGTAATGAGTTGCTTTATCAACAATTATTAATATGTATTGCTTCCCACTGCTTGACTTTGGTTGTATTGGGCCAAGAACGTCACAGACTAAGGTATGGAAAGCCGTTCCTATTATTGGTGTTTCCTCCAGTGGTACCCTGTGTGATTTTGGTATAATCGCAGTTTTTTGGCATTGTTCACACGTTCTAATATAGTCTTTTATGTCGGCATCCATGCCTGTCCACGTGAAATCGTCCGACAATTTGGATTTTGTTGCATGAATACCTCTATGTGCTGACCATAGGGAATCATGCGCTAATTTTAATAATTGGTTCTTATATTGTTGGGGTACTACGAGTCTTAGTCTGCTCTCGTTGTCTTTTGTATGGCTCCTTTTGTACAGAAAGCCATTAATCTCTTCGTAGCGTGAATCCTGGTCTTCCACGTTTTCCCACAAATCTTTCAGATCTCTATCTGACCTTTGGGCCTTCTGGAATTCCTGCGCCTCAGGCGATAGGTCATGCAAGTTCAAAAGTGTCTCTGTTGTACTTCCATTATTTGTGAGTCGGTTAGTCTCTTTCTCTGTGTCAGCGGCGGTCGGTCCCGTCCTTTGAACTAGGTTCTCGTCGCCGATTTCGATAATTACCGATGATCTGCCATTACCGTCTTCTTCAGTCTCTCTGTTCTCCGAATTCAATTCGGGACAGGTGGTCAATGTCTCTCGGTCAACTTTGTCAGTCGGAAGAGAAAGGCAAAGAGCCTTTGAAGTGTCCGAAACCTCCCTGCCCCTGGTGTTACTCTGGGAATCCTCCCCATACGCACCCACCCTGGTTACTATCAGGACTTCGGCTGTGGTGTCTGGTTGACTGATTGTGTTCGTTTGGTCAATTCTTCCCTCCCCGCCATCATTAGATGCCGATGCCTTGAGCCCCGTGGTTTGGGTGTCAGTGTTCGTCTTTGAACTATTATCGCAGACGATTACAGTGTCTCGAAGTTCGGGATTTTGGGCGAAGAGATCATTACCAATTATTATTTGTACCTTTAGGTTCTCTACGATTCCCGCGACTATTCTCACTGGGTAGTCAGTTCCAAATAAAGGCGAAATAATTTCAATTTCACAAGCTTCTAAACACTTTAAATGGCCGAAAGCTGACTGAGCATATACCTTTTTATCTCGCAAGATCGGTTGTCCCCTCGCAAACTCAGAATCTACCAACGTGATGTCAGAAGCTGTGTCCCTTAAGGCCTGTGCACTTTTATTGTTTACAATTAATGGTATTATAAATCTCCCCTTGTATTCCTGCGATGAAATGTCCTTGGGACCCCTGTTCGTTACGCAATTTACGTGAGGCCTTTGTAATAATGGACATTCATTACGTCGGTGCAATGGTGATTGGCAGTTCCAGCAGCCTTTTGGTTTAGGGCCATTTTCATCAAAGTGGGGTTTACCCTGTTTCTTAAAATTATTTCCTGCATTAGGTTTGTATCCATCATGGCCATTAAAGTTTCCCTCCCCCCGGTTAAACGATGATTTTTCCATTTGTTTGGGATGGGGTCCGTCGAAATTCTGACGTTGGTCCGTGGGTTTCTGCCCTGATGCATTGCTTTTATTAAATCTATTGTCTCTTTTCGTTTCTAACATGCACTCATAATGAAGATCGGCTAATTTTGCAACACTAGCCGCATCTTCCGGATTTCTGGCGTCTACAAAATATCTAGTGTCTTTAGGTAACGATTCTTTAAATCGTTCCATAAGGACATCATCTTTTAAGGCCTCAAAAGTTCGTATATCTCTTGCTTCCAAGTAGTAGTCAAGTATGTCTTTTAGCCTTGTCAAAAACTGCACATAAGATTCCTTTCCTGTCCTGTGCATTGTTTTGAATTTCTCTAAGTAGTGTTTACTATTTAATCTGCAAGCTTTTAGCAATTCACTTTTTAGCGTTCTATATTCACTGCATATTTCATATGATAACCTGTTGTAATGTGCGCGTAGCGTACTGTTTAATAAAGCTGGTAATGTTTTGGACCATAGAGCTTCATCTATATTATTTAGATGTGCGATCTTTTCAAATGAGTGAAAATACGAAACGACATCTTCGTTTTCATGCATCGCAGGCAATTTTACAACAGAAGTCTGGTGCGTCTCAACAGTCTCCGCGTTCCCCAATGTAGAATTCTGCTGAGTCAGACTGAGTTTAGCCTTTTCTCTTAGCAATGACAACTCCATTTCAAACCTTTGTTTGTCAGCCTCTAATCTTTCCCTCTCTGCCTTGGACCTCCTTTCCTCTACAGCCACCTCTTCTCGGGCTGTGTCCGCCCTTGCCATCAGCATTTCCATTTCCGCCCTCACTGTTGACTCTTTCCTCTTCATCGCCTCGGTTTCCGCCGCAAATCTTCGTTCCTCGGCCCGAATTAGAGCTAACCGCATTTGCCTTTCGTTTGGTTCCTCAGGAATCGTCTCATCGTCGCTCTCTTCTCCCGCCTGTTCGACATCAGCTTCCACATCGTCTTCTTTCTCCTTCTGATTCTTGGTCTTCTCATAATTCTTCAGTCTTCTTATCATGTCTTGTTTGGTCAAACCAGTCGCGTCTATCGCTCTAGTCTGACATTCTTCTTCCAGTTGTCTCTTAGTCAATGTGTCGAACATTTTTTAAGCACAAATGACAACGAAATAAACACAAAATTCAGCAAAATAAACACAAAAATTTAGTAACACAACCGACAATTCAACGAATGACTTCGGCTGTCAGTCTGGTCTGGTCGCGGTCTGATTCTGTCCCTCGTCTTTCCGACAGTCGACTCACAATTTTTTTTTACAGTAAAGCAATAATCAATAAATCACGAGGTTTTACAAACTATACTCATTCACCAAGCAGAGCAGAACAATCAGCAACAACAACCTTAAGTACACAGAGTTCATCCGATAACAAGAGTGGAACCAGAAACAGCTCACCCGGCCAGAGTTTTTCTTTGCTGAGCTTCGTCTCCTTCGGATCTCGCTTTCAGCACTTTCTGCCCCGAGTCTTCACCGAACTTTGTTTTCTCTTCCTGTCTCCCGCCTCGATGCTCGTGCCTTTTCCTCGCTGTTGTTTCCCGCCTCCGGTGATCGTCAGCGTTCGTCTCCCGTCGTCTAGCTTCCAGTTCGAATGACGATGTTGTTCGTTCAGGTTTTCCCTTCTTTGCTGGTCACAATGTAATGTGGAAAAGATGTTTGTTGTTATTCTTTTCCAACGTCATGGTGGTAGCGGTGTTACGTTTCGTGGTCGGCGGTCTTTGCCTTCGCGCTCTTCGGGGGCTCGCGATGGGTTTCGTTATTTCGCCGACAACATCGTCCAACTGGGTTTTTAAAGGTTTAATATTAACGAAACAGATCGTACATGAATATTTCCAAACTAGGTGTTAACAAATCGTCTCTTCTCAAAACAGTTCAATCACAACTTCACTTAGGCCTATCTCTCTGATATTCACTTTTATTTCTTCCGTGACTCTGCTCCGCCGTTCAAATGTATAGTTCTTGCTTACCGGCGTTCTACAAGCTAGAGTGACGAATCACTCTCCTTCCTTACTTTATCTATCTTAGCTATCTGTCAATCAGGCTCCGCCTCTTTTGCATCGGCTTCTTCTGATTCGCAGATAGCTTCAAACTCTACTTGTCCTCTTTCTATATTCATCGTGTTTCTAACAGACAGCTATCATAATATATGCTATAAGGTTTTATACAGTTATTATGTCATATATATCTAATCATAAAGTTACATTTTATGTTAAAACTATTATTAATCTTTTCCGGGAGAAATGCACTAGAAAAGTACGTCGCCTAAATGTCATAACAGACCCTCATGACTGCACCTGCAGTCTTGACTCTTGACTCTTAACCATCTGCTGGATCGATCGTGAGTCAAAGGCCATTGACAATGGTGGTTTCTGACAGTCATACCAGTGGGTGTGGGGTGGGGGCAATGTTCCCTCTAAGCTGTGCGCGTGTGCGCGCGCACAGAGGTCGCAAGGCAAGCGCACAGAGGAAAAAATGGAGCGCACACAATTTTTGAACATTGTTTCCATTGCTTTCATATCATACACGTACTTACTGCACAGAAGTTGACTTTCCATGTACAATTTTGCACACATGAAATTTCATGCGCACACGTACTACAAAAATCAGAGGGAACAATGGGTGGGGGGCATTGCACTTTCCAGGTTTCCACATCTCTCTTGCTATTTGAAGAGTGGGCAAGTCGACAAGCAGAGGCCAGAGATTTTCTCCTCCCTGCAGATACAGGCACCGCACACTGCCCTCAGTCGACGTGACAACGTCAATGGGGGGGGGGGGGGTTCTACAACAATTAAGTATTTACTGGAGTATTTTTCAACGTCTTTATAAGTGGCCAAAGAGTTTGTCAATAATTTAAATCTGTTTCGTTCGAGTGGCGAGAATTGGGGACAATCTGCCAACTTTTTATTTTTAGAACGAGGGCAGCTTTCAGTGTTTTATCCAGACTCCAGGCCTTGGGGGGGGAATTGAGGTTTTCGGGGGTGGGGTCGACTTGGTTGGAGAGGTAAAGGCACAGTTTAATGCAAAATTTGTGTAAGTGCTGGGATTTTTTGGAAGGGGGGAGGGTTTGAGGTTTTGGGCGGGGGAATCTCCCCTCCTAACAGGCCTGTATAAAACACGGGCAGCTTTCATGGGTCCACGCCTCACCCCAGAAATTGTCAGCAAAATACCAAATATTCCAAACGATTCAGTCACTTATAATTATTCGTTGATAATAAGATAAATATAATAACTGCTCAGGTATTAACGTTACAAGCAACTAACCAAGCAGACTTTGACGATTTGTTAATAACGCATTTTTATTGGAATAAAGTATCGTGTTGTTGGTGTTGCTGCTGCTGCTAGTAAATTCCGCTAGTATAGTAGGGCACTCTTTGGTCTATACTGAAAGCCGAAGACATCAACGACGCATTATCACGCATAGCACTGTGTCATTCAATTTCAGTCATGCCAGTGGCAATCGTTGTGTCGAGCTTTCAATTGCATTATTGCCTTTGACCGTGCACGACGGCATGACAGGCTCTCGGACGAAGTGAAATATCTTCATTCAGGATAAAAACTATCGCAAAATCGATGAACAGCCTTTCCAGTCGAAGACTCGTGTACTGCATTTAATTGGTTTAGTGCAAAATTTTCTTCGCGAACAATTTTAATTAAAATACAAGAAAATTACGCATTTCAACTGCACAGGCATTTCAATATTCAACCTGAGCAATGCGTCACGGGACTAAAGAGCTTCTTGATCGTTTAAATTTTTGAGCGATTATTTATCTGAAAATAAAGAAAGAGACAGACAGACACACACACACACACACACACACACACACACACACACACACACACACACATATATATATATATATATATATATATATATATATATATATATATAGAGAGAGAGAGAGAGAGAGAGAGAGAGAGAGAGAGAGAGAGAGAGAGAGAGAGAGAGAGAGAGAGAGAGAGAGAGAGAGAGACTGAAACCAAGTTATTTGCTGATATACCAGCTTTTAAAGGACTGAAATGAAACTGTGAAACTCTCTGCCAATCGAACTCTGTTTCTTTGACAAATTTTAGAAAACTCTGTTATGTAAAATACAGTAGAGAATGACCATCTGTGTCTTTTCCATCGGATCCGGATGTTGTAGAACAGTATTTGAGGGATGCGGTGCGAATATCACGAACATAAACGGTGTGCGTGTAGACGGTAAATTTAACCCCTTAAGTGGGCATCACGGATATATCCGTCCATTTTACATTGAGTTACAGTTAAATACACGGTTAAGGGGTTAAAAAAGACTCATTGGCAGGAATGTTAGTCCTCGACCTTTGTCCTGGCCTTAAGGACTCCCTAAGGTAAAGTCACAAGTCCTTGGTCCTGGTCCTTGTCCTTGTCCCGGTCCTGGCCTTGAGGGTTGAGTCCTTGGTCTTGGTCCTAGGAACGGCCCTGGGTGCAACCAGTGTCTAAACTTAGCAATGCCGGTGACAAATATTGGCTTCAACTTTCCGCTGTCTTTGGACTCTTTACCGCAGGGCCTAGCTAGACTACTTTCACACTGCATGTCAATTTCTATGAAATTAGAATACTGTTGCCTTGGTTACGTAGTCGTTACGTCACAGCGTATATCTGCATTCGACAAAAGGAGGAGAAATCGTTTCCTGTGCAGAAGTCTCGCTGTGAATTCTTGTGTTTTAGACGACGCCGCTTTTCGATCGAAATCTTGTCCGATTCAAGCTCTTCTTCAACTATCAACAGTCATTTAAAGAAGTCGACAATGACTACCAAAGCAGTTGCCCACTGGTAATCGGCAGTTTAATTAATTTTGCCTCACTAATCTCAAAATCTTATTAGGAGACAAGAATAATAATAATTATTGACACACGTTTTTTATAAATAAAGTTGGAAAATGGCTTTTAGAGAGGGAAATATTGAATGATGCTTTGTATTTTCGACACCTTCGTGACCTGATGTTGACGCTGGTCCGGATTTTTATAAGAGAACGGCAGTAGGACGAATTAGACGAGAAGACAAGACATTCCAAAATAATCATAATCTAAAATGTATAAATCATCGGTCGATTATTTTAAAATGTGGATTTCTCTCAGACCAAAATTTACCATTTCAGCGGAGATCTTGCACATGGACGCCGGTGTTTTTCTACTTATGCGAAATATTTCCTAATTTAATTCCTATTTTAATTTTAATTTTAATTTAAAGTTTAGTTCATAAATAATTCCTAATTCCAATTTAATTGTCGTTCGAACAAAAGCGTCGAAGCCTTAATTTCCAATTCGGTTTGAAACGATTGTACAATATGTATACCTTGTACCGCGATGCAGTTAGACTTGTTTGAAACGATTAGTTTACAATATTTTTTCAAATGTCGCGTGTCAGATGGGCAACCAAATTACCGGTGTTCTTGTCAGATAAAAGACTGCCACAAACTTTATCAACTCTAATACTCATAATACTCATGAGTGTGACATTTTGATTTTTCACTAGCTTCACCAACTTCACTAGATGGGGCAGGGGGCAACTGCACAGGGGCCCGGCGGTCTGGAGGGTCCGGGCCGATGAATATGTATAATTAACAGTAATATGAATAATAACACTAAAGTAGAGGAGGCCCGGCGAGCAAAAGGGGGGGCCCGGCGTGAAAAGGTTGACAAGCAACAAAAAATAAAAAAGGTCGTCAAGCAATTTGATTCTGCACAGGGGCCCGGAATTTCTCTCGGCGGGCCTGGACGGTATATATATTTTTATTTTATTATTTTATTATTTATTTATTTAAAAAAATTAAAGCCCTCGGTACTTAGTACCGATATATATATATACACACACATATATATATATATATATATACTGTATATATATATATATATCGGTACAGAAAATGGAGTTAACACACATCAATTTTTTTCTCATAAGACCTTCGGGAATGAAGTACTGAGGGCATATATATATATATATATATATATATATATATATATATATATATATATATATATATAATAATTATATATATATATAAAGATATACCCCCTCGTCGCTAAGCCCCTGATGACTGTTGTGTAGTATATTGTCAGATCTTGTTTTGAGCGTTTCTGTTTGTCCGTGCAGGTATTGCGGAGACCATACGAACATGGATCCGTTCCGTTCGTTGTTCAACGCCGCGTCGTCGGAAAAGGAAGAGATGATCTACCTGAACGACCGTCTTGCCGACCTGCTCATGAAGATCGAAGACATGAAAGGCAAGTCTGGAAAGTTCGACAACTCAGCCTGGATCCGAGCCATTCACTGTCTCGAGGAGGAGATCAAGAAGCTCAAGGCCTTCTACGAAGCGGAGCTCAGCAAAACAAGGCGAGCGTCTTAACGTTAAAACCTTTGATAAATAATTAATAATCAGTTGAAACAATAAATATACAGCATGGAAGCGTCGAAGGCATAGTTACCTGAAGCAGCGGACATTGCCTTCGTTGTGTTCAGGGACGTAGCGACGGGGGTATATCGGCATATATCCCCTCCCTCCAAAAAGTCAGGCTACCTTAAAGTTTTTAATGTGTTTTTAAATAGTTTCAACGCTTTTAAAGATTTATACCCCTCCCAAATCACATTATGCCCTTCCAATCAAATTTCTGGCTACGCCCCTGGTTGTGTTCAGTGTTTATTAGTTTACTATTTTTAACATTCTACCACAGCACACTTCTACCGTTGCTGCGGCACACAGGTCGGGAAGCACTGGATTAGGGAATCGTTTGATTGCTATAGCTATTACTGTATACTATACCGTGCTTATAATTAATTGACATTAATTGTAATGCGCTTGCTAACATTAATTGATTAGGCGCAATATAAATAGCTAATTAAATTAAATAAAATAACGCTGTAACGCGTCGTTTTAGCTGCGTTTTTAAGAGAATTGTCGTGTGTTGTGTTTTTTAGACGTGAATTTGAGATCCTAATGGCCGAGAAGACGGAGGCATACGCAGCAAATGAAAAGTGTAAAAATGAGCGCGCTCACCTTCAGCTCAAGTAATCTATTACCCACTGATTAGCATTCATTATCACAACAACAACAACCACTACTACTACTACTACCACGACCACTATTACCGCGACCACTACTACTACTGCTACCACTACTACAACTACTACCACTACTACTACTACCAGGGGCTTCTATCCCTATTTAAGGTGGGCGCAGTGTGCGCCCGGAAAAAAAATGGGGGGGGGAAATATTTTTCTTTCAACACCATTATATAAACTATTAATAAGCTAAATGATGCTACTTATCTGAACAGAACCGACACTGATAATAATAATAATAATAATAATAATAATGTGATTTTAAGTGGTTTAGGAGGCTAAGTAAGCCTGTGTGAAAACCACTGATGTAACCATCTGCATTCAATAACCTAGTTTATCTAGATAGCCTTTGAATCCGTTCACTGTTTCAACTGTCACTCCCACCTCGTCCAAACTGTTCCATTTGTCCACAACCCTTGCACTAAAAAAAAAGTTTTCTTTCTTGGACCAACCCTCTGCTTAAACATTTTGCACTTGTGGCCTCTTGTGCTGCTATAGTGTGCCAATGTAAAGAATCGATCATATGGCACATTTACTTTCCCAGTCATTATTTTGTATGTTTCTATCAAATCTCCTCTTTCTCTTCTCCTTTCTAATGTTGTCAGTCCACAATATTGAAGTCTTTTTTCGTAGCTTAAATTATGGCACCCATTGACCATCTTCGTTGCTCGTCTTTGCACTTTTTCTAAAAGTTCTATATCTTTTTTCAAGAATGGATTCCAAGCCTGAACACAGTATTCCAGATGAGGCCTTACTAATGACTTATAAAGTTTAATGATTATCTCTTTGTCACGACTCACAATTGTCCTTTTCACCATTCCCAACATTTGGTTTCCCTTTTTGCTGCCTCCATGCATTGGTGAGATGGATTCATACTTCTATGGGTGATTATCCCCAAGTCTCTTTCTTTTTCTGTTGTGGTTAGAACCTTCCCCCTAAAGAATATTCATTACCATTATTAGACTTCCCAACATGCATTACAGAACATTTATCAATATTGAAAAGCATCTGCCAGTCCACAGACCACTGAAACAATTTCCTTAGATCTTCTTGTAAAATTTTTGCATCATCCTCCGAGTCTATATTTCTGCATAACTTTGTGTCATCGGCAAACTTTGAAATTTTGGACAGTAATCCTTCATCGATATCATTTATATATATTAGAAAAGCAATGGCCCAAGCACTGAGCCCTGAGGCACTCCACTGATAACTCTTGCCCATTGCGAATGGCCTCCCCTAATGCCAACCTTCTGTCTTCTTCCCTTCAACCAATTTTCAATCCATCTGAGAATATTGCCCCTTATTCCACAGGACTTCAGTTTGGCAGCCAGCCTTATATGGGGTACTTTATCAAAAGCTTTGACAAAATCTAAATATATTATGTCTACTCCCTTGCCCTTGTCTAGCTTATCAAAAACCTCCTCCAGAAAGTCCAACAGGTTGGTCAGGCATGAACGCCCCTTTGTAAATCCATGCTGACTATCTTTAACAATTTTATGCCTAGTCAAATGTTCCAAAATGCTTTCTTTCAGTATTTTTTCCATAACTTTACCGATTACAGATGTTAGGCTCACTGGTCTGTAATTGCTTGGTTCACTTCGTTTTCCCTTCTTGAACAGTGGGCTGACTAATGCGTTTCTCCAGTCTTGCGGTACTACTCCAGTTCTGAGTGATTCATTGATAATTATCAAAGCAATTGCATGTCCTATTTCATTTCGAACCTCGTAAAGAAACTTTGGATGTAAGCCATCTAATCCTGGGCTCTTGTCTGTCTTTAAATTGGTCAAAACCTTGATAACACATTCTTTTGTACACACTATATCTGTTAGCATTTCTTCTTCATTTCCATCAAACACAATTTTGGCTTCTGGCATAGTATTTGTATTTTCCTCTGTAAATACTGAACAAAAATAGTTATTTAGAATCTGTGCAGTTTCTACATCGTCTGTTATTGCACATCCTGCGCTGTCCAAGAGGGGTCTGACTGTGTCCTTTCGTCTCAACTTTCTATTACAATATTTGTAGAAACTTTTACTGTTCTGTTTTATATTTTTTGCTAATCTACCTTCAAAATTTGCAATAGCCATCTTGTTAGTAACTGCTGATGCTTTTCTTTTCTGAGTATACTGTTCCTCCAAGATCTTAAGTCTGTGCTGATTCTGCTCATTTCCTTTACTTGCTAATCTGAGTTTACTTAGTTTCCTCCACGCTTTGTTTTTCGCCCTTCTTTTTCGTTGCACTTCTCTTGTTATCCAAGGAAGTTTGTTATTAATTTTCTTCTGTTTGGGAATGGTCAATTCTATGACTTTGGACATACATTTGGTAAATATGCTCCAGCCTTCCTCGGTGTCTTTTCCTGTTATCTCCCTCTCCAAATCCATTTCTGTAATCATCTTCCTTGCCAGGTCATATTCTCCTTAAAAAAGTTACGTCTATCCAGAAACTGCTTTTGTTGACCAATCCCAAAGTTAATAGTAAAACTGACCATTT